>OZ012730.1:1200000-1800000 GCA_963942605.1 Poecilus cupreus
ATGTGAAAATCGCTTGGCGAAAGATCAGAGCTATAGGGAGGGTGGTCAAGTATAGTCCAATGCATTTTAGCCAATATTTGGTTGTTAAGACTGCAATGAGGGGTCTTGCATTATCATTCAGGACGACACCTTTCAAGAAGGTCACAGTAGTAGACAGCGTTTATTGTGCGACGATCGTAAAATCGTAAAATTCCTTGAGAATCCCGAAACACAGTTGACATTACCATCCCGGCTGACAAACGAGTTTTGGCTTTTGTTGGTCCTGGCTCCCCTTTTTCTCTCTGCTTCATACTGGCCAGACGTTTACTCGCGGCCATGAAAGTGTATTTTCCCCGAACGTCACACAGTTGGTCAGAAATTTCGGCTGGTTTAACGCCCTCATTCGTTAAAAACTGTATAATGATACGTAGCGCATACGATAGATGACCCTATTTTTCGCTCATTTTGAGCACAACTCGGAAACAGGTCGGGCGGTCGGATGGGCCTTTAGTCATCTGGAGGGGATCCCCATCTATCCTTCCTGATGCTCCGTCAACCTCCGACACACTTTCTAAGTCCTCAGAAGTAAAAGGCTTGTTTATATTTGAATGCCCCTCGTACTTAGGTTTTAATTTTGTTTTGTGTAGAGGTAGGTAAATTTCAATGTTTTTCTGTTATAATATAAATGATATTTAATCTTAGAAATTTAGACATTTTTCATCAGAATCATAATCGTTATCCCAAACTCTTGGATTTGTGTATGACATAACTTCTTTGGGGATCGTGATTTGATAGCTGGAATTTATCCTCAACGTAAGTTGCGTGGTTAATTGTTAATATCTTATTATCTAGAAAAGGTAGACAAGTTAGGTTTGTTAATTTTTATATTATTCGAATGAGTTACGTAGCTTCTTAGTAACGCATGAGATGCTCAGTTCGAACCCACAGTCGGATGTCGTTACTTTTAAATTTAAGCTAAGCTAACCTGCACTAATACCTGTGCTGTAATTTGACGGCTGGTATTCACACTTCATGTATGAAATAAATTAATTACTGAGATTCTTAAAAATAGAGTATCACACCCGCAATAAGTAAAGCCTAATATACTCGTATTTATTTATTTTACTTACAATTTGATTAATCTTTATAGTAGAAATGCACGTTATTACGAAATAAAGACTTTTGGATATAGTTCTGTAAATTTAAATTTATTTGTATTCAACGTTTCGAATTCCTTCACTCTGATTCACTATTTCCTTCTGCTTATAGATTTCATTAGCTTCTCTTATGAGTCTATTATTGACACTTTTGAATCTTGCTATAATTTTAGTTTCTTAAAAATTTATTTTGTGCAAATATTCAATTGCATGACTGGTCACAACAGATTTATATGAATGGCCCGTTTGTGTTCTGTAATTCTTGTAGTAATCATTCTGCTGGTCTGTTCAATGTAACCTTTGCCACATTCACATGGAATTTTATAAATTCCAGAGGATCGAAGCGGGATAATATCCTTCGCACTCTTCAACATACGCTGTAATTTTAGATGTGGAACAAATGAATATTATGATGTTATTTCTCGACAGTATTCTTTCAATCTTGTTTTATCTTCTGACTCAAGGTTGTTCTGTAATCATTTGGGACGGAACGCTTTCAAAATATTTTTTTTTTCATTTTTCTTTTATTTTCATTATAATATACAACAGTTTTAGTGTAGCAGTTGTGACATAATATTCATATCTCTCTAGTCATAACTAATTTTTACGCTTCCGGATCGTCATATATTTTAATGAAGTTTCGTAAAAAAAAAATATGGCGGAGAAGAACATTCCTGGTTAATGTAATACAGGGAGTAAATGTAACACTTAACACATTTTTAGAGTATTTGGGGTTTGTTTTAATTTAGATCACTGGAATCTCGAGAACTAAATAGCTCTAACAATTCGGTTAAATTAAAAAAAAAAATGAATAAATTAAATACCACTGGTTAGACAGTAAAACTAATATGTATCTTGAAATATTTTTCTCAATATATGCTAGTTAAAAAAATATTTAAAAATGAAAAAAAAAATTAATGAAAATAAGTTTTTTGTTCATATCTAAATAAATAAAATATAAATATATAATCACGCCCTTTATCCATTATGGGTGTGGCACTTTGCTTACGCAGATCTCGGTAGGTGATATATTTATTCGTATGAAGTGCAGTTACCAGCCGTCAAATCATACCCCCCAAAGATGTTAGTGGAGAGGGAACCACATGGGTAAATTTAAATCGGCAACTGTCAGCTGCGGGATTCGAACTGAGGATCTCACGATTTACAGTCCGACGCGTTACCACGGAACTATTTACCCCATAAATTAGTGACCTACTAATGTGGCATTTGTTGTATAATTAAACCGAAGTTGTATCTTATAGTTTTTTTTTTAATGAAGATGGTAAGCGGATTAACTACTTATGGTCATATGCTGCTTAATGAGATGCTGATTGTGATTTAATATAAATACAAACGACCTTTCTTTTCAATGAGATTCGAACACACGACCCCTGGCGTGCTAGGCTAGTGTTATAGCCACTACGCCATGCGCCACCGAGATTGGCAATTATTATTTGTTTTGTAATTTTTTCCAATTAAACTTTTTTCTTTACTTACCTACGTGATTAGCACTTTATATAACCGGATAAAATCTCGTTTAAAACATAAAACCCCTTAAAACTGCCAACTCTAGTTTTTGATACATCTTGCACCAGCTTACATATTCATTCGTCCATTAGTGCATGTACATACAATGATAGTGGAGATAGTTCACGCGCTAGTATCGAGCTCGTTACTTTCCTATCACTTGGGCCGCTCCCCAAACATGAAGGCAAAACAAACATAGCAACACTTGCACGATACACCTGGCCGATAACTCAGCCATGTATGACGTGTATGTGGTGTACAATCGACAGATACGATCACACAAGTTCAGCCCGTGAATTTAGCAACGGTGCGTTATCACACGTACTTAATACATGGCTCTGTGGGGTATTTACTAATCTACTATGGCCAGAATAATTCACTGCAGCACACCTTGCCCGAGGTACGCTCTTTAAAACTCGCTACTAAACCTTGCACTGCATTTTACTTTCGACTGCACGATTGCGTAGGGGGTTTGGTGTACATAGATTGTTGTAATTGTTATGGTTATAATAAATTGTTGATAGTGCATGTATTGAATCACATGCGCAGTGAAAGATGTATGTCGAGTAGTAATTGAAAATATCAATGTAGTTATTTATTCTAATTATGGAGTAGCGTGCGTAGCTTAAACGTAGCAGGGGTAACTACATTTTGGGAACCACTATAAAATATAATAAATGAAAGATCTTTTTTCTAGAAATGATCAAATAAATCTATTATTAACAAACGTATTAGCATTTCAAAATTGTGTTCTATTCATCAAATATTTACAACAATATTCGCTCCATATGGTCGTCCAAACCCAACGAATGAAGTACACGGAATAGGTTCTTCAAACACCTTAAAATTAAGCAAATTTAGAACAAATTTTCAATAATACGCTTAAAGCAATGTCAAAAAATATAACACTTTATTTAAAAAGTAAATATTACATCTGTAGTTAATTATTAAAAGTGCATTATTATTCGTGTGACTTCAGACCGACTAGTGACAGATAGAGATTGCGCGCATAATCTTGACCATTTTGGCGTTAAGTGTTGTATTCTGTCAGTTATATTATTGTTTTTATTTGTTGGGGTAAATAGCTCCGTGGTAACATATCGGACTGTGGATCGTGAGATCCTCAGTTCGAATCCCACAGCCGGCAGTTGCCAATTTAAATTTACCCCTGTGGTTCCCCCTCCACTAACAACTTTGGGGGCTATGACTTGACGACTGGTAACCGCATTTCATACGCATAAATATATCACCTACCAAGATCTGCGTAAGCAGAGTGCCACACCCATAATGGGTAATAGGCGTGATGATATAATAATTTTTTTATTATTATTTGTTGAAATCTGTAAATTATCGTTAAAATTAGAATTATTGTTATAAAGTATTGTTTTGTGTCAAGTTGTGAAAACAACGGCAACAAAAATTCAAAATTATTGTTTATTTCAGCGCTGTTCTGTCATCAGGCACTATGACGTCACACGGCTTTATATAGAATCTTTAGTAATTAATTACAGTCTTAATATTACAATATAGATGAATATTTCTCACGAAAAATTTCAACCAATCACGTTACAGAATTTTTAAAACGCTGATGACTCATTTTCAAGTAATATGACAAATGACATTTACCAAAGTCTAACGTTTGTGTGACAGATTAAAATAAATAAATAAATATATATATATATATATATATATATATATATATATATATATATATATACCGGGTGTCTGTCTTAAAGGTGTACATAGGAGATTAACATGGGAAATCAGTTTGTTCTATCGGACAACAATCATTGTGGTACCAATCGAAAGATATCATTTTTCTGAATCAAACGATGTAAAATACACGACTATTTAGTGGTAATTTGGTTCCGTAAATTAAGTTTAAATTTTGAGAATTATCCGGTTTATTCAATTTTTATCGTAAATAAATATAGTCATCCATGACTGTTTTGTTTTGATTTCTGTCAAGCTATTTATTTGACGTTTCTGACTTTTGGACTTGTTTAAGACAATTTGTAAAAATATGGCTAGTTATACTACTGAAGAGCGTATTTTTATTGTAAAACTATTTTTTGGAGGAAACAGTTAGCTCAGAGTGCGAGATCTATTTTGTATTAAGTTTATGAATCAACCGAATCCAAGTGCAACCACAAATGCCAGATTCCATGAAAAATACACGTGAGCTTAGTAATTGCAATTTAGCAAGAGGAGAAGAACCTGCTTTATTGGAAGAAAGGGTTTTAGGAATGTAGATCCTTCGTATAGCACTAGATTTTTTGGAAATGAATTGGGTGTACATTGTTCATATTTTTTTAAAAAAGTTATTTTTATTCCTACAAAATGCACTGCAATCAAAAACTTTTTTCCATTTGACGAAGAAAGTGGAAGAGTATTTTGTGAAGATATACAAAACAGAGCTAATAAAAATGAAATTTTTTTGTCATCGATTTAAAAAACTTAACTCTTAATAAATTCATATTATTTAAAGAAAACTGGTTTTTAGACTTTTATTTATTTAATAAAATCTTTACGCAAAAATTATAAAAGTACGCTTGTCATTACTGAATATAACCATATTTTACAAATTGACAGAAACGTCAAATAAATAGCTTGACAGAAATCAAAACAAAACAGTCATAGGTAACTACATTTATTTTCGATAAAAACTGAATAAATCGGAGGATTTTCAAAATTTAAAAATTAATTTACGGAACCAAATTACTACTAAATTGTAATGTATTTTACATCATTTGATTCAGAAAAATTATAACTTTCGATTGGTACTACAATCATTGTTGTCCGATAGAACACCGAGCAACAGCACGCAAAAAACTGATTTCCCATGTTAATCTCCTATGTACACCTTTAAGACAGACACCCGGTATATATATATATATATATATATATATATATATATATATATATATATATATATATATATATATATATATATATATATATATATATATATATATATATATATATATATATTGTGATGTTTCGCCCAGGTCTCTGTAGTTTTCATGCACGGGTTTACTTTGTGCTTTGCGAACATCACATCAACTCTTACTACGCTAACCAAGTTCTTGATTTCTTGTATATTTTGCATTTTTCTAGACATGTATTTTGTATTTTTTCTTGACACATGTTTTGTTATGTTTATATTATTTCATTTGTACCTGAAACAACAGAATGTTAATATTGTAATCCGTGAGACTGAATACGTACCTGTGAATATTTAATTCATTTTTTGTTGGTTATCTTTACGTTGGAAATGTATTTCATTCAATTGTATTATTCCTGGTTTACTTTGTACCTGAAATATTGAATTATGAGTATTTGTACATTGTTGTAAGCTGTAACTTACCTGTAAGTTCAATTGTTATGATTTTCTTTGCTTTTCTGTAATGACATTCACGTGTTTGTTTACACTTTGACAGTTATCACTTGACACTGCCGGCTGACGCTAGCGCCGCCTGGATATAGTTTAGTTCGCGATTTAATTTCAAATTTAACTGTAACACGACCGTGCACTGCAAATGTATTTTCTAGCATGTATTTTCACTTGTAGAGGCTACAGATTTTATTATAAAATTTATTAGAATTTGTTAGACAAAAATGGTCAAAGTTTTGATTGTCTCTGTCTGACAACTTACGGAACAGAGCCGTTTAATTAAGAATTAAGAGTATAAAAACCGACGTTACACAGCTCAGTTTATCAGTTAGCCGAGATTCGAGTTGGTGTCCACTCGAGTCAACCGTCTTCCACAGCAGTGTTCCTGGTGAGTTATTTTGCGATTTATTCTTTTGTGTTGTATTTCTGCTCTAAGCTGTTGGTGCCCACAGCTAGAGACTTCGAATATTCCTTGAGTTCTCGAACTGTTGGTCGTCCACGGACAGAGACTTAGGATATTCACTGTCATTCTTTTCTTGTACTTTCCGCCTGAGCTGTTGGTGGCCACGGCCAGGTACTTAGAGTATTTCTTGTGTCTCAGACTGTCGGGGCTCCACGGTCAGAGGTGTAGAGTACTCGCTCTCGTTTTTTTTTACTCTTGTATCTTCCCCCAAGCTGTTGGTGCTCCACGGCAGGGACTTCGAATATTTCTTGGGTCTGAGCTGTTGGTGGTCCACGGCTAGAAGCTGAGAATATTCACTCTCTTCTTTCTTATTTTTTTCTCCCGAGCTGTTGGTGTTCCGCGGCCAGGGAACTGCATCTGTTTCTTCAGCTCTTTGCTTTACTTCTCCAAAATATTGGTCCAGGCGTTGGGGTCCACGCTTTTATTTTTTGTTCAATTTATTATTCATTTTTGTGTATTTGCAATCAGTAATAAAGAGTGTTGTGAACTCTTGAATTTTATTCAACGAACCTGCCCTCCTCCATTGAGCTCCCGGCTCCCTTCATTTGTTTACAGGGAATCACGGTGACATCGCACTCCAAGGAAGCAGCGCGTACGTCACAAAATTGGCGCCCGAACAGGGACTTTCAGTCCACCAGGTAAATCATGGTCCACAAGGATGAGCAGCAGTCATCCCAGCCAACGCTCACACAGGAAAATGTCTGCGAAATCATCAGGAAGTGGAACGCGCCCTTCGACGGAAAGTCCGACCCGGTATCCTTCCTCGAGGGGATCACAGAGCTGCGGGAAGCATACGGCATTCCCCTGGATCGGCTCTTCCCCGCCTTACCGCTGCTGTTGCGTGGAACACCGCTTCAGTGGATGCGAAATCAGCGCGTCGACTGGACGAATTGGTCTGATTTCCTGACCGACTTCACTGATACTTATGTCGGCAGAGACTATAACCTGCGACTACGAGAGCAGATAAGCCAGCGGATGCAAAGGCCGCACGAAACCGGTCAAGCATATACAACGGAGATCCGCACCCTCATCCGCCGACATGGGGGATTCACTGCAGAAGAGGAACTGCACCAGGTATACAGCAACCTCCGGCCGGAGTACCGCCAGTACATCCGGAAGCGGGATCTTACCACACTTCGCGACCTGGGTCTAGAAGTCGCAGAGTACGAGCGCCTCCAGCAGGAGCTCAAGCCAGCCGTACCCAGGAACCAGCTCCACGCCATAGTGCCAGTATCTGCAGTCACGGCGCCACAAGCCGAGCCTGGAATCTGCGAAGAAGAAAATTTCTTACCGAAGAATTGCGACTGCCGGCATGAGAAGTCGGCGGGGAAACGTGGACTGAGTTGGGCCAGCCCAGAGAAACCTCAGCCCAGCAACTTACCCACCAATCCCCCACCGAGGCAATTACCTTCAGTAGGCACGCTCGACACCACGGACAACCGCATATCAGTGGACGTCATCGTAGGAGGTTACCAGGTCCCAGCACTGGTCGATACGGGCGCAGCTCTGTCATACATTAACGCAGAGGTAGCCGCCACCTTAATCGACAGGGAAAACTGGACCCAAAATCCGCAGCACCACAAAGTGTTGCTGGCTGACGGCACCACCACTTCCACCAATGGGATGTTAACCGTGGGGTGCATCCTAGGCAATGTTTGGAGGCAGGTATCCCTCTCCTGCTTACCGGGGCTGGCGCACCCAGTCATCCTAGGGTTAGACGCGCTCCGAGCGTACGGCGCGCGTATCGACACCGTGCAGCGGAAAATCACGGTTCATCCGTCTGCAGCCATGGTCGTTCCGCTGGCAACAAAGCACCCGATCCGTCCAGTGGGGCTGGCGCTGTTACACGCCCGCCGACCGGATGCGCCTCTGCGGCTCCCACTGCCAATGGAGCCGCACCACTCCCGTTCCCCGCCGCGGAGGGTGTCGCGATGCCCGCGGCTGCCGCTGGCGGAAGGGGCTTCAAGGGAACGAAATCCATTGTGCGAGAGGCCATCCAATCCCAAGTCGCAGCCGGAGCCAGCCCCCAAACCAGCCAGGAAGGTGTCCCGCCTGGCCAACCCCAGGGCAAGGGGAAAAGGGGACACACCCAAGGCGTCCCCCACCAACTTGGACGAGCTGTTCCAGGGCCTTTTCGGCCCCAGCAGCCCGGAACGCTCCCCGACGCCATCCCCGAGGACGCTCGCAGCCGCACGGGAGGCAGCCCAATGCCCCGCCGTACTGTCCCCGCTGCCAGCCACTCCACCGCGTGCGCTACGGCCCTGCACGCCAATTCCCACTACACCAGGGGACTGGATTTCCCTGGATACGTCGCCCCTTCCATCCACGCCACCGTTCCCGAGGACCCCACGGACGCCCCAGGTCCTCAAACCAAAAGGCAGTCAGCCGGTCTGCCGCCTGTCCCCCGGGTCTCTGCCGTGGGGCATAGACCCAGTGTCGCCGCCGCCAGCTGGGCACCAGGCGACTCCGGTAACAGTCCCGCCGCAGTTGGCCGCGGTTCGGGCCCCCGCGGAGACAATTGGACAGGAGCAGCCGGCCTCGACATCGCCTGTCCACACCGTGGAGGTAACCGCGTCCGTGCCAGCCCCCATCTACAGGCGCATGCGTGTCCTCGTCCCCCAACCGGACGGCAGCGTTAAAAGGGTGACGCTGAAGAACCCCGGCGCACCGCGACAACCCCAGGCCCGGAGAAAGAAGCATAAAAATAACAAATAAACTGCTTCATTTTTTTGGTTTTTTTACCTCACCTGGTATACCTTTTTAGTATTGTTTTTTTGAAGAAAAATTTTAAATTTTTCTTTGGCGAAGTAGGAGGAGGGTGTGATGTTTCGCCCAGGTCTCTGTAGTTTTCATGCACGGGTTTACTTTGTGCTTTGCGAACATCACATCAACTCTTACTACGCTAACCAAGTTCTTGATTTCTTGTATATTTTGCATTTTTCTAGACATGTATTTTGTATTTTTTCTTGACACATGTTTTGTTATGTTTATATTATTTCATTTGTACCTGAAACAACAGAATGTTAATATTGTAATCCGTGAGACTGAATACGTACCTGTGAATATTTAATTCATTTTTTGTTGGTTATCTTTACGTTGGAAATGTATTTCATTCAATTGTATTATTCCTGGTTTACTTTGTACCTGAAATATTGAATTATGAGTATTTGTACATTGTTGTAAGCTGTAACTTACCTGTAAGTTCAATTGTTATGATTTTCTTTGCTTTTCTGTAATGACATTCACGTGTTTGTTTACACTTTGACAGTTATCACTTGACACTGCCGGCTGACGCTAGCGCCGCCTGGATATAGTTTAGTTCGCGATTTAATTTCAAATTTAACTGTAACACGACCGTGCACTGCAAATGTATTTTCTAGCATGTATTTTCACTTGTAGAGGCTACAGATTTTATTATAAAATTTATTAGAATTTGTTAGACAAAAATGGTCAAAGTTTTGATTGTCTCTGTCTGACAACTTACGGAACAGAGCCGTTTAATTAAGAATTAAGAGTATAAAAACCGACGTTACACAGCTCAGTTTATCAGTTAGCCGAGATTCGAGTTGGTGTCCACTCGAGTCAACCGTCTTCCACAGCAGTGTTCCTGGTGAGTTATTTTGCGATTTATTCTTTTGTGTTGTATTTCTGCTCTAAGCTGTTGGTGCCCACAGCTAGAGACTTCGAATATTCCTTGAGTTCTCGAACTGTTGGTCGTCCACGGACAGAGACTTAGGATATTCACTGTCATTCTTTTCTTGTACTTTCCGCCTGAGCTGTTGGTGGCCACGGCCAGGTACTTAGAGTATTTCTTGTGTCTCAGACTGTCGGGGCTCCACGGTCAGAGGTGTAGAGTACTCGCTCTCGTTTTTTTTTACTCTTGTATCTTCCCCCAAGCTGTTGGTGCTCCACGGCAGGGACTTCGAATATTTCTTGGGTCTGAGCTGTTGGTGGTCCACGGCTAGAAGCTGAGAATATTCACTCTCTTCTTTCTTATTTTTTTCTCCCGAGCTGTTGGTGTTCCGCGGCCAGGGAACTGCATCTGTTTCTTCAGCTCTTTGCTTTACTTCTCCAAAATATTGGTCCAGGCGTTGGGGTCCACGCTTTTATTTTTTGTTCAATTTATTATTCATTTTTGTGTATTTGCAATCAGTAATAAAGAGTGTTGTGAACTCTTGAATTTTATTCAACGAACCTGCCCTCCTCCATTGAGCTCCCGGCTCCCTTCATTTGTTTACAGGGAATCACGGTGACATCGCACTCCAAGGAAGCAGCGCGTACGTCACAATATATATATATATATATATATATATATATATATATATATATATATATATATATCCTTATATATCCATGGCAAATATAATCGGAACATTTCCTCTCGTTCACATTCGTGCTCTCAAAAAAATATTCAGTATATCTCGTTACAATTTTTTAATTAAATAATTCTTTTCACTTAAACGTCAGTGTCATTTTTTCGCAAATTGTGTAATAATTTACGTTTTGGAAGTGTTTCCATTAATAAAATTAATAAAAATAGTGTATCTTGTTGAATAATTTATCCAAATACAACTCGAGGTGAATTTTATTTTAAGAATTTTTTTTATTTTGCAAATTATTACAAATTTTGCTCATCAAATATTTCTCAAAAATCACTCGACCTTCGGTCTCCTGGTGTTTTTAACGAAATTTTTAAATGGCGAAATTTTGACGTAATAATTTTCAAAAACTATTCTCCTGTAGTGGTATTACCCTTGAAAATACGAAACATATTTATATGTATATTAACGTCTATAAAAAAAAAAAAAATGGTTGAAGAGCTAGGTTTATCTCTGTTCAACTCATATGCTGCATTTTTCTTCTTGTATGTGTTTCAAGTAGAAAAATAGCTTTCTATTCGCTTTAAATTAGGCTAAGGTTAAGGTATATTTTAAGTTTGCTTCCATTTCATTGCAGAATATGTTATTCTTTCTTTAAACAACACATATAATGAAAGAAAATCATGTCTATTAATAAATTTTGTAAGATTATAAAGCTTGGATGAGCCGCCACTGGTTGTCAGATCACAATATATGCAGTAATATTTTGCTGAAAATTAGAGATGTTCCGACTAGTCGGTAAAGCCGACTATCCGGCCACTATCGTAGTCGCCGACTATTCGGCAAAGAGCGCCGACTTTATTTTATAATCAGTCTTACATATTTTGATATGTAAACTAAAGCAACCTTTCCTTTAGTAATCAATCAGTTTTATAATTACTTGTAAAGAAAACAAATCTATGACATTTATCAAACAAAATTAGTGTCTTAATTAACAAACAAAACAACATAATATATTCTTATCTTCAATTAACATTTACCTATAATTATTTCTTCTTATTTAAATAAAAAAGTAGGAATTTATTTATTAACAATCTAAGTAATATTAAAGCATGATTGCATGTACATGACGTACAGTAAAAAATATATCAAAAAATTCTCAACATTGACTGCTTCATAAAAAAAAAAAAAAAAACAGAAACGTACTTATATGATTTATAACCGTACATAACCTAAATAAATCAAAGTGACAAAGAAAAATGGCATCATCTCCTTATATTTTTTATAACTTACTTATATTTTTTAATTAAAGGTAAATGATGATGTAAAGCTAAATCCCCGAAACCGTGATCGGCATGGCCGACTAGCCTCTGTGCAACCGACTAATCGGCTAGTCGGCCAAAGTCATAATCGGCACATCTCTACTGAAAATATGTTGTGCTCGGTGGTGTGAAAACGGCACGCAGTGTTGCTTTTCTCAAAGCGGGCACCCATCCAACTACTGACCGCGGGCAGCTTTGCTTAACTTGCGTTATCAAGTGGTTCGGCTTTAACGCTACCTGCCAAGCCGTAGCCTACTAGACACAATAATTATCTTTTTAATTACACAATAAATAAAATATTTATTAAATATTTTAGGAGTGAGAATAAAACGACACAGCGTATATAGCGAAATTTGATGTTACACCTCCCGCCGTGAAGAGCTGAGTAGAGTTGGAAATTAAATTCTCCGTAACAAGATTAGAAAAGAATGAAGCATCGCGGATGCAATAACAGCGCGCATAGTGCATTGTGCATTGCCGAGGAGTGAGAAATAACCGTCCTGCGCATGGAGCAGACGGCACACGGAAGAGTTTTATATATCCCGTGAGTCGTGTGTCGTGTCGGGTGTTGTGTGCCATCTTGCTACGACAACGTTTGACTATCAAACCTGCAAATACTACGTTACATACGATCGTCGTTTTGTTCAATTCCGAATTATGTCTTCTTTACTGCTACCTATATTTTCACTAAATTCCCAAATGTTTGGAGCAGGGAAAATATTTAGTACATTCGCATGTGTTTGGACAGAATTTTATGATTCCTGTAAAATTCCTAAGTAGGACACTTGCGATCTGCTTTGCAGTTTGATATGTGTTCAAAATTCAGATTTGGCGATAGTAAAGCACCGACCGAAATTTGATCAGATCTGTACAGATAGCTTGATTAAATTTATGGTATATTTGATAAGGAATTGTTTCTTCACTGTAAATGAGTTATTATTATTATAAAAGAAAATTTTGTTCTTATACATTTTATGAAGAAGTATATAAAATATGTTTCGAGGTCCCCTGAATCCGTTACAATCATTTTTTTAATGACGTTTGTGTGTGGATGTATGTTTGTTAATACAATAACTCATGAATAAGTAAAAGTATACATATATTTTAGTTCACCAAAACCTTCGAGCTTTATGGATAAATATAATTTGCTGACCAAAAAAAAATTTTTCCTCTCAAAGCAATAAAAAGTTTTCTATCATATAGAAAATGTTATATAACAAGTGCTACCACTCCGGAATAATATGCTACCATCCTTGAAGTTATGCTACCACCCAAAAATTATCCATTAACCCTATAATAACAGTAATTAATTATTAATATTTGAGATAAATTGACTGGTTTATGCTACCACGTTTATACTCCGCATATATCTTCCTTATATGCATAAGTCTATGCTACCACCAAAAAATCATCCCTTAAAACTATAATAACAGTAATTACTTATTAAATTTGAGATATATTGACTGGTTTGTGCTACCACGTTCTTACTCCGCACATATCTTCCTTATATTCATTAGTCTATGCTACCACCAAAAAATCATCCCTTAATTCTCTAATAACAGTCATTACTTATTAAATTGGAGATAAATTGACTGGTTTATGCTACCACTTTCATACTTCGTACATATCTTCCTTTTATTCATAAGTCTATGCTACCACCAAAAAATCATCCCTTCATTCTATAATAACAGTCATTACTTATTAAATTTGAGATATATTGACTGGTTTGTGCTACCACGTTCATACTCCTCACATATCTTCCTTTTATTCGTAAGTATATGCTACGAACCAAAAAAATCATCCCTAAACCCTATAATAACAGTAATTAATTATATTAAAACATAGAGATAAATTGACTGATTAATGCTACCACGTTAATACTCCCCACATGTCTTACTTATATACATAAGTCTATGCTACCACACAAAAATCAGCCCTTAACCCTATAATAACAGTAATTTGTTATTAATACTACTTTAATACTTCCCACAAGATTTTGGGGTGGTAGCATTAGTCGTATGAATATAAAAAAGCTATGTGGGGAGTATTGGAGAGGTAGCATTAATCATTCAGTTTATTTCATGTTGTAATTAATAATTTGCATTTATTATAGATTTAAGGGATGATTTTGGGGTGGTAGCATAGTCGTATGAATATAAGAAAGTTATGTGGGGAGTATATATATATGATGGGAATATTAACATTAGTGAGGCAACCTAGTTGTATAAATAATTAATCAATTGCAATGACTATGCAGTTTAATGGCTATATCAAGGGTGGTAGCACATTCTTTCGGAGTGGTAGCACTTATAATATGTGCATATATAGAGAACACTATATTAAATTTAGAGAAAAAAAAAAATTTTTTTTGGTCAGCAAATTATGCACACTCGAGTTTTATTAGGTTGAACTCTAACTACGAACTCGATCCAGAATATATTCATACTACCTGAAAAATATGCTATAATCGTATAATAAAATATAATTTTTTTTCACGCTTTTATTGTTGCTATACAAGTCTAAATTATTACTTCATCAAATATATTCGTCGTGCATTGCAACTGAAAATTTTATTATAATTACTTTAATTTTACAACTAACAATTTAGCTCTAATTTAATAGAAATCTCTAACCTTCAAGCACTTTAACACTGAACATAACCAACGCAATAAATTCACAGCCGGGTGATGCCAACCCTAACCTTATAAAAGTTCCTAGTTTTTACCGGCCAAGACTAGAAACATGTAGTTTTTGGACGATTTTGAAATGTGTAAAACTAGTGATTAAGGGCGGAGCCACGAAAATCGTTCATTTAAGATATATTCCTGCTTAGTGATAAATGGAGGTCTGTAAAAGAAGTGCTATTTGGTTATAATTAATAATAGTTATTTAATTTACAAGTGGGCAAAGTAAGGAAAGGTAATTCCACTTTGCCCACTTGTGAAGTATAATGTCTTATCCAACACCTCTTAATAAATGCAAAATTTATTAAAGAAATATTATTTAACAATGACATATGCTTTAAATTAAATAAAAATGTCAATTGAAGTACTTACCAAGGTGTTGTAGGTGTAGTGGGTAATCAGTTACTTTCCTTGTTTGAAATTGCATTTATTGAGAGGTGTGTATAACCTATTAATTTTTTCTTTGTGTTAAATAAATAAATAAAACTAAAACTTTTTTCTGAAATGTCAAATATTTTTCGAGTTTTGTATAATTTTCCATGGCTGTGTTAGGACTTTCTAATAAATATATTAATTTAAATTTAATTAAAACATCGTCAAATATTAATATTTAGGTAAACAAATGGACCTTATTGTTTGCATTATTAAATTGGAACATCTTCTGTACTTACATTTTTGTTGTAAAGTAAATTAATAAAATGATATAGCAATTTAAATAATAACATTGAAACCCCTATACGCCACAGTTCAATTTTATATCCGGTATGTATAATTGTAGGATTCAAATATATATTAAGACTAAGCTGACATCTTAAAGTAATAAGTCATAAAGCTGCGTAGTGTTTAAGAATTTGAAATTATTACAGTGGTTACTTATTAATGTATTTTAATAGTGATTTATGAATATAAATGTACTTTACAGTATAGCGTCTTTGCACGATCTTAAAAAATACAAAAAAAGTCATTATAAAGAAGCACAGAGGGCGCTAATGCGCCTTCTTTTGAAGTTGCGAGTCGTTACAAAAAGTCAATATATTAACATTTTGTATGTATTTGTACATTATAATAATTTTGTAAATACACTTCATGAAAAAGGATGTGGAATTTTTTATAAAAAATATAAAGATTTTGAATTTTCTTCCTGTTCTGAAAAATCGAGATGTGAAGTCTGTTTTCTCATCTTTATATGTATGTACAGAGTATTCCATTTAAAAAAATCCACAGAATTACTTCGAGAAATATGTTAAGAACAAAGGTTTGATGGTTTTGAAGAGGCCGTCGGATCTTGTTAATTTTTTCACCCCTACCTATGTGAGGAAGAAAGGAAAGGGGCAACTCTAAAATCTTTAATGGGAACCACCATTTTTTATTGCAGATTCTGATAAAACGTTGAAAACTAAGTTTTTTTTATTCCTGGCAGATGCGGTCGAATCAACAAAATTATTGTTTCATAAAAAGCTGAAGCAAAATGAAACCACCCTAATGGGTCCCCCGAGGTATAGATATTATGATTGCCTGTACTGTAAAATAATATTTTTTTTAAAATAAATTTTACTTATGTTTAGAATTATGTGTTTAATTGATACATTTGGCATAACTATGTATTTGTAGTTTAAATAATAATTTTTCTATTCCCTGTAGTTTCGAGCATGAAGTTGTTATAAATTGTATATCAATATTTATTTTATTCTTTGTCTTATTATCATTGATGTTAATTTATTGTTTTATTTACATTTAGCGCGACGATATTGCGTATTTCTTTTGTGGATTTTAAAAAATAAGTCACTCTATCCGCATGAGCCACTGATAACAGATGGCAGCACTAAAAGTGGAGCAATAGGGAAAACATTACGTTCTTGTATTTAAAAGCATTAGGACTGGTGTAGGATTGAGTGTACAAATTTTAGATATTGGTCGCAATAATTAGAAAAAAAGATATTCATTTCTTTAATGGACATAGTATATACATTTATTTGAATGAAGCAGTTCGAACGATAGTGAAAGGATAACCTGCATAAAAAGACAAAAATAAAATCAGATTTTTTGGTTAACATTGATATATTTCCTTGGTTTAGCTGGGCATTTCATACTATGTGGATATGAAATACATACCAAGAATAAAAGTAAAATATACGGTCTATGTTTACAAACATATAAATTAAAAGGCACACTACATAATATAAACATTTCACTCGAAAAAGTTGTGCGCCAGTGGAAGTTTACTCCGGCAAATGCAATCAAATTTTCATCTGATTTGAATTCATGGTGAAAATACACTTATTTACCAAATTCTTTGCCTAACTGTTTATGGTCCATCATTCTCTGATATTTTGGACTCACTAGATATTTTATCCATTTTCATGTTTATGTTTGCCAGTACTTCTCCAAAATTATTGTAGTAAATAAATACATAACATAAATAGTACATATTATAAAGAAATAAAAATTATTAACAATTACATACAGAATTATTCTTTCTGTCTTCCGTCTAATTATTTTGACATTTCTTATGACAAACAGTTAGTGGAAAATCTTGGGTTGGAATGATCTCATGTCTAAGAATTCCTTTCTTAATGGCAGTTCTAACTGTAAATATAATTGTTTAGTTAATTTCAGAATAAAAAATTAAAAGCAATTATACCTTTATAAAAATCCAAGAGCAAGAAATGAGCATAACAAACGTTCATATATGTCTTGACTTTTTTCCCACATTTGAAGCAATTTTCCACCTCCTTATTCTTTAGAAAATAATGTAATAATATTTCTGTACTAACATAATTGTTATATTAATGCATAGAATAATATATTTTTGATTTACTTGACATTTTGTTCACTAAAAATTTAAATCTCCATATACCACCATTACGAACACAGCAATGTTTTCCCTATTGCTCGTAATTCAAATTTAGCCACCAGATGTCAGCTATTTTGTTGGCTCATCCCAATATATGAGCTCTGTGACCCTTCAAGGTCCTCTGCTTGTTGCACAAATCTTTTCCTTACTACTTCGTTTGCCGCTATTTCTTTTATATTCTTTGTCTTGTCTTTCTTAACCGCGTCACATTACTTTTCCCTTCGATTCCTTAAATTCCCTTCTTCTTTACAATACCACATTTAAACATCGTTCTTACAGTCCTTTTCATTGGCATGCGCGTCACATGTCCTGACCACCTTAACTTTTGCGCTTTTATAAAACCTATAATCCTACCCTCATTATACAAACTCATTATGTCCACATTAGACCTTCACACAACTTTCTTTCTGCTCGTCTTAAATTTTGTAGCATGGCGGGACGCGAACTAAACTAAACTAAATAAGTAAAATAATGGTGGAACAGGGACTTATAATAGATACGAACGAATGAATATGTTTTACAGTTACAATTACCAAATAACCGAAATTACACAAAGTTCAACATTTTAGCGCACTGCAGACGTGTGAATGAATACACGGGCGGGTGCAAAGGTGGTAATCTCTTCCAGGGACTAACCAAAGATTACCTAAAAACTAAAAACCACTTAAACTAGGGTTCAGCCAAGCTTCCCCAGAATGTATAAATATGCCAACAACGCAAAAAATTTGACGCTATAATTTCAAATGTATATGAAAACTAAAAATCTAACAAAGTAACTCATACACATGTGGTAATAAATTTAACTCAAAACCCCTCTCAAGTCGCCTTTTAGAATAATATTTTAAATACAAACACATTTTGCCACTTGATCTTGGAAATCGTCTTTACAGTAAAACAATAAATCGTATTCCTTGTTATAGTTTACACCAAGTTCTATAATCCATGCAATTTCGACAACAAACGCGAAAACCGCTGATGGTGAGCTTATAGCAATAAAAAAATAAGTTTTACATATAAGCTCTTTCGGTAATCTGGTAATAGCATTACAAATTCCATTAAAAAATTTCTATGAACAAGGATCTTCGTTATGTATTGTGATATTGATATTGCAATATTAACAAGTACGGCTCTTGTAAGTATACCTAGATGAATCGGTACGAATTGTAAATTTTCCAAGTCAGTTTTCTATATAATCAATCGTCTTGTAAGTGATTTTGAACCGAAAGAGTATGTATATAAAACCTATTTTCTATTTCTAAAAAGTTCACCATAAGTGGTTTTCGTTTTTGTAGTCGAAATTGTAGGGTTTATAGAAGTCAAATATATGAACTTGGCAAATACTATTTCTTAAAATTTCGTTAGGCAAGATCTCACGAAATCACTAATTTATTGTGAATTGTCGTAATGCACAGAGCTGTTTGTTAACAGCAGTGAAATATTTTGAGTGATTCTGTACAGTTTAGTAAACTAAAGACAGTACCTACTTCATGAACCATTTTTTCGAAAATAATTTATAAAAGCTTGACAGATGTCAAAAGTAGATAGTTCCCAAATAGTAATTTCTTCTAATGCAGTGTGTTTATTTACAGGTGTTGTCGGGTGTGTGCACGGACGGAGGGGGAGCCGTGCGGGGGCGAGCTCGGTTTCAGCGGCGAGTGCGAGCCGGGGCTCACGTGCCAGCACCAACCCAACTCCGTCGCCCTCGACCTCGACGTCAACGAGGGCATTTGCCAACGGGACCCGTAATTCTACTCCACCACCCACAAGGTACGACAAAAATTATGTGCTTACTAAAAATAAATAATAGTATATTGTAGCCAAAGAGCACAATATAATAGATCTCGTGCTGTATAATAAGTAGATCCGTTATATTCCCTACATTGTCTGTAGTATGCAGTGTTACCGCCGGAAGCGCTTCTGTCGAAATATGTGATGGGTTACTTGATTTTATCAAATTCCATTTACTTTTGATATTTTAACATTTAGTAACATTAATATTTCGCATTTAAAGGTGTCTGTAAGTAATTATAAATTTAAATGCATAAATCTGGAAAAGAAAATAAAATAATTGTATTATTGTAAATAAATTATTTGTAGTTTACGAGACTAACAAGGCCCCGTTGCATAAAACGCTGTTAACTCCGATGTTGATGTAATAACGTGATTATTTTGTCAAAAAATCATCTTACAAATCTATTTTTTTGTTATTAGGAAAATGTTGATTTTGTATAGCCTAAATAGTTAAAAATTAGAAGAAGGTATACGAAATTTCAGAATGACAAGAGAAATATGAACATGCTTTTTGTGAGCAAAATTATTTTTAATTGAATTAAAATTTAATCAAAATACTCGTAAATTTACAGATTCTATATCTACACTAGTTGCTAAGGAATTTAATGATGTAACAGTTAAAAAACACTTTCTGTATATATTTTTCTTTAAATTGTTGGTTTCCTTTTATGTTTCGATACTTGAAAATCGGTGTAATTAATGAACTAAATTTTGTTATTTTTAAGATGATTTTGAATGCTTAAAGCCTGTTTTACATTATACTTTTTTCGTCTATTTTCATACTTTTTTTGTCTATACTTTTTTTGTCTAATTCCATCCGAGTTTCGTCTATTTTCATACTTTTTTTGTGTTGTAATCGGATTACTTCGTTTTATGCCGAAATAATACGATATCAGTTCATGTTGCCAACTGAAGGTAAATTTAAGTCAATCAACGGTTCAAAAGCAAGTGACAGTTCTTGACATGTTATTGTAAAGAACACTCAAAATTATGGTATTTGTCTCAATTTCAAAGAATAATTATCGTACAATCGGCAACACTGACATGTATTTGAAATAAAATAATTTAATAATCTACTTAGTTGATACAAAATAGGTTGCAGTTCGTAGCACCATTTTTTTGTGCCATATTTATATTTTTGTTTAAAGTAATTGTATACAAAACAATAAACACGAACGACGAACGAGCTGACAAAACTAACCTCAACCAATCACAAATAAATGAATTCATGTAACGCATGCGCACAATGCATCTAGTATGAAAATCGAATAGAAAAATGGAGCCGAACTCATATTTCTATACTAGAAACGTCTATTTCCATCCGAGAAATCTGCTGATTTACATTATACTTTTTTCGTCTAAATTTGGCTAAATGCTTCTAGCATGAAACTCGCATACAAATCTAGACAAAAAAAGTATGGAAATAGACGAAAAAAGTATAATGTAAAACAGGCTTAAGAAACACCAGAATGTTATGCCACACTAGTGCGGGAATTGAAAGTTCTGGTTGTCAATAGCGTATATAAAATGTAATTTCCAAGGTTGCCAGTACAAAATATATTTATTGCATTTCCGGGTATAAATGCTCTAATATATTCTTTCTTCCCGTGAACTAAAGTGTCAGTTTTAATCCCGGCGGGATTAAATTTCGAAATTTAATCCCAAGGAATTAAATTGACAAATAAATAAGTAACCACAGCAACAAGTAAAATATTTATTACAATTATTTTATATAAATTACATTTATTATTAATAGTTTTATATAGTTGATAACTACAGAGTATATTTAATTGTTTTTGATAAAATTTATTACTTGGATCATTAAAAATACCTTGTCTAGTGCATCGTTTAACAATTGATCAACTTGTTCTGGTGTAATTTTGACTTTTTAGGTTACTAGCCACCAGTTCTTCTTTTAAAGAAAGTAATTAATTTCGGGAAGTATTTCTAACCACATCAACATCGAACATCGCTCAAATGATAGCTTGCACATTTTTTTAACGTTCATAAAAATATACTAGCAGCACAGTTTTCGCGTATTTTTGAATTTCTTTATTGTCACACCACTTGCTAAAAGCTTCGAATTGTTTTTATATATTTTTCTAGATTTTATTGGCAGTAGTTCCACGGTGGCTTTTTCAAATTATCTATAATGAAACGTCACTGAAAATCTCACTTTGTTTAAGTTATCTTGGCAACTTATTTGAATAGTGCTATCTTTGTTATCAAAGCCATCCATTTTCAACATACGAATATGTATTTTAAAATCTTTAAAATTAATCATTATTTATAATGTATTGCTGAAACAAAGATTGGAAGTGCAAAAAATAGTGTATATACCACAGGACTATATTAACATGAGAGTAAATGCCTTTTTCCATTCTCGCACAAATTGCCTCATTCGCTGCGCTCATAAGGCAAACTTCTAGCTCGAGTGAGAAAAAGAAGTGCTTTCCTCTCTAGTTTAACAAATATAGTCAAATACAACGTTGAACTTGTTCATCAGCAATATGCAGGATTTCTAGCACCGCAATATTGATATTCCGTACGTCACGCCTCGCCTCTCATATGCTGTTATTTTAAGCACCTTCATACGAAGCAATTTCAACTTGAACCACTTTCTGTATTACCACAGTATAAGAATTCACACAGTAGCGACACTTCAAACATTTTCATGATCTTAATATTTCAGTGGTGCGCAGCCGGGAAGATGGCCGCTTAGTGTTCGCTGATAGGCTATCTCAGTAACCATAGAAAAGAAAATATAATATGTCAGTGTCAGTTATATCTGTCAAATATCAAGCTACAGTATTTCTGTCATTTTAAGTTCATAAAATGAGTGCAAAACCGAGAGGTCAACTTATTTGTACCATGGAAAATTGTAGGAACTATTATAGTTCAGGTGAAATAATATTTTTAGATTTTATACCCTTTGCAACTGACAGTTTTTCAAATTTACCGCCGTATGCCGCCGCTGCCAATATGGCCGCTCGGCTCAAGGTCATCGGTCGATGCGACATAAAGATCAAAAGGAACGACAGCGAGTGTCGCTACTGTGTGAATTCTTATACTGTGGTATTACTCTCCATAGTGGTGCTGAAAAAAAGTAGTGGTAAGTGAACATTTGTCGTTTGTCGTTCGGAAGGGTTGGTAGAGACAGCGGTATTAGGCTGCAGGGTGTGGTCTGCGATGTCGGTTGATATGAAAGATCAGAATCGTTTGGTTGCGTTGTTTACTAACGTAATCATCCGGCGTGACACATGTCGCGCGATATTATCTGCTCCACGTCAAGCCAAAGATAATCACGTTACAAGCTCGGTACCATGCCATACCATCTCCATTGGGATTTTTACTTCTCGTTAAATCAATGTTATGTAGACTGACTTGAAATGACTCCAATGTACTCTCCATACACAACACGGAAACAAAGCTTATACATTACTGAATTACTATCGGTTTACGAGTAATCTCAATTATACACTTATATACCCAGTGTCTACTTTTTTATAGGACATAGGAAATACAATGTTCAAATTTTCATTAAACGATAGTTCGTTCCCTATGAATTTTAGAACAAACGTGTAAATACAAAAAATGTTCAGCAACAAAAACTGCACAAAATAAGCCTAAATTTATTGATGTAATATATTTCTGTCATGAGATACACGTAAAATAATATTTATAATTTTTAGCTATTTCCAGAGTGCCATGGGAAACAAAACATACAAACAGTCGTATTTCTTGAGTTTGGCAGATTAAATTTGGTATAGTTTTAATGATTATTGACTTGTTTAAACTATATCTCAGTAATCATGGGTACATTTACCATTTATAAATAATTTAAAAGTCCAAAATCATAAATTATATTACAATTCAAATAATTATGAAATACGTTAAAACCATCATAAATATTAGAGTATTGTATTGAAATAACTATCATTTCCTACGCCGCGCCGCGTATGGAATAAATTCGACGAATCAGAACCGCATATTAGCCCGATATATGAAGTATCTTGATTCAGTTACTATGGTTACGTCTTGATTTTATTTATTTGAGTTTAATGTTTTCAACAGTTTTGTATTTTTTGTATAATTTCCATAATCTTGTTATATAAAGTTTAGACTACAACATGTAACGGAATGGCATATCCCACACTCGCAAACCGTAGTCCTCGTCTTCGGCTTGGACTACAAACTTTCTGCTCGTGTGGAATATATATCACTATGCAGTGGTGCAATACAGTATATTTAAATAAAACAGGTGATATTGATTCAACGTTAATAAAGTAAATAATTCTATGATGGAAATAAATTTCTACAATAATTAATATTGTAACGCAAACAAAACAAAATTCTGTATGTTTTTCAATTTATATAGGTCAGTAAATACAGACTTGCGCCCCCGGTAGGAACGTACGTTAACTCCGCCCAATGCACATAACCAATAGCGTTCATGTTTAGTTGTTCAGGTTTAGATTTTACGTACTGAGTCAATGTATTGTAAGAAATTCATCTTCTAGGCAGTGCGTTATTTTGCTGTAGCACTCTATATGATTTGAATGAAATGCTGTTTCCTTTAATTGTTCTAATTTCATATGACTATGGTATAGTACAGTGATGGCTAACCTATGACACGTGGGTCAGACACTGACCCACGCAAGCTTTTTAACTGGCCCACGATTGCGTTCATTCAAACACTTATTGCCATTTGCACCAAACTTAAGAAATTTTAACCCCGCTAAAATTTTTTAAATCGTCAAACCGCGGCCATTTTTATCCGTTAAGCCAATTGAATTTTAAAGATGTTTAGTTTTAAAATACTCAGTTAAAAATTTTTCAACTTAACTCTAGTGCAAATGGGCATTAGTGACCCACGAGCTAGTACTAAAAAAAATATGAACAAAATTTGACCCAAGTCTCAAAAAGGTTCGCCATTCCTGAACGCAAACATAAAGATAGTTAAGATATATAATGTAAATTGTATACCAAAAGACAGATGTGTAAGTGTAGTGTTCAATGGGGGTATTAAAAAGTCTGAGCGATATACGCAGCGTATATCGCTCAGCATGCTGTGACTGACGTACGACATTTGTTCGGTCGGGGTTTGAATCTACTGGTTGGCAAGTGTGTATGCCGTTAAAATATCGCAGTAGCAGATATTCATTTACACTCGTGTGCTACAGGCTGACGACTAGTACACCTTAAATATAGTTCTGGCCGCAGAAGAACCTCTATGATGCAGCATTGGTTACGCTAGTAACCAAAGGTACTCACACAGATTGAGATTCTGCCTGCGTCAGAACGAATTGGTCGCGAATCAAGTACCACGAAACTTGAGGACCTGGTCCTCTTAGGACTGTCGTGGAAATGTTGATGATGAATTGAATAATAACGGCGGGATAGCGCTGTGGTAAGAGAGTTGCTTTTGGATACAGAGGTCGTGGGCTCGAATCCGGGCCAAGTTAGAAAAATTTTCATGATCTGATTTGGATCGATACTCACTCCCGTTACTATTCCAAGTTGGGATAAAATTAACTTGGAAACTACAAAGCTTAGGGCACCGGCTAGTAACATGGGATTAGTGTAAAAGTAAGGGGCAATTTGAAGTAAAAATTCAGGTGTCGTATGTGTTGGTTTATACTAAGGAGGTAAACCCTAAGGTTTCATAATCCTGAAAAAGATACAAATACAAAAGGATGTACAATTGAATAATGCGGAATTTTTTAATCCGGAATGTAAAGGCGTAAGCAGTTTCCGAAGTACACACTTTCTATAGGTACATACATAGCGTTTTTTTGAACTATAGGTCCAACTTTGGAATTATGATAACGTTTGTAACGAAAGCTGTCAAAAAATAGTTAGATTAGAAGATTAGACTTTTTTATATTGTTTTGTTCTTATCCTGCTTTTCATGGTGTTCTTAATTTATTTGTAACCAATAGAAACAGATAGCAGTTGAGACAAAACTTTTTAAGTGTTTATAAATAAAATAAATAAATATATCATCACGCCTTTTACCCATTACGGGTGTGGCACTCTGCTTACGCAGATCTCGGTAGGTGATATATTTTTTCGTATGAAGTGCGGTTACCAGCCGTCAAATCATAGCCCCCAAGGATATTAGTGGAGGGGGAACCACAGGGGTAAATTTAAATTTGTAACTGTCGGCAGTGGGATTCGAACTGAGGATCTAACGATCCACAGTCCGACACGTTACCACGGAGCTATTTACCCCATTTATTTCTTATGATTATAATAGTTCTTTACTCTACATGGAATGTAAGTACGAAGTAATATTTGTGTTGAAGCGTAGTCCAAATTCACGTTACATTTTATGTAGATTTTAATATTTTTCTACTGCCGACAGGAAATACTATAATAATAAGGAAATATTTCTAAAATGTGAGTGCCAATGTTTGTTGAAAATATAGCAACGACATCTCTTGATTCATTGTCTGCAATAAGGAAATCATCATTTGAAGTACCCAATGGCAGCATAAAAAAAACTGGATGTACAAAATACTGTGATGTACAATTTAGCTAAACTTCAAATTATTTAATAAATAAGAAATTAAGCTATTTGCCTCCAATATTTTCACTAATTATATTTGCGCAGTACTTTTTTTTTATGTTACTTCTATGTTACTAGCGTCTACATAACGTAGTTATTGGAAACTAGAAGTTTGACATTACATGATTAACGAGTGCTCGATCTTTATTTCTTCATAATATATTTACATATGTAATTTCAATGTTTGTAGTTATACTTAGGGCCGATATTTCCAACTACGAATAAAGTACCGAATAAATTATTTGCCGAATAAATGAAAATTGTCGCACCGAAAGTTCAAATGATACTTATTGTTCAAGCTGTCATTTTTTGATACGTATTTTTTTATTTATTCGACGGATAACTTATTCGGAAGTTTATTCGTAGATGGAAAGACTGGCCCTAAGTAGTATAATTGTTGAAAATATACAACATTAATGGTCTGGGATATAAATAACATTATTAATTTTCATGGTTAATAGTAAGCAAATAAATAAATGTTAAGAGCCACTTACATCTTTAGTTGCTATTGATATATGTTATAGATATTTACATTAACGGAAGTGGAAAATAATTGTCCTACCAACAGTTATTATTTCATAAAAGGAAACTGAAATCAAACAGTTATTGTTTTCTGTTGAATATCTGTACGTCTTCGTCATATTAAAAGTAAGCGTCTGCAAGTACTGGGTAATAAACCGCCTCGCATTATCCCCAATTACAAAATTAAATCTTGTTGGTAATAAATTATGTACCGTCTCACTAAATATCAAAACTTCGCTTAAGTAAGATTAAATTTACCTTAAATAAAACATTAGCTCGTGAACCACTCTTCATAATATCAAAGCATCAAAAACAGGACAAAAAACCTTTTACCTTTAATTAAAATTCCGCTAATAACTAAACAAATAAAAAAGTGAACATCATAGAACGCTCAGAGCAGCCAACTATTTATATTTTTCTTTTAACTGCGGTCAGCTAATGATCGCATTTTACTCAGAAAAAAGAGAATCGAACCTGATTTGTATTGAAATTTCTTTTCGGAATTCAGACCTTGTGGGACTAATTAAATTCACGACAATTTTTAATTAGCGCTTTTACAAATTCTTTTAAGAATTCTTTTTCTTCCTCTTAGGAGTGTTTGGAAAGCGCTGTACAAGTCGCCGTATTGAATCCACGTTAAATATTTTGTAGCGTTTTATTTATTTGCGTTGTTGTGTTGGCACTGCTGCCGCATGTGTGTTTACCAGCGAGCTTTGATACAAAGAATACATGCATTTCAAACAGACAAGCTGCCTTTGCTCTGAAGATCTCAGATGCAATTTTGTCGCAACGAAATGTATGAGCTGCGACTTTGACGTTGGCGCAAAAACGTTGATTTATTTTACAGAATAAAATGCTTTATTAATTACACATGCTACTAGTCCTGACTTACAAAATGAGTTACGTACTAACAGGGTTTTTAATATCATCTCTAAAAGGAAATTATATTTTAATTTGGAATATTTCTACGAGTAGTCCCACAAATTTAATTATCCTAAAGGATGTAATGCAAAGAGTTGAAAATTTGTATACAGCGACTAAATAAGAATAATTTGCGTATTATTAAAATTAGGTATATGTTTAAATACATTTTCTGGCCTCCTGAACTGTAAACATAACAAACAACCATCATTTAGGTTTGCGGTAACTACGATTTTACAGTGTTCATGATTTTTGAAAAACCGCGGTGCGGGAACGCGCACCGATATTTTTTAGCTTTTTGATGCCATTAAAATAAAAAGTAACTTTGTAATAATAAAGAATGATTTAAAAAACTCTAGTTACCGCAAAAATCGTTAAATAAAGTAACATAGAAATAAATAAAACTAAAAATTTTATATAAAAATGACATTTGCTAGCAGCGCCATTTGTTAACACTTATCCTAACTAAATACAGATATTTCACAGTTGGTAAATATGACAACTAATAAAATGTCAAAAGATAAAACTGATTGATTGGATTGATAAGAATTGGTGATTTATTTTATTTTAATTATATTAAATGAATTGTAATACAGAATATCGAGAAAGGTAGGTAACATTTGAATCGCTCATGTAGTCTATGCGGGAATTATTAAATAGTCATATTTTTAGGTTATAAATGGAAATTTTTCTTTTCATGGAGTAGGTAAATCGGCCAGAAAATGTAATACATTATGTGTGCGTTAAGTTTTATTATACATCGCTCAGTTTTATTAAAGCACTCCGCTGCGCGTCGTGCTTCAATACAAAACTTCGCGCTGTAAAACTAAACTTAGCGCACGTATAATGTAAATAACTATTACCATACCCATCACGTGTATTCAGTGTTGTTACTTATCTAGATAAATTTATCAAGTTAAATCATCTAGATTAAATAATTATGTCTATTATCTTATTTAGATAACTTTTTTCTTATTCATTTATTATCTTATCTAGATGAATTTTTTTATTAGCTTTATCTATTTTGGGAGTATTATCTAGATGATATTTTTTTCTAAAGTAATAACTAATATAAGTTTTTTTCTATTTGCAACACTGAGGGAATGTTAGAGAAATTATTCTAGATCGTGTTTTCACAGCTTATGACAAGTAAGTTTGTAAATGCGTAATTTGGAATATAATTGTCAAAACAAAATATTTTGTTAATATCCAAGAAATTTGATATTTTTGTATAGTATACAAATTTGAAATTTTTGCTAGAAAACAATATAAATTATACGAAAATTTTTTGGTTAAATAAATATCCAATCAAATGCCTGTATTTCTGATCACGTGTGCAAAAGTAACCAATCAGGTCACAATTACACTGATAATTTCCCCGGGAAATTATCACCTGTTGTTAAGTAACAGTCGTTGACAGCTGGTTGACAGTTAATTCAATATTTAATTTGTTTATTTCAAAATGTTATTTTCACGGTTAGAAAATGAAAATAATAATGATAATCGCAAAAAAATTTCGCACCGAATATCCCTCGACCATTGATAAATACTTATAATTTGATCACAACTACCTCAAGAACGTTGCTTGAAGGTAACTGTGATAAAATTATTTCGAATTATCAATGGCCTAGGGATATTATAGCTGATAAGATCCATTAATAAGAAATGAGAGAATTAATTAAAAAAAATTCAATCCGAGTCAAATTCTGTACCCCCGAATATTTCATTTCCAAATTCGTTTAAAAAACATTTCATTCCAAAGTACTCACTGAAAATACTAAATTATTTTTGCTAGTTCGACTATGTTTAAGTTAAAGGATGTTATAGCGTAAAAAATAGTAGTTCAGAATTGTTATTTTAATAGTTTTCACAATATATCATACCACCAGCTATAAACAATGAAGCATATAAAAAAAATTGTTTTATCTATTTATTATCTAATAAATATCTAGATATTTACTATTTATCTTTTATCTATTATCTAGATAATTTGTCCAATAAATATCTATTATCTTACCTAGATTAATATGAGAGTAGTTATCTTTATCTTTATCTAGATAAAAAATTTTGTTATCTGTTACAACACTGCGTATATTTAACTAAATACCTTATACTGAAAATAAAAAAAATATATCTATATCACGCTTTACCCATTATGGGTGTGGTATATAGATCACTATAAAGCTATGTTTGAATATTCTGCGTACCTCCCTTTCCAAACCCCGTCATTAGAGCACCTCCGCCACATTAACCCGGCGAGATAAAAACGTAAAAACTATAAAAACCACAACAAAACCATTGTGTAAACGCCACTTAACACCGCCATTTTGTTCTCATCTCGGCGCCCATTCAATCATCTCACTTCGGAGTTTCGCGGAGCGCTCTCTTTCCCATCTGTGTGTATTATCCTGTGCGAAAACACTTTTTGTGTCCGTTGCTGCCGAGAAAAAACCCAGAGCCCGAACCCGCCCGGATCAGTTGCAGAATCGGAAGAACTGCGTTTGCCTCCGCCGAGGTAATAATAAATAAGTTTGTTCGCACTTCGCAGACGTCCAAACCCCGGAAGAAAAAATATTCCAGGAATCTGAGGTAACTGACGGCGGATACGGGTCGAGATCGAGCGATGTGGATGGATTTCGGACAACATATTGGGCAGGAAGAAAAATGGAAGCTTTTATCTGACAAATTCTGATCGGCTGATTTATGAGACATGTATTTGTAAAGATTTTGTCGCGGGTTTCGGCCAATGAAATGGATTTTTGCATTTGTGAGTTGTTTACTTATAACTACGATGAACCAACGGGATTAAACTTCGACTGACGACTGAATTATATTTGATATTACATAATAGCAATAGATCTAATGACAATTCAACCAATTACAATTGAGTATCCTTTACACCGATGTTTACAGTGGAATGTTAACAGATATTGTACAGTGCCGTTATAGTATATAACTAATAAGGTTGGTAACTGAACAGTAGCAGCATCGATAAAAGATTTGGAAAAGCTCGTTTCACATCACTTTTTCAATTTACGAGATTCTGTTATTATCATTTAATATCCATGTATCGTATACTCTTTTTAAAAATTCAAAATTTTCAATAAATCACAATAAAGACATAGTTGCATGTATATTCTTAAATATGTAAAATTTTACAATATCAAAACAAACCGCTATATCCACAAAAAAGATACGGTTTCCTTATACACTGGCCAAGCAAAAAACCGGGACACAATACTTAAAATTTTTTTGTTAATATTACAGTTTTTATAGTACTTAATTAGAATAAAGAAATTTATCAACTGTAATTACGCAAGAGCTTTTTATTTTGCCGGATAAATTTCTATTTGTCACGAAACCTTGTTACCTAGCAATTTGACAAGAATAGTATATTGTGTTATTAGGAGTAAATGTGATACTTTGGGTGCTGAGCATGTAAGTTTGAACGACGAGCGAAGCGAGTCGTACAATTACATGCGAAGCATACAAAGTCACATTTATTTCTAATAACACATGCTATTTTTTCTTCAAACATAGAAAATAGACATTAAAACATTAAAAAATGCTCAAAACTTCAACAAATATTCAACCGTATCCAGTATTTCTAGTTGCCACAGAATGTTATTTTGTTAATTTGTTTTATTCTTAACTGTCAAATTATTGAATTACAACCTTACTATTTTGCATGATATTTTACTTTGTCCGCCGCCGGAGTAAATGTGTTGCCAAGGAAACACTTTTACGCCGGCGGCGACAATGTTAAACTTCTGCTTGTTGAATATAAATACATAACAACGTACTTTTATGACGTTTGAAGAAAAAACTGTTTTAATAAAATAACGAAACCGTAGGTGGAGTCAAATTGCTGTCAGGTGACAAGTTTGAGTTTGAGGTACATATACAAATAATATGATTTAGATTAAATAATTTAACTATTTCCAAAAAGTAGCTTCAGTTAAATCAAGTTGTCGGCCAAACGGAAAAAGATAATTTAAGGATCCAAAGTGCATCTTAAAGGTCACATAATGGACTATATTTGATGAGTAGTCGGACCCAGAAAACCTATAAAAAACCTGTGAAATAGCAACTTGTTTATGAAAAAAAATTTTTTTTTTGAGATTTTTTATAAATAATTAAATTATTTATTATCGAAATAACTTTGGAAAATTTTAAAAAAAATCATACATACTCCTTGAAGTATAAACAATAATAAAAAAATTATAAAAGCTTATAATAACTTGTTCAATTGCACGAAAAAAAAAAAATCGATAACATAGTAAAAAAAAACTGAATTTCTTCAATAATAATGCAAAGAGGGGTATTATTAGGTTAAAAACTGTGCAGAATCTATTTTTTGGTGTTTGACACGAATAAAATGATGGAAAAGCAAAAACCCCCGGGGGCAACCACACCTATCTTATCCCGCTAGGCCCTTTAGCTCGACTGTAATTCCGCGAGATAATTTAACGACATTATTTATGAAAAGGTTTATTTAAAAGTGCAGTTGGTGAAAATATAATTATTATATATCATATTTTTAACACATAATGCAAATGACATTAATGTAGTTAGTATTTTGATCTGGTTGCTAGAAGAAAGGTAAATAACGTTTTTCCAACACCTATTTGTAAAGTGGTATTTTATCTACTGAATTCTCGATACTAAAACAATACTTTAATAATAAGGATGGATAAAGTATTACTTCATCCACTAGTGGATAAGGTAACACGTTGATATATTCATGACAAAATGTAGTTGCGTATATTTTCTATATTTTAAGCAAAATTACATAGATACAAAAGTAAGAGTTGGTAACAAAATAAGATGAAACATAAATATGTCAAATTTTTAGTTAAATGTCATTTAAATTTTATTCAAAAAGCATGTTAAAGGAAGGTGTTGGAATAAATATTGTATGCATCACGTGAATAAAGACAATTTAACCACTCGCGAAAGTTAGATCATTCGGCTGACGCCTCGTGAGCTAAACATTCCGCTTGTGGTTTAAATAAGTCTTTATTCCCTTAATACATAAATAACTATTATTACTTGCAAAAAGTTACCTTTATCGCTGACAAAACAATAAAATTGTTTTTCTTTATGGCTTACTTTATATAATAGTTTAATTATCAATTAAAAAAAAAGCTATATCGATAAAAAAAGATACGGTATTCTTATACACTGGCCGAGCAAAAAACCGGGACACAATACTTTCCAAAATTTTTGTCAATATCACAGTTTTTATAGTACTTAAATAAAACCGGAGAAATAAGAAAATAAATTTTTCCCAAATAAACTTAATAAAGAATTAAAATAGCCTTGAATAAGTTTTAATACTTCCAGTTGCCCCCCCAGTTTTAACTATTACAAATCTTTAAATTTAATTTTCGATTATTATTGTTCATTAAATAAACTGATAAGTAACAGAAAGTTTTTTTTTTACATCTTAATAGACCATTGAATCATAAAACCCCAAAAGTACAGCAAATATAATGCTAATAACAGAAATTTGAAAAAAAAGTAATTGTGCCCCGATTTTTTGCACGCCAGTTTTGTAGTTTTCTGAAAATTGGTAGCAGATTATATAATTTATACCGAATATTATTTCTAACCATCTTTTATTTGAAAATTTATTTCGTAGATGATACGTTATTCAAAAAAATTAAATTTATGTTTTGTGTGCCAACTTAATTTTCACTGTCTTTTTTGCAATTATGACTGAAATCAACAAAGTTAGGAATTATAAAGTTTCGTTATTTTTTTATCTTTTTCGTTTGTGAGTTATTAAACCCACACATATCCATCCATCTATACAGGCGTCCTAGACAAACGGGTCGAATTGAATTAAAGGAAACTTAAAACGCGTATTGGTTTGAAATAAATTGATTTTTTTATGATTTCTATACTTCGTATAATGTACAGGAAAGTAGAAAATTCTATTTCAGTCAAATAAATAAGAGCAAAGTAATTGTGAGTCGGGGAATTATTTTCATAAAATACGGTTACCAGCCGTCAAAGCACACACCCTGCGTAACTGCAAAGGTAAAGCTAAAAATGGCGACACAGTCGACTGTTGAATGCGTTACCACGAAGCTATTTATCTTTAATTTACTACCGTTAATTGAATTGTTAAATAAATATTAAAGGCGGAAAGTGTTTTCTTACAATTGGGGAATATTTTAGAAATCTAGACGAAAACTAAATTCCCAGTATATCCGAAATATATCGCATACAGAGGTCATATATAACCAAGAGTATGTGTTTACTTATTAGTTTTGTTCAAGTTTTTTGAAGATGGTTTAGTTAGTTATTGTTTTTTGTATTCTGAACTTTATTTTCATAATTTGGAAGTGATAAGTACGAGGGGAGTTAGATATGATCCGGAATTTTATTCTCAGAATAAAACGAATAGATCTAGCAGCAATTCCTTCTTAATATTTTTGTAACGGGGTATCTAAAAAACGTTGCATAACGTCCTCGTCGCTTCAATTGTTTTTATTTAGTAATTGTCAAAATTATAGAGCATGCAGTTCATGTTTCCGTTGCGCAACGCATAATATTAGATTTCTTGTGAATGAGGGTTCCAAATCATATGATACTATGCAATGACTTCAAGCACAGTATGGGGAATCAACCTTATTAAACACCTGTGTTTTTGATAAGGTGGACTCTGTGAACTCCCCCCGTATATTTTAAAGTAGTATATAAATATTTTTGGTTAGTCACAACATTTTATGAGATCGAACTATAGTTTCTTATAAATTATTCAGGAGATCTATCTTCTTGTTAAAATTCGAAATGGTGAAGCAGATTTTATTTAAGGTATAGTTGTCCATCATTTCGTTTTAGGCAAAGATTTAAATACACTGTAAACTATCCAAAAGGACTACTTAATCGATGAAGTCGTTTTGGAAATAATTGTCGATATAAATAAATAATTGCATATACGTAAAACCTCCCTTCAATTTAAAACTGGAACGAGGTTCCATTTTAGGAATATTTTTGTTCTTTGCTTTTGTTAATAATTGATAATATATTATTATTTAAAATGTTATTGAGATGATAGTTTTTTTAAATAATGGGCCGTTCAGCCGAGCCTAGCGGCTAGCTAGCGTTTGCTGTGCTAGATTCTAGCAAATGAAAAGTAGTATGAACATGAACGGTATTTTGCTCGTGCTGGTGGAATAATTCTAAAGACAAATCTAAAAGTCTTTTATAATTGGAAATTAATAGATGTCAAATACTTTATATATTTCAATACATTAAGTTGTTTTTATAGTTTTTTTTTTTGCAGACATGATTAATATTCATGGCATTATAAATGCATTTTTGACAATTGACAGTTTTAGAAGGTTCGCTAGCTTATATAGCGCAAATTTATTTTGCTAGGTCGCTAGTCTACCTGCTGAAATCTAGCGGTTACCTAGCAATACGTTTAGCTATGATCGTTATAGGTTAGCGATCTAGCTACTAAGTAAAAATAAATATATTTTTTGTGATCCTGCTTGCAAAACATTTTAATATTTTAGTACCATGCACATATTATAAATTGATGAGTTTTTACGTTACAAAAATATATAATATAAAATTGATTTCAGGAAAGGTAAATACGAAGGAAAAAAATCAAATCAATCAATTTAAAAAGTCGCCGACTTTGAACTCCCAAGTGTGTATATTAGATTTTTATGCTACATATCGAAATGCGAAGAATTCAAATTCAAATTCCAATTTCTGTTTGAATAGAAGGTCGATTTAAAAAACACTTTTTCGTTTCTAATTCCCAATTGATAAAAACGAATCAAACAGAGACGAATCTCGTATCGTAAAGTGAAACAAAGCGGCAATAGACGATCTCGAAAATACACCGAATAGAATTTGAAGATAAACGAGTAAACCCAATAAAAACGAACAAAAAACGCATTATAAAAAATTCAACAATCTCTGAAAGGTAGAGAAAAACACACGGTCGATTTGCCGTGTATGAAATCTCCAAAACGTAAAACGTATCGCGTCCCGACGCCGAGATAGCGTTATTGAATTTGTATCAGATCAGATACAATTGAAGCATGTAGCATACAGCACACACTGCCAACGCATGAGGAGATGATTCCCTCACAGTTCGGAGTTCGCTACGATGCGTTCAAACAAACCGGCCTTAGCTTCAGACAAATACTCGAAAACTTGACCCTGGCCCTGTACGACTATTTTTATATTATCATTTCAAACTAACGTCATATGATCCTAAAATACAATCATACATTCAATTTGTGCTCATAATAGATGATGAATAGAAGAAATATTCTGTAACAAGGCGAACATTCAGAATACGATTAATTGTTTTTACTGTCAAAACGATTTTAAAATATCAAGTTTCAAACTGCGTTGGGACTTGAACGCATCGAAAATCGCCTTGACAGGAGTTCTTGTTTTCGTGAGTTTAAATTATTGCTATACATGTGTGCTAGAAGTTTAGTTATCGTAAATAGCCATTTGAGTTTATCGCGGCAAATATTCTGAAATATCGGCTTGAAATGTCATCCGGGGTTGACAGGTTTATGGAGAGGCCTCGTCGAACCCTAGATTAGGTTTTAGTTTTTATGTAATTTTTGTGCTAGTTCTGTGGTAAACGTTTTCCCCTCTCCCAGCACGTACCCGCTTGTGGGGTAGATGCGTAAGTTTGGCTAGCACAAGAAAGGGAGTTAGCTTTTGGTTTTTGAACAGAGCAGACGTCTTTCTACGTCTGCAGTGCTCTACAAAAATGTAGAAATTTAAGTAATATTTGTTTGTTAAGGTGAACCATCCGGGCCAATACGGGCTGAAGATAGCGCAAGATGAACATGACTTTTTTGAAACAATATATCATTATTATAATAAATGAAACATATAATGTTTTATACCTACGTTTGTAGATAAAAGTCGAAAGTTTTGTAATAAATTTTAAAATGCCAATTTTGTTTACATATTATACATGAACATAATTTTCAAAGTAGTCAAATATATGTCACACATTCCCATGAACGACTACAGTAATACAAATAATGTGTATATTTATAAATATGATCGTTTATAACATACTAAAATTATTTTTCATTTGAATTTACAGTTTTTGAGAAACAAATAAAAATATACCAAAAAGTGTGTTTTTTGGTATATTCTTATTTGTTTCTCAAAAACTGTAAATTCAAATGTAAAATAATTTTAGTATGTTATAGACGATTATATTTATAAATATACGAATTAATTTCATTACTGTCGTCGTTCATGGGAATTAGAAATTCAGTATCAAAATTCTGAATTTTTGACCAACTAGACTTCAACGAATATTTTTTTATAGCTGAATGTTTCAGTTATCCTTTTCATCCACATATATAAATACTAGAATGTTCAAAGACTTCACAGTAATAATAGTTTTGTTTTTCGATAAGAATAATTGTAAGAAATAATTTATTGAAATTTGAATTTGCAAAACAAAATTCATGGGAGTGAACGAACCCAACGAAAATATGTTCTTCATCTGACATTGCAATGTACAAGTCACTGTAAAAAATCCATGATATTTTGACGAATGGAGGTTGTTGGACCATAAAGAACATGAAAATAAATAAAGAATACAGAATTTGCTGTTTTTTAAAAAAATAAAGGGTTCGTTCTTTCGACGCGTATGTTTGACCTTAAATATGTTTTGGTAACTGCAACTAAGTTAACATATTCATTCGTTGTCGTCGCTGTAATATTTGTAATTTGTTTCCTATTCTATTCAGTTCACCGTTTTACCATTTTATTAAATATAATTTTTTATCACCTTTAAAAGTGTTTGTGTTTTATTTGACAGCCCCTAAGTTCAGTCTCAGCCCGCCGTGCTACAATTCTTATATGAACACATAAAAATGTATTTTGGGATACAGTTGAAAAGTTATATAATATTTCCAACATAAATGGTTCCATGTATCTCATGTGGTTTTGTAGTAAGAGCATTGGTCTGCAAACATAACCCAAAAAGCTTGCACTTCTTTAAATTTACCTCCACAACCACAACTCCACATAAAAATAACAAGCTACTGTTAACTATTTCTTCCCCCTCGATGAAATTTCTGGTAGAATTCGTCGCCTCGAGATATCTAAATAATTATTGAAAACCAACTTGTTTATCGGCACCGTAAAAGTTACCCATGTCTAAAAATATATTAAAGAGACGGTATAACTGCGATTTTAAAAATAAATAAAGCACAAATATTTCCCTTTACACAATACCGCACTTCAAATAAGCTTATATTTTATTTATAACTATAATTATATGAACTTTATTTATGTTTCTCCGTATATCATTCACTGCTCGTACTAACTACGCCGGCCATTTGCAAATACTCAGTGCTGCCGTCATCGGTCATTTTCGTTGCCAATACTCGTATTTATTTACGCTTTAAGCGTGCATTACACGATGAAGTTTTTCTTTTCAAGTGACATGAAAAAGTTTTTTCTCTCGCACAAAGACGTAAGTATAAGAGAGAGGAATCGACAAAAAGAATATGCGGCAATTTTTCTTGAAATTCCCTAAAAAAATTTGTCCGTACATTTGCACATTGCTGCTTTATCGTATTACCATCTATCCGCATGTTTTGCAATAGACGAATTAACTATCAAATGTCATTTAAAAATCACTTGAAAAGAAAAACTTTATCGTGTAATGCCCGCTTCACACAGGGTGAGGACTGACACAACCGATCATAGGCATTTTACATGTTAAATAATACTTGTGCAATTTCATGCTTTCCTAATCATTTGAGAGAAAAATGTTTCAAATAAAATGTTGAAGAGATTTAATATCGGCATCGGCATCAGCCAACAAATTTTCGCTTGCTAACGCTCTCTCCTTTATTTTCTTTCCTCCAAGGTTACCACCCTTTATACAAGAAACAATTAAATTTATTTATAAGTTTTCTTTATATGTATTTAATTGTATGTAGGTATATGTATGTATGTGTATACACACAAAATTTATTTACTTTCATTTATTTACATATGTTTCATATTATAAATTTGTTTTGTTAATATTTGTTACAACTATATTTTATATTTTTATATGTTAAATTCAGTGTTATTCTGTAATTGGGCCATTACGTCCTGTAGAATAACCGAAATATGATAAAAATAAATAATATGTAATATGTGTTGGAGATAAAAATTTAAATATCTTCGCAGTGTGATGAACTTTTTCTACTCTTATTTAATTTTATATGTCGGAACTTTACTCTAAATAATTTGTTATAATTATAATACATTTTGTTTTATTATTGCGATTCTGGTTTGTCGTGACGTCGCGAATATGGTTCGTTACTATTTTACCAGTTTTCTTACTCCAACTCTCAACTTATTTACCTTCATTAACTGGCGCTACAAAACCTTTGGTCCCGATTGAAAATAGACTAGTTCCATTATACATGCGCCAATAAAAGAGTAAACCAAAGCTCACATTAGAAGTTTTAGTGATTAAATTTGCAATTCACTCACACATCTACACGAGTATTTCCTTTCGCGCTAAACATACAAACATGCAGCAACATGTTTGGCCGGGTGTGAGGGCTAATAGCAGAGCAGGCCAGGGATTGAGTCCCAGAATTAATTTCACAGTTGAGCGCATTTCGGCGTGACCTCCGACCTGGCCTGGCCCAGTTGAAAGCTAAAGTTCAACACGAATTTTCAACTAACTAGTTGTATGGACATCTCTTTTAATATCGACGCGCCTTTAATTTCAAATGCTAATGTTATGTTAATGAACCAATTCTTCATTTCCGTATCCCCTGCTGCCTACGAAAGCGATATTAATAATATGAAAATAAAATTCTTTATTGTGTAAGATGCAATGAAAACCCAATGTTTTACGGCGAATTTTATTTGCGCGTGTTAAAAATATGGCTCGTTTTCTTTCATAAAAGTTTAACTCGCGTGTCGTTCGTGGAGTTTTAAACTTTCATCAGCGACAACATTGAAACACTCTAACACTAAATACTTTACTAGTTTTACTATCAGCTTCGCACATAAAAATTTCTATACACCCGACGCGCCAACGATTTTCTCTATCCCTATAGCTTGCTTAACGATAACAAAATCTTTATGCAGGCAAACACAGCACAACGTGCTGCTAAGAAAAAAGAAATCAAAGGGCCGCAGTATCAACTCTGCTGCAACCTAGATAAGTCAAGTTGAATATAATGGAAAAAAATTTAAATGATTAACGAAAAAAATACTGTGCCAGAAGATCATACTCACTTAGTTTTCCTAGTTTTTCTGATACAGCTGATGATATTGTGTAAGATTTTAAGAATTATTTAATATTATGAAATATAATTATGTTTGAAAATAGTTGCATATTATAAATATTATACACAATGCAAATTTTTCCTTTTTAAATCATTATTCTACAATTTTAGTTTTACTAAACTTTACTTTTTGTTGTTTCAAGTGTCATAATCAAAATATGTTGTACTTATATTGATGTTGATTTTTTTCTTTGTTTGAATTTTTAATAATAGAGTACTTGCAGGAGGCGTGGCCTATTTGGCGGGAGTCTGTTTCTGGGCAACGACCGTTCAGGTTAGCATTGAGTCTTATGGAGGTTTTGGTTCTTGTGACTTATATTTGTGTTTCATCGGTGTTGACTGCGTATTTTGTTTATATTATATACTTTTTAAGAAAGGTAAATGTATATATAATGTATTTTCATTAAATACATATATGTAGAGCAAGTATATTTTAAATGAAATGTTTTAGAAATACATTAAATGTATTGGTAAGTTGATGTATAGTATATGAATCAATACTGATGACAGATATTTTTTCCAAATATCACTCCTTAGATTCTCCCGATAAAGCTTTCACATATTCACTTAATTTACTCATCTAAAAATGAAATATAAATTAATATATTTTAAAATTTAAAGTTAAAGAAAACAGTTATATCAAAGAACTAAAATAATAATACTTGTCAAGTCTTACAATGCTAAGTCTTGTTAAAATTATGATGATAATTGTCGAAACCCTTGATAACTGATTAAAAACTGTTTAGTAACTGAAAAACTTAACTAAAATAATTTTTTATATCCTCTTTTCATTTATTGTTGGGGTTGAAATTGGTAGGTGGTTTGAAAATTACTTTAATTGGTTTATTTTGGTAATAAGCAAACAGTTTTTAATTTAGTAAGTTGATGCAAAATGTACTTCTCAAAATTTTCTTCAAATTGAGGTTAATTTCTAATACTATTATATTTCTGAAATCTACATGGATTTTCACTAATTGTTAAATAAATAAGCATATACCATTTCCTAATCTATCAGAAAATACACAAAATATGATGAGAATATTACAGTTTTATAAATTGTTTTCATCAACATTTACGATACTATACTTTTAAACTACGATATTTTAAAATTGCTTTATATTTAGGAGAATTTTGTGTAACCAGTAAAAATATGAACTTACGTTAATCAACGTCATAAGTTTTCTTTTTTCAAAACAAAGTAGAATGCGAATAACAGATAATTTTACAAAAGTAAACATGAATACTTCATAAGACGCCATGTTAAAATTTTGTCTGGTTGCCCAGGAACAGGTTCGCGCGCTAAGTTTGTGACCTTGATGCAAGTACTCTATTACACTTGACACATGTTTAACATATGGAATGGGTGACTGTAATCATTGAATTTTAAAAATATATTATTGAAAATCTAATTAAGTTTTTCTCAGAATTTAAGAAAATACAAAATCTGCTGCAAAAGTATTACATTTGACGCAAATTTTCTTATTTCATTGTTTTCATAGCAACTATCTTTATTAATTATAATATTTTGTTATTAGGAGTAAATGCGATACTTTGTATGCCGAGCATGTTACATGCAAAGTACCCAAATTCACATTTACTTCGAATAACACATGTTTTCTTTTGGAAAATAGAATTATAAATTATTAAAAAATGCTCTTATCCACCATTTCTATTTACCATAGAATATTTTTAACTGTCAAATTATTGATTACAACCTAACTATTTTTCATAGTATTGTACTTTGTCCGCCTCCGGAGTAGAAGTAAGAAAAAATATTTTTTTTCACGACCGGGAGAGAAACTCGATTTCTATGATAACAAAATCATGACAGAAACAGTCAATTTCATATCTACGGGAGATTGGTGCACTTTCTCTTTTGTCGTGAGGGAAAGTGCTCAAATAATGTGAAAATGAACAAAATGAAACAAACAAGGTAACTATTATAAATTATGTTACAATTCAAATAATTTTGAAATACATAAAAACCATCATACATATTGGGGGTCTTGAAAAAACTAGTATATACACCGTAGAAGAAAAGTGTATTTTTCCATTTTCGTATTGTACTTCAATGTACTCCGCGGGAAAAAATCATACACTTCTCTCCCTTAATGTGTAATATACTATTATTGAACACATAATGCAGTTTTTCTACACCTACATATATTTGACGATCTTTCCAAATCGGTGCGGTTTAAATTTCATTTATATATAAAAAAAACAAATGATGGATTATCATCCAAATAAATTTTTGACATGTAAGCTAAAGTCTCCTACCTTTAATGTGATATCAAACTAGATAGGGTTTAATCAATTTTAATTACTTTATTTTACAAAATATATTACAAATATAATTGAGTTTTTCTCGGAACTGGAAACAGAAACTAAATAATTAAAAGTAACATTTTATATTCCAAATATTATTAGTAACATCTTTCATTTGAAATTTTTTTTGCAGTTAACTCTATTGGTATTCGAAATACCGATTGAACAGCCATTGTTGTATACAGCATGTTTTTTCTGCGTTTTACGGTTTTACAAATTTTATTGTTTTTTCATACTTTTCTTGTAACTCCTATTAACTTTTGCCTTTCTCTGGATGATGTCGCCTTAACCGATGAAACGTCGAACAATTTTAACAAATTATATATTTAATTATTGGCTGCACTCCCAACGTATTTAATCATTCTATACTTTCTCTAGTCACTTAATGTAATTATTGTATCAAATGTGTTATGTTATACGGTTTGGAACCCGATTAAATTTCTATATACATATAGATCTGATTAAATATCTGATATTGTATGGCCAATCTTCAAATTCGTTCACAGCTAAGTGGAAATCTGTTCGTGAGTGAATTTATTATAGTAATACACTTGTTAAACAAAGTGTAACATTTCCATCTACCTTTTCAGTAGATTTTCTTATCTTCTTTGCCTTATTATAACTGCTCCATTAGCCCCACCGCAAAGGCCAAATACCCAAAAATAACGCATTCTACATTCCTCCATGTGTCGTGCCGTGTAGCACGCACTACGTGACGTCGTATGAAGCTACAGCAGAGCCATCTGCCGTGAACGAATTACAGCGAACGTTTACGCAAACAATTGAGCAAACAGGAGGTTCGCATGTGCTGCAATCATTACGTGGCGCATGTTCGTGAGGAGGTAAATGGCGAGGAAGCATAACCAAGGAATTCAAGCTTAAATGTTTCTAAGTCTAATGCGTTGTTTCAACGATACCAGCTAGATTTGCCATTTGTGATTATGTTGTTGTGCGGTTACTTTAACGCCGAGACATTTACCTGCTTCAAACTAGATTAAAGTTAACGGATACGAGCATTTTAAAAGTTTTCGTTTTACTGGGGGGTCACGAACGGAACTATTCAACCAATGACTATACTACATGCTAATTGTCCGATGTGAATCATTATAACATTAAAGAAAACTAATTTTAGGTAATAGATTTTTGTATTTTTAACAGAATTTAAAATGTTCATAATGGCTAGATAAAAAGTGGATGTTGGCGATGCTGAATAGCCTGAAAATATTTGGAATGCAGCAGGTGAAGCTCTGCACAGCTAAATTCCGTGTGTATTAATAAATATCGTTATATTATCATTCTGTTTTATTTTAATATTCTTGACTGTTTTCACAGGTCAGTATGGTAATATTACCTACAACATAGAGTTATGACATACTTACCCTGCCTACTTTTGTGCATGTAAACATAGGTTTAATCTCCTGAAACAAGTAAACATTTTTAATGTTTATTCACCATAGTTTGAATTTGTCTCTCGTTAACTACGAGTACTAATTAATTCGTTATTTTTTAATAAAAACTTTTTAACAAAAAACTAAAACTGAAAAGCGAAAAATAAAATAAACCTTTTTAGTTTTAATAACTAAGCTCCTAAACTAATATAAGTAACTATAGTGATATTCACCTAAGAATGGCATTCCAATGTGATGACGTCACACACTTCATTTATATGAGGTACTAATAAAAATTGAAATTTCGATTGATCGTACTGACATCTGTTGGCAATGTAGTAGAAATAAGTATTTACAAATTTATTTCCTAGCGTCGTTCAAATTTCAACATTGCACAAATCCCCTAAGACAATAATAATAATAATAATAACGAAGAATATATAAGAAAATAGATAATAATAACATTTACGTCAAAATGATAACATAACCTCACAATATAAAACTTACATCTTCTGCAGAAAAAATGGAATTAGTGGACCATCTATACGTTTTTCTTCATGAAAAAATGCCGAAGCATTCAAAATAATTTCTTTGCAAAGTTTAGATAATGTTTTACCACTCATATTTATTCATTAAATTTAACTCAATCACTGAATGCGAATATAAACACAGTAAATATTCAACTGTCACCTATACGGTGTAAGTAGCGACAGATTTCGGTATATGATATATTTTCACGCATGAAGAGCCGTTACCAGCCGTCAAGTTGCACCCCCTCGAAGATGTGCAGGGAGAACGACAGTAGTAAAGTTAAATTGACTACTAACGGCTGTGGGATTCGAACTGAGGATCTTATTATCCATAGTCTGATCTCATGATCTGCGATTTACTTGTTTATATTTATATCGTATTTTCATATAATATATTTTTTTTAAATAACGTCATTCTAGTTTAAAACGCAGTTTAATATTAAAAATGAAAGATGCGATGTGCTGTGCTAAATTGAAAGAACGGTAACGAAAATAACATTTAAATTGACGAGTCTAGAAACGTTTTTATTTCTTACTAAATCTAATTTTTGCAAAAATCAAATACTACATATATCTGAACACTTTGCGATCTCTGAAATGTAATAGAATACGTGATCCCATGCACTGCAAATTGACAGGAAAACTTGCATTACACTCGACCTACTACAACGTACATACGTTTTCTTTTGCATTTCCTGTGGCACCTTTTATTACACATTGCTAGATGGCAGTGCGATCTGTACTTCAAATCCCTAGAAGAAATCGGGTGTCTTTCCATTTCGGCCCTTGCCAAATGTGTATATCGTTTTTAAACATTTTATATGTAAAGGCTCTAGAATGTAACAGTTGATATAAAACTGTAGTTTTAGTTCAATAAAGAAATAAAATTTGGGGAAGTTGTATATTAAATTTGATTTAAATTATCTGTATTATTTCTGATCACCGGTGTGAAGTAAGTGAAACATTTAATAATTAAAAACTAATTAAACACGGATCGCTATAAAGCAACGAATGAAAGAAACTCATTTAAACTAAATATTACTTGTCATTTGAGACATATACGCGCTCAAATAATTTTTTTTCATGACAAGTCTGGAAACTCCACCGTTCTTTTCCCAAAATGGTGCGGAAAATGTGTTTTTCCTCTCTAGAGAGAAAATATAGAAGTGTTACCAATATGAATTTTATTTACAAAAAATATATTGCAAAAATTATAAATAAATACCTAATTTCATTGAAAATCTTTATGTTACTTACGTACTTTAAATTGTTTTACAATTATGTCTAATTTTTCTAAATTAAATCACAATTTGACAACTCTAATTTTTATTTAAGATTGGTTCATTGACATCAATGCTACACAGCCTTGCGTCTGATAACCTAACTTTTAACGTGTCAGTTGTGTGGTCAAAGGGTATTTAGGTCCGAGCAAATCGTTTTTAGAAACATGTCGTGAAAAAATGTTGTGTCTAACACGAGAGGAAAGCCCTTCTTTTATTTTTGCTCGAATTGCTTCATTCGCTACGCTCATGAGGCAAACTTCGAGTTCGAGTAGGAAAAAGAAGTGCTATCCTCTCTAGTTTGACAAATAACTATTCCTATCTTTTAACTGAAGGTATCATTATCTATAATGTAGTGCGTTACAACGAAACTACTTATCCAATATGTATTTATTCTAGGTATTGTATTCGTAACAATCATCCATATATCGTGTTCCATTTTAAGTCTGTTTCTATTCGACACCTCAAATAAATATTATCCACAGTTTAATTTAAATAAACTTTTAGCGTAAATTGCACGATTATTATGAAAAATATGTCTCCCTCTAGAGCTAGGGGTATTGGTCATACATGGACTCGTGGGTCAGAACCCCTGTTGTAACTAAGGTATGTGGACAAAATTAATGCTAATAGATGATAAAAATGATGATACCTTGCTATGAATTTCTTTGAAACAAAATAATAGTATATTGTGTCATTAGGAGTAAATGTGATACTTTGGGTGCTGAGCATGTAAGTTTGAACGACGAGCGAAGCGAGTCGAACAATTATATGCGAAGCACCCAAAGACACATTTACTCCGATTAACACATGCTATTTTTTCTTCAAACATAGAAAATAAAATTATAAATATTATAAAATGCTCAAAACTTCAAAAAATATTCTGTCTTATCTAGCATTTCAAGTTGCCGTAGAATATGCTGTTTTGTTATTTGTGTTTATTTGTTTCATTTTTAACTGTCAAATTATTGAATTACAATGTGTTGCCAAGGATACAATTTTACGCCGGCGGCGACAATATTGAACTTCTGCTTGTTGAATACAAATACATAACAACGTACTTTTATGACGTTTGAAGAAAAAAGTATTATATTTTTCGTCCGAAATAACAATTTTCAAATTGCTTCTATTATTATAGAGCGTTTATTTCTATATTAACAATGATATTCTATATTAAAAATGATATATGACTGTTTATTATAGAGCGTTGATTTCTATTAAAAATTATATATGAATGTTTGTTAAAACGGATGAATATACGATTGAGAGATGAGAAAGTATATGCCCGAGAGTGAAACTATAAACATAAAGCGTTGTCAGCTAATAACGTTAACTACTCACAAAAACTGGAATAAAAAAAAAACTATTCAAGTAATAAAAATAAAAATTTTAACAATATTCAAATCTGTAGTTTAGTTACATACTAACATACATAACGTCACGCTATTTCCCAGGCAGGAACCCTTAAACACAATTAATCTCCTCCAAAAATTCCTATCTTAGAGCAAGCTCGATTCGTTTACATTTATAGTTCGATTCATACAAGTTCATCTATTCTTTACACTCGGATACTCGGAATCATTTTTTCACGCAACATACAATCAATCACAATTAATCACTTATTCCTCGGACGCCCACGCAATCGTTCAACCTTAATCGCACCCACACCTATAGTAGTTTCACTTACCTTTCATTCGATATTCGCTCAAGATGGCCAAACCTCATCAAATGCCCCACTTTGATTTATTTAACAATCTTCTCACTCAAACCCACACTCACCGTATACCAATACCAACGTATTCCAAGCATATACTTCTCTCAAATACCTCATTTTCACAGTTGTTATATGTCGTTCATGCTTCTTCATCCTAAGCTAACCTAACCCAACATTCAGAACCTAACATCATTGTAAGTACTAATATACCATTATAAACACTGGTCGTGCATTTCTAGGTACATTCATATTTTGCGCAAATGTCTTGCACCCAGCGGACATCCGCCTTTCAATCTCCCGGTTAATACATCCATTCCTTTAAAACATGCTGTCCAAATATACAATTTCATTCACTTATTCCAATTCACGCCATTGTCTGAACGTTACATTCAGTCACCAAATAATACTTCTCAAACACCAACACTTTACATTTATCGACATTCAATAATTGATTTAATCCTTTCCCTACTTCATTTATATGTAGTTAGGTGAATAAAATGCAATTTAAAATTGTAAATTATATATTGTATGATTAAAATACCAACTAAGTTAAATGTGATATGAACCATTTTGGCCTTATCTTTTTATTAGACAAAATGTAGTTATAAGAATGCTTTATGCAACTGTCAATTTTAAAACGTCATATTTTCTGACGTTTGAAGAAAAACCTTTTCTGGGTATCACAATATTTCCCGCCAAAGATTTTTTATCAAGCAATGCAAGAACACGGAAAACCACCATCAAGAAACACTCATTTAGTTTTCAGGATTTTTACCAAAACTTTATCAACTCTTCAGAAGATACAGTTGATTTTCTGTTTAGTAGTTTTTGAGAAACCCTAACCCCAAATCGTATTATAGGGATCCTAAAATGTGTTCATCCACTGAAAACACACTACCGAATTTTTAGCATGATTCCTATACCTCCCTTACAAGTATGCGGCGGTAGGTAAAAATAGTAATCTTTCAATTTGGGTTTCGAATTTAGAGAGATATAAAAATTCTATTATAGATAGTGGTCGAATTGAGAACGAGCGGAGTGAAACATATAGGAATCAGAACCCGGGGCGTCTTGATGCGATTGTAAGCAGATGTGACGTGTATGTGTGTGAGTTTGTGGCGGGCCGCACTGCGGTGTTCCAGAGCTTCCGGGCCCGGAAAACTGCCCCAAACCCGGTATGAATGGACATCCACAGCCGCCTTTCTGAATACTCACACGCCTGATTCTCACCACTGTGGTGTTATTCGCGTTTATGTATACTCGTATATTTTCAAATTTTGTTTCGTTTATGTTAAAAGGTTAGTCATGTGTGGAGTACGAAGCAAGTAAACATGTACGCCATGTGGGGTCATATTTATGTAAAATTCAATTAGATTGAATTGCAATCACAAGAATTTCTGTAATAAAGAAGCCTAAATTGTTAATAAATATGAATATATAATCACACCAATTACACTTTTCTTTCTGTAGCACTTCTTTTACTTGATATAAGTAAAGAATAATGAGAAAAATCGATGACAAGATTTTCAGTAATAATATAGCAAAAAAGTAAGAATAAATTTTTATAGATTTTTTGGAAACTGTTGCTAGGCAATAGATATAAAAGATCGAAGGGCTTGAGTGTCAATTGCCAATGGGGTCTTTCACCATTTTTTTTTTATATTATTTTATGAAACTTTATGTATATTGAAGACTATCTACACTTTTAAAAAGTCTTAATTGTTATTCATTAAGCCACAATGATTTTTAAAAAAATGTTGTGACGTCATAGTAGAGGTGTTGGTGGATCTACAACAGTACAGATTGTAAATAACTGTAGTCATATATTTTTTTACTTATTTTATTATTATTATTACAATAAAATAGAACATTTATGTAACAAAAATTATTTAATTTCTTCTGTTTTAGATCCAGCAACACCTCTACTATGACGTCACAACATTTAAAAAAAAATCATTGTGGCTTAATGAATAACAATTAAGACTTTTTAAAAGTGTAGATAGTCTTCAATATAGATAAAGTTTCATAAAAAATATTTTAAAAAAATGGTAAAAGAACCCATTGGCAACATGTTTGAGAAAGAAACTGCATAATGGGGTCTTTCACCATTTAAAAAATTTTTTTTTTATGAAACTTTATCTATATTGAAGACTATCTACACTTTTAAAAAGTCTTAATTGTTATTCATTAAGCCACAATGATTTTTTAAAAAGTGTTGTGACGTCATAACAGACGTGTTGCTGGATCTAAAATAGTAGAGATTTAAATAGTTTTTGTTACATAAATGTTCTATTTTATTGTAATAATAATAATAAAATAAGTAAAAAAATATATGACTACAATTATTTACAATCTTCTTTTGTCCAGTAATTATTTCTATTTTCTTCATTGCCTATCCTAAATCTCGCTATATTTTTAAAATTTGTATTGTCTTTTGCAAATATATAGTGGTTTGTTTATAGTCAATTGGAATTTATATCCGGTATTATAAGTTGATTTATATATCTTTTCTCTTCTTAACTGAATTTGTATATCTAGATCTCTCCGTGTAATTTCGTCCACCATATTTTGACCTTCACTTCTTCGTTTTTCTATATCGGTCGTTGAGTACCCGTTACTTTCATAAAATTTTGCCCTTTTTACTTCCCATTGGTTCTTTTACAGCTTTCTTACTTCTTTTCTTGATATTTCTACCCAACAATCATATGCGAAGCGTGGTGTCCTTCTTAGTTTTTCTTCCTACTTCATTGCTCTCTTAATTGCTTCTGTCTTCATTCTGTACCGTTTAGTTTTTTCTTCTATTAGGTACATCAACGTTTGTTTGTCTAACCCAAGTACCCATCTAATGTATTTTGATTGAATTCTTACTATTTTTTCCTGTTCCATGCATCATAATGCTCGTAATCAATTTATCAAAAAGTAAAATTCTTAGTTTTAAGTACGTCTTAAATTTTCTTTGTCCTATACCCCAGATTTGTGGGAGAGCTGTTAGCTTTCTTTCTCGAATTATATTTAATTAGATTATTTTTTATCCACAAATTCCATAGGTTCACAATTAGGTAAATTAGTAATTTTTTTAAAGGGGCCATTGACCCCCCCCCCTCGACAGCAATTTTCAGGGGGTGGGGGGACTTTAAAATCTTAAATGGTACCCCATATTTTTTTATTGCTGATTTGAAAATTCCATAAAAATACCATTTAATTTTTTTCATGGAGTTGAACAACGACAACAAATTTCTATTATATAAAGCAACATTTCTGCATAATTGTTAATGCTCGTAGTTTTCTTTCATATTGGATTACACTGCAGGATTTTCAAATGCCTTCCATAATAGAAGAAACCTCAAGATTTAGTACACATACAAAAAACAGAATGATTACTTAGGAACGAATGTATTTGTTACATGATTGTTTGTTGTAAGATCTCACTATCCCTGAAGAAAGTTGGTTATGTAAGAAGAATAAATGTTGTATGACTGAGATTTCGTTCATTTTTGACACTTTACAATAGAAAATACTGTCGAAAAAACATTAAGTTCATTTCTTTTAATATACATTTATAATATAATACAATAATAAAAAATTTGTAAGGAGTAAAAAGTTCCCTGGAGCATATGATCCACAGCTTGATACTCATAGCTACATCTATTACCCTGATGGTTCCACTTACACTAACATCTTTGCGCGTATAATTACATAACATAGAAACCGAGATCTAAAAAAACTGGATGCCATATTTAAAAACTGGTAAATGGCGTAATGATTTATTTATATGTGTATAATAAATATTACTCGTCTAGTTAAAGAAATTAATTAGAGTATGAAATAAAATGAATAAATTTGCTTTAAAGCATTTTGTGGGTAACAAGCTGGCACGATATAATTCGGGGAATTCGGCGTCGCGTTTGGATGATCCTCAGCGACAAAGGAAGAACGTGTCGCCGTCTGTTGTCCTGCGGTGAGTCGCTTAGCAACAGTGTTGTGTCCAGCGGCCGCGTCCACTTGGATCGCCCTTCATTTTTTCACACAACATCTGCGTTGATAAATGGAAGCCAGTGACACGAAATATATTAAAAATGAGAATGATTTATGTACTCCGCTCTTTGTTTATAATGTGCGCGGTGCGCCACGCCGCACAACGGACTGTTTATGTGCGAGAAAATTAATTTTTTGCGGGCACAAAACAGGAAATTGCAGTGAGCCCTGATAGAAGGCCGGTAATGTTTTATAGATGAACGTTTCGCGAGATTCATCAGATATTGCATCCGCATTGTCTGCTGTAATTTCCAGTCAATTTGTAATGATTACATGGGCTGTGCCAGTATTGCCAACCCCTAACCCATCACGTAAAATTGCTTTTTTCAACGCAAGCAAACCTCGTGGTGCACACTCATATTTTTATTGCCATCTGTGATTTATTTTATCAATTTTGCGAGGTTTTTGCTAAGGCGATGCGCGTTCTACTTTTATGATTTCTGAAAATTGATATTTGGGGACATTTTTCACTTATTTTAACTCCAGGAACATAATGAATATTTTAGTGCTAATATTTAGGGTCTAAAATATTTTTTATTTCGCAGATATAATAAAATATCATGTCATTCACACATTTCTTTGTGGTTTTTATGAAGATAAGCTATTTTTCTCATGAACAGGGTGCAGAATATAGGGATTTCAGTGTTATTTATTTATATATTGCTGTAAATTATTACCTATTAATTTTATACAAAAGTGTCAATACAAAATTTGTTCAAAATTTAAAAATGCATGCAATTAGGCCCACTTACTTACCTAAATGTTAGTATCTTAAATATATACCAATCAAATTAAAATTAATATTTATTTAAAAAATTGTAATATGGCCATGGAAATTTAAACAAAACCGAAATATACATGACATTTCTAAAAACAGATTTAGCTTTATTTATTACAATGTTGTAATATTTTCTGCAGGAATTTCGTAGAATATTGTATTGATATAATGGTGAATTTGAGAGCTCATTTTTCCCAATTATATTTGCTAAATAAATGAATAACCACTATGGCGATTTTAAACAAGAAAAGTAACAGATTACCCACTAGTGGGTATAATTTTGAGGAAACTCACTAGTGAGTATTTTTTATTTATAACAATAATAATAACACACAACACCTTGGTAATTACTTCGATTGACATTTTAATTAAAAAATTTAAAGCATATGTCACTGCCAAATAATATTTTTTAAATAAATTTTTCATTTATTAAGGAGTGTTGGATAAAACGTTATACTTTACACGTGGGCAAAGTCGAACTACCCACGAGAGAAATTTTAGCAAACGAAGCTGAAGGCTGAGTATGATAATTTTATCGAGTGGGTAATTACCACTTTGCCAACTTATAAAGTAATTAACTATTTCGTTTTAATTTCCACGGCCGTGTTACAATTTGTACTGTGAAATATTAATATTTAGCTGATCAAATGGGCTATATTGCATGCATTGTTAAATTTTGAACAACTTTTGTATTTATACTTTAGCTATAAAGTGAATAAGAAAACATTATAGCAATAAAAAAAAATAATATTGAAATCCTTATATACCACAATTCAATTCGACACCCGGTATAATTTGTCATAAATATTTTTACCTCCCGCCTACCTCTAGGTAAGAGAGGTATTGTTTTTGGTCAAAAAATTGAGTAGTGAGTTTTCAATGAATAAGCACGTTTTAGGGTCCCTACAATACGATTTTACTATTTTCGCAATGATGTCTGTATGTTTGTATGTATGTATGTATGTATGTATGTATGTATGTATGTGTGTGTGTGTGTGTAGTCTGTGGCAATTTTTTCGTCTCGCATAACTTAAATACTATAATACCAAAAAATACAACTTTGTGAATTATTGCTTCTTATATTTAAATGAAGAGCTGATTAGATTTTGGATAAAATTGGTCAACCGGAAGTAGCAGTTTACTTGAAGCCCTTAACAGTTTTTCGTGAAAAACACGGTTAAATTTTCAACAATTTATGTTATTTTAAAAGTTGAAGAATATTTAAATTTACATGCATTTTGATAACACTAATTTTATTAATTTTCATTAGATTTAGAGATAATAAAATATAAAGAAATTAGATTTCACAAATCTTGCATTTCTAGTACACCATGGAAACATTTAAAAATTTTCAATTTTTTGCGAAATGTGACACATGTCATTGTGATTGTGAAGCTGTTTTCTTAGTGAAATATATGTCAAAAAATTAAATAAATATACGAAAGAAAATTAAAATTCTCAAATATTAATAGAAAATAAACAAATAGGAAGGTATGTTTCTGTATCATCAAATACTATTTTGTACCGTTTAAGAGTAGTATTGGGCGGGAGGTTATGTGCTGGCCACATCAGATTTTTTTGTTAAGTTTTATTAAAATATAAAATGATTGGAAGCGATAACACATTTCAAAATTTGCATCTTTTTGACATTGAAATAATAGATCTTAATACCGTATTTTGATTAATCACTTTACTACAGGTAGACGTACGACTATGGGCATATCTTCAATTATAGTCAAAAAAGTAATTTCGCCTAAGTAGTTCGTATTCTACTTTAAACTGTAGACTCTCTGTATTTTTATTGGGAATTACTTCTTGAGTTTTGTAGAAAATATATATTTACTCGCGTCTGAAATAAATGTAGTAGCGTTCCTGCAAAGGTTTTCAAATGAAAAGCTTTTGAAAAAAAATTACAGTGATGTTCGGACTAAACTGATTTCGTAAATAGCAACATTTAAAACATTTTTCAATTTTCAGTTCATAAACCAAAATAAACTGTCATTCGAAATCCCATTTGCTCGCATTTAGAATCCGAGAATTCCGTTTATTTGCGCACGAAAGGAACCAAGTCATTACAACGTCAATACAAATCACAATAACGAATCTTTTATTGTCCTCCGGAAGAGAAACGCACAAAAAGCCCTCAAGGAGCGCGATTCGAAAACTGCCGTCAAAAATTCCACTCCATTTGTCGCTGCGCGTTTTTTCTTCCTCAGCGGGAGACAATGAGAAACAAGTGACTGTCTGGGTGGTGGGGGATGAAACAAAAGTGCGAGGGGGCTAGCACAGAAGCTCGTTAGAATTACCCAATGCGAACGCGATAAATTCGAAAAAACTTTTGTGGTCTGGTTATGTCGCGAAATGAGGGAATGAAGGGATTCCCCTGCTAATACAGGGACGGACTCAAGACGAGGAGACATTAAAATTTAACCAATGAATCTCTGATAGCGTAGCACTGTACACGAATTTTCGCCATAAAAATTATAAAAATCACCTTTCTGGCTAATTCTTTACTAATATTTATGTCGTGTTCAAAGACTTGTAACGGTCACCACATTTAAAAAAACAAATTGATGATAGGCTTTCTCAGAGTATTTTTGCATTTTTAAATAAAATTTATGACAAACTGCGGAAATATGCCATGAAAATTCACAAAAATAAAGGATGTATGAATTTTCTAAATTTTGTTTCCCTTCTAACGTTACTTCTGAAAGCAAGAGATCAAAATTGTCATATTAATCATATTAATGAAAACTGATAATGTACAAAGTATATTTTTGAAAATCGAAAATATATATTTTTTAAAATTATACTTTATATGAAAACATATGCAAGAGTTAATATTTGAACTGGACACTAGGGTAACTAAAGGAATGCCTTACATTTTCTGAATTACATTATTTATAAAGATGATCTTAAGAAGTCATTTACTTGACACCTTCTTTGTGTCCTATAATACATATACGAGTCATTTTAAATATTACCGAAAAGTTTATTTTACATTCAAATGCCCACGTATTTGCAATATAATTTTTCTACCGGTTGTTCCATTTTCGTGTAATGATATACAACTATATATTTTAAAATGGAATACCCATACATATTTTTAAAAAAACCTTTTGTTTCTCTTTAAAGCAGCAGAAACTATTAATGTTTTTACTAATATAGAATCACACACAGAAAACATGACATGAATGTGTTTAAAAAATCATATTAGTTGCTGTTAGATATTTATAAATATTATTTGATTTTTTCATTTACTTTATCAATTTTGCTTTGTTATATTTGATTTATTTTTTGAACTGAAGTTCAGTTCGAATATTATTCATAAATTTATTTATTGTTTTCTTTGTAATTATTTATTTAATAAAGACATGAATAGTTTCTGTACCGATAAATTTAGGACTGTAATGAATAAGAACCGTTTTAAAGAAAAACAAAAATCTTTAAAATTTTGCAAAATATATGAGATGTGCATTTAAAAATAAAAAGTTGGATATCATTGCGCGAAAATGGAATATCCGGTAGAAAAAAAAAACAGTAATATTTAAAATAATCGCATAAAATAAAAAATTTAGTAAGATGAACCACTTTGTATAATTTAGTTTGTGGTTAAAACTGTCAGATATGGCATTTATTGTTTTGATTTATTCTCTTTTATGTAATTAATAGGAATAGGTACCAGTTGTGAGATAACACAATTTTAAAAGACATATCAAATGGAATGTTGAATATTTTTGTGTCGTTTTAATGTCGTATGGTCCTAACATATTTGGTTTTATTTAATTAAATTTTAAATTCGGTGAAAGAGCTTATTTATCTATATCTGCAATGGCATCCACATTCAGAAATGGGTGCATTTTATTATTATTTTAAATTATTTCTGCGGTTCCGTATATATTAGTTGACTCACTGGAAACTAAAGATTATATTTATTCCATCTCTACAAACATTTGTTTATATCATTGGAAAGATATTAATTGTGTAAAATTTACGGGGATAATTGGAAAAAATTATAATTTCATTATTATTTTCAGTAATAATATAACCAGAGAGTGACAATAAATTGAAAATAATTTGACAGATATTTCGAAAACTTGTTGCCGTAAGGCTTGAGTTATTGGAGAATTATTTTCTAATTTATCGAACCCTCGAGTTATATTTAATTAAATTATTTTTTGATTTCATCATCGGGCACGCCACTAAATCCATCTTTTTTGCTCATTTTTTACTTGTGTTAATGATAACTATCTGATATTTGTTAACAAAAACAAAAAAGCTACAGAGATTATTCCCGGGAATAACACACATGCAACCCAGGACGTCGGAAGTAATTTTTGCAAGGGGAGGGGGCGAACTTAGTCTTGGATAAAATAATTTGAAAATTTTAATTACATTAATTTTTTGGGTACTTTATTTGTACACAAAAATAAGGGTTCTGAGACACTTTTTCATTCTATTCTTTCCATTTCACTATTTCCACTCAATTTTTTCCACTGACCATGTTCTCCACTGAACTAGAAAAATAAATTAGTGGAAAAAAGCACTTCAGGAAGAAGTTGTCAGTGGAAAAAACTGCAGAAAAAGAATTCGGTGAAAAAATGGAATGCAAAAAGTATCGTTAAATCTAAATCTCTAAATCTTAATTTAATATGCGATATACAGTTTTAGTTAAAAACTGAAATATTTCAAAAATTCATTCAATTTCTACCCATATGTAGATCTAGAGAGGGGGATGGAATGTTGCCCCTCCTGATTTTTTGGAGGGAGCGGATCCCCCTTTCCCTGGGGAATTCTTCTTTCGGAGAGAATTTGAAGATCTTGTGAAATAATCCAGTTTGGGACAAAGCATGGAGTATTGATAATCATATATACATCTAAACAACCGCCAGCTGCCTTAAGCTGATGACCTAAAATATCTAGAAATGTATCTAGACAGACGTTTGACTTGGCGTAAATATATTTAGACCAAACGGAAGCAGCTGGCTCATCACCAGAAACTACAGTTTCTTCTCCCGAAACAAATTGCTGTAACATAGAGCAATAATTAAACCAATTTGACTTGTTTTAAGTAGGTAGTGTTTCATCAAGACAAGAAACCTTGTCTTGATGATCATTTATTGTCTTGGGCTTTATTTCAATACCAGATATTAAAAAGTTCTTGTCTTGCTCATTTCTTGGCAACGGATTTCTTGTATTGTTTCAAGAATGTTTGATATTTCTTGTTTCTTGTCATTTTAGTGGAATCCACTTTTTATCGTTTTATCCAATACGAACGTTCAAAAGTATGGCGTTGGCGTCTGCCATTTTCCCTACCTTTTAGTTAAATTTTCCTTACTTCGATGTAGGCCGCGTCGTAAGACACGCTGTTTCGGCATAAATTCAATTTTGAAATATATACTTATTTCGATCATATATCTCTAAAAAAAGCTAAATTATATAAAAATTGTTTCAATTTATACGAGGGGCATTCAAATATAAACGAGCCTTTTGCTTCTGAGGACTTAGAAAGTATGTTAGAGGTTGGCGGAGCATCAGGAAGGGTAAATGGGGATCCTTTCCAGATGACCGCCCGACCTGTTTCCTGAGTTGTCCTCACAATGAGAGGAAGAGAGGCTCATATATCGATTGCGCAACGCATCATTATAAAGTTTTTAACGTATGAGGGCGTTAAACCAGCCGAAATTCGGGACCGACTACGTACACAGTTCGGGGAAAATACATTTTCATGACCGCGACTAAAAGTCTGGCCAGTATGGAGTGGAGACAAAATGGGGAGCCAGGACCATCAAAAGCCAAAACTCGCTTGTCAGTCGGAATGGTGATGTCAACTGTGTTTTGGGATTCTCAAGAAGTTTTTCTCGTTGATTTTCTTCAAAATCGTTGCACAATAAACGCTGTCTACTATTGTGACCTTCTTGACCAGATACGAGCTGCATATCGATCAATAAGGTGTCGTCAGCCAATCCGAAGCGTCCTATGTCTGGATGACAATGTCAGATCCCTCATTGCAGTCTTAACAACCCAAAAATTGGCTAAAGTGTACTAGAGCATACTTGACCACTCTCCCTACAGCCTTGAACTTTCGCCATGCGATTTTCATATGTTTGGGTCTCTCAAGGAAGCACTTGGAGAAGAGAGTTTTGCGAACGATCAAAAAGTTGAACAGTTTGTGCGCAATAGGTTAAACACCCGCCCGAAGCCATTCTTCGAAACAGGCATGAAAAAATTACCTGTTCGATGGGAAAAATGCATAACTAAGGAGGGGAACTATGTAGAAATATAATTATAACGTGTTTTTTTTTTTTGCCTAAATGTAAAATAATTTTTTTTTTGCAAAAGGCTCGTTTATATTTGAATGACCCTTGTACTTAAGAAATTACACATTTTATAAATAAAGCATCAACTTCATATATTTGCGGTATAACATTTATATATAAAAACTTGGCTACACATATTTATAATATCTTGTGTGTTGCATATTTATAAAATGTTGAGCTACACAGTAAGGCCGCTAGATGGTGTTAAGACCTGTGTACTAATGTGGATCGAACCTCAAAGTCACTGACAAATATACTCGTTTGTCGGACTGTGGATCGTTAGATCCTCAGTTCGAATCCCACTGCCGACAGTTACAAATTTAAATTTACCCCTGTGGTTCCCCCTCCACTAACATCTTTGGAGGCTATGATTTGACGGCTGGTAACCGCACTTCATACGTAAAAATATATCACCTACCGAGATCTGTGTAAGCAGAGTGCCACACCCATGATGGGTAAAAGGTGTGATGATATATTTTATTTTATTTATTTACATAAATGCTGAATTAATTATCAAGATATCAAGATTTCTTGATAAGAAATCTTGATTCTTGATGATACTTTCTTGTCTTGTCTTGGAACATAAAAAATACTTCTTGTCTTGGTCTTGTTTTGATTTCAAGACAAGAACAAAAGTATATCTTGATTCTTGTGAAACACTAGTTTTAAGTGCTATATGTATATAAGGTTTTCAATAGCATAAGTTCAACAATGAAATTTAAATGCGTGATTAAGGTGCATATCGCACTATTGTGGATTTCATATTTGAACAGTAAAGATCAATATTTCCCAGCTCGGTGGTTACCTGCGTCATACGGTTTTTCATTTTTAGTTGTTCAAATCGTAATTTTCTGATCGTCTGTTACTGATAGTAGAACAAGAAACAGGGATAATAACATACATGGCCAATACTAGACCAGCATATAATGAACCCGCCGTTATATTTACCCGTGATTATTACCTGTGCAGAGATCAATATGGAAAATTACTCACGAATCCATACATTGTCCTACAATGTTCCAAGGTGACCTGTGACCTGTGATCTCACCAAAAAACAACTTTATTTACTTTCACCAACTTTTACAATTTAGAAAGAGTTTAAGTGTAATTACTCATGTCTGCTTGTTTGCACTAAAATAAATGAATTCCGGGCCTGTGTCGGCGGAAGAAGAAAAAGAAGAGCCCGAGAAGTACGCGTACACCAGATACAAGAGTTTATAATTGCAATGTAAATTTCGCGGCATATTTATTATTTCTTTTGTCTGAATTTCGTCTTCGTCGTTGGCCATGAGAATAGTTAACAGTGAGCAGTCGACGATCACGATAAAGCACGCGTTCTCCACCAAATCAAAATGGGAATTAATTTTTCTTAAACACGCAACATTCATCAAATCCGTTTGTGAAATAAATTTCATTGCAAAGCCCAGAAGACAAGATAACGCAATGTTAAGAAGACTGATGCTGAATTTCAATATGAATACAATCCGGATTAAATTGTTTGCTGATGGACTTCTTATTTGAGACGTTAATTATATCTATGCTAATAAATTTTCGGCTTGTTTACCCAGTTAAGGGGAACCTAGTTTAAACGGTTCGAAAAATCGATATATCAATACAAATTTCCATGAAGATTCTTAAGTTAATTTACGCTCAACATGAACTAAACTCTTGGATGATATTCTTGTCTAAAATATGTTTTTAATGCAAAAAAATCGTTAAAAATCATACCATTTTCTTAAAACATGCAATTTTAAATTTTTTCGATCCAGATTAATTCATATTCCTTTTTTTTATGAAGACGAGAGGCGGACTAACTACTATGGTCATATGCCGCGTCATGACTGGATGATTGTGAAAGTATGTGAACAACACAAATGACCATGCTCTTCAGTGGGATTCGAACCCACGACCCCTGGCGTTAATTCATATTCATATTCTTATGTTGTTAATGAAATTACAAAACCGTATTGCTTTTAAATGGAAATTGCGATTTCCACATTTCCCGCAAGTGACGAACTGCAATGGTGACCTTCCATAGATAATTCCTTATAGCTCGGCTATTTCGGGCGGAAATGACTTAAAAAAAAAACCAGATATACTCTAAAACATGAATAAAATATTTTTGTAGTTTGGCAAAATTCTAAATATTCCTGGTGGTGTGGTGTAATTCATCAAAATGAATAAAAACCATTCTACACCTTGTCATTTTATCAGTGGCAGTTTGTGCTTTGAAGGATTGAGCAAATTTTGTACTTAAAACTATAAACACTACTTAGTAAAACTATCATGTAAAATGCTAACTCAGTTCCTATTATTTCATAATTTATTATTCAGCAAGAACCATTAAGGACGTGTCGTCTTTCTTGTCAGGGATTGATAGATTAGGAATTAAAGGAAAGGTAGTTTGGATTAAATTAAAAAAGAAAATAAATGCACACTGTAATACAAAATAACAAACAAAAAATAAATTCGGAAGCCTAAACCACCATAAAATTTGAAAATAAAAAAGAAGATTTTTTTTAAAGAAACATTGAACATACGCAGAACTAAATGTTTTTAATAATTAGTGGCCTGTGCCTATTTTTCTGAAATCCGTAGATCGCATCGTTCGCTTTAAAACTGCAAATTGTATTTTGAATTGACTATATAACAACCCAACCTAAAATAACATTCTCTCTGCAATTCATATTTTCCATCTTTCTTTGTCAATGTGATTCAAGGTCAAAATTATCTCGCTGTTTGCTTTAATAGTGGATAGGTGGGAGCACAGTTTGAGTTTGCCTCTGGTAGTCTGTCTGGTTCATTCAAGAATATTTATTTCTCTTCTTAAACAAAGCGTATAATATAAGATAAACGTGTATTTTTTAATATTACATATTAAACAAGTAATTCATTATTATTCAGTATATAATAATGTGTAGAAAATATTAAAATATTTGTTAAACGCGTTCTGCCTCCCTTGCCCCCTCTGACAAGCTGCCACAGTATATTACTCGTATACATTACTATACAATAGGGTGTTAAAAATAATATTTAAATTTTTAAGGGTTAATTTTATGCTGCAACTCTGCAAGATTATTACAAGTGTTGCATACATTAAACTTTTTAAGTAACCCCAAATAGAAAAGTCCAAAGAAGTTAAGTTAGCAGATCTAGGAGGCTATGGAATGGGATCTTTTTATCCAACTCATCTCGGGTGAAATATTTCATTCCCATTGCTACGATCCCACATGAACCAACTATGTCCGACATTTCAACATTTGAATATAAAGGTATTTTAATTTAAAATACTTAGTATTAAAATATAAAGTACAAATGTCAACAAAACAAAACACTTTATTAACTCGAAAATATCTCCTTGATATTTAAGCTTTAAACTATGCAAAAGAAATCCCATTCATTTTCGAATCCATGTATATCAAAGACTTTGTTACTTCTTTTTCATCGCATACCATATCTTCTAAGTTTTGAAAACATATTGATGTTCTTTGTATCGATATCTTGAAATATCTATATATGCGTAGTCATTCGTAACATAATCTATACATAGATTTGATCAGAGATGTGAACAGATACCGAATTGTATATCATTTCTGAATAATATCTCTATGCGTTTGTGTGTGTATGTGTATGAATGGATGTATTTATTTATATCCGTATGTACATTAATATATTAACACAAAACTGTATTTTCAAAGTTATAGTACATTATTCTATTTTGTGAAAATAGCTTGGTGTCAGAACGGGCTATAAGGAGGATGTCCAAGATTTTCCACTAGTGTTTCACAAGAATCAAGACAAGAAGTATTTTCCATTTCTCAAGACAAGACAAGAAAATATCGTCAAGAATCAAGATTTCTTGATAATAAATTTTTGCATTGCGCATTTATGATTAAAATATAAAAATTTGAATTATATTTTATTTAATTAAATTTTATTATTTTGTTTTCTTGCATATGGGTACATCGTTTTGTATTCTTTTCCACGCTAATTTTGAAAAAATCTCTTACTTTTTTATTAGATTGAGCGAGAGAAATATTATATGGGGATAAAACCGATTCCGATTTTCGGCTAGTAGAAGAAAGTGGATCAAGTTAAGTTTACCTAGATTCTGTTAAATCGGTTACATCACTATCCGAGTAAATCTGATTTATATTTCTTTTAGCACTCATTACCATAAATAAAAAGCATAGAATGTCGAAGTGCAACGCAATGCAACTAACATTTAAGAAACATTTTACTAAAAGGGAGGGACATGGGCAGACGCCTTGAGCGTTCAGATTGGATAAAGCGATAGAAAAAGGGGATTCCCCGAAAATATCAAGAAATGATCATCAAGACAAGATTTCTTGTCTTGATGAAACACTATTTTCCACTGACTTAGCAGAAAGTGATTTTCACTTTTTTCTAAAACTAAAGGATTTGTTAAGCAGTAACATCCTGGCCCAGATTTTTGGCGGTAGAAGAGTCGAACATCAACATTGAAAAACTGGTATCACGTTTCAATAAATGACTTGCAGCTATGGCGATTACATTGAACTATAGAGTAATATCCTGTAACTTTGTAAATAAAGTTTTGTATTTATAACTTTCGGTTTTTTTTGTAGTTATGCCAAATCGTTATGCCAAATCGTATTTACATCAGTACAATGTCAATATAGCACCCGTCAAATAAATATATACCTATCAACGGCACTCTTTATATAAATTTTTCACAATGTATGAAATTTGTGCGTAGAGTATTTTTAGAACTTAATTGTGCTATATAATTGAACGGCATCAAATAATGTAGCGTACAATAAATCCATTTCATTTCTAGTTTAATTCCATATTGACACATAGGTCCATCAATCACATCATACAGGTATAATCTGTGTGCGTGTTTGTGTGTGTGTGTGCACTGGGCCGCTGTGAAATATAAAACAAATGAACGTGTAAACAAAACCGTAACGACGCGAGAAAAACAGTAATGGTGTCGGGCCATTACCGGCACTTTACGGCAAATGAAACCGTTTTTGCGCAGAGGCACCACGTAACAGCGCATCGCTACGCCGTTACGGTACGGCAGCGTTACGGCCGCATTACACTATGTCTACCTCTACCTCTACGTGAACGAACGTATGTTTGTTGCGCGCAGAAATTATTAATTTCATAGCTCTCGAGGAATGACAAACTACACTTGATATGAGAAATATAATTTAATGTATTGCACTAACGTGGTTTCCAACTGCAACGTGCTCCAAAATATACTCTCTATTATAGAACGCGATAATAAATAGAAGAAGCGAACGTTAGAGCGGTCCCAATATCACAGTTGGTTTCTACAGTGCGTCTAAAATGTACTCCACAATTATTTTTTCTAGAAAATATTAGTAGGGCTTAATGCAGTTGAATATTGGAGATTAGGCTACGGCTGAGAAATCAACGAAATTTGACATTTGACAAAATAACATTCGGGTATTCTTTTTTTTCTTCAGATGCGGAGTTCTTGAAGGGTCCAAAAGTATATTTCCTTTTATTAGCAGGAAGGACTTAGAAACCCATATTTCATTTTATTTATTAATTTATTGACAATATTGGGACAGAACGTTTCGGGTGCTAAATGCATCCATCATCAGCTATAAAAAACATTAAAATAAATAGCTACAATATTAAGTAGAATGCAGAGCACAAACCTGTGTTTTTTCATTTGCATTTAAATAGTTTCCAAGAAATAACTATACGGGAACAATTTGCATTTTGTCTTTTATAATTATGCAATAATAATATAGGTATTTATTATCAAATTAAACGCAAGTATATTATTTTATACCAGATAAAGTGATACTTAATGTGGGGATTCTACAGCTTCTAGCAAGTCCAGAAACTACAGATTAGATTTTCATACTGACAAAACTTTATATTTTTAAGTAATAAATATTTTTATCGAACACCTCTCAATAAATGCTCTATAACTATGGCGATTTTAAACAAGCAAAGTAACAGATTATCCACTAGTGGGTATAATTTTGAGGAAAGCCACTAGTGGGTATGTTTTTATTTATAACAATAATAATAACACACAACACCTTGGTAACTACTTTGATTGATATTTTAATTAAAAAATTTAAAGTATATGTCACTGTCAAATAATATTTCTTTAATAAATTTTTCTTTATTAAGAGGTGTTGGATAAAACGTTATACTTCACACGTGGGCAAACTCGATAAAATTATCACACTCAGCCTTCGGCTTTGTTTCTCTCGTGGGTAATTCCTTACTTTGTCCACTTGTAAAGTAAATAACTATTGTTCCTATTATAAATTTTTACAACCAATAATTATTCACATCGAAATATTATACGGATAAAAATAGTTATTTGTGTAACTACGCACTATAATAGATGCAAAGATATAATGGTTTCTTAATAGTGTCGTGTTGAATACATTATTTTTTGTTGCCGACTAAAGAATTAATGTTAAATTAGTGATTATTTTTAATACTTATTTTTTTAAAGTTATCGCCATTAGATTATGTTGCTATGGGTGTAGATATGGGGTAAATAGCTCCGTGGATACGCATCGGTCTGTGTATCATAAGATCTTCGGTTCGAGCCTCACAGCCGAAATATTTTCGAAGTTAAATTCCCAAAGTTTTCACCACATAAAATTATCCCTGTGACTCCTTCACCACTAGCATTCTTGGAGGCTGGTAAAAGCACTTCATGCGCAAAAATGTATCATAAAACTGAGATCTGCTTTGAGCAGAGTGCCATACCTAGAAATGAATGAATGGCGTGATATATTTATTTTATAGATTAGCTTACAAAAAGATTGAACAAATAGAATGCATGAGTGTAAAACGTGCTGTGTTCGCAGTGAAACCTACATTTTTCTAAACTGGAATGGATCATAGCTGAAACTCACCATCTATGTCCAAACCACCTACACTGATTCACTCCCACTCTTTTAACCTTCTTCTCATTAAAAAGCCAACGTATTCCGGTAGTCGATTATCTATTATTATTGTGCAAGTAATTAAATAATTAAAGTACCGCAACAATTGTGTAAACTGCAGCAGCTGGTAAGTGATATCTTATCAGCGAGAGTAATTAAACAGTCTCAATTTGTTATTCTTTAGAAGAGAGCGAGTTGGCAGTGCGACAGTGGCACCATCAGGAGTTTAGGGGGTAAGGAAGGAGGTACTTACAGGCCTTTGTTCGCCCCAGGATTTAAGGATGTCTTTGTGCCAGGCCTGAATTATAAAGGTCTACATTTTGTACTCTAATTAGGGATAAGATGCTTTGATAACGTGTCGCTTGTACTTCATTGTTCTAGGCGCGCAGCCACTGTACTCGAAGACAACCCTTACCTTACACTACACTTACAACAACTGGGGTACAGTCAACACCATGTAATTGTGTGTAATCACTCCGCTCTTACAGCAAACAAATGTATGTAGTTTTCAAGCTACACGCGTTATTAGGTTTGTTCCAAGTGGTCATTTCTGACAAGTTTGTGACATGTTTGTGACAAATTTCACTGCGCCTGCGAAAAATGTAATCTAGTTAACTTTGAAACATTTCTTTTTTGTGGCGAAAAATGTATGAATTTCTTTATTTATATTTATATTTAAGGTTAGCTGTCAAAACAAAATATGAGCATGCACATACGCTTCATTCCTTTCGCCGTTCTAGTCCATGTTTCAAACTTAACTTATTTACATTTTTCGCAGGCGCACTGAAATTTGTCACAAACATGTCACAAACTTGTCAGAAATGACCACTTGGAACAAACCTAATATTACACAATTTTATTTTAAATAATTTTTGAGGTATTTCGGAGCTTAGGTCACTAATACTTCAATAAATTGGTAACATATTCCATTTGTATTAATCTATAAATGGGGTCAATTTAATTAATTGATCACAAGGGAAATTTTTAAAATATTTGTTACAATATGGCAAGCGTAATATTGTTATAGGCGTTTAACACTAGAAAACAGTTTTTTGTAAATAAAAAGTTTCCGCTTAACATTAGTGCTAGCAAAAATTGGGAACATGTAATAGATATTTGAAGTGTCACTACAGTAGCTACTAATTCTTGTTTTGTGACATTACTGTGAATTGACGGATGCCAATTTGCTTTTTTAGCAGTGAAATCAACTGGCGAATAATAAGGATATAATTCTTGTTTCTTTCGTTATAATATCTAGGAAGAGGTAGCACTTTTTTTTTATTACGAAGATGGAAAATGGATTTACTACTATGGTCATATGCCGCCTTATGAGTGGATGATAATGAATATGAGCTTAAACGATCATGCTCTTCAGTGGGATTCGAACCCACGACCTCTTGCGTTAGGCTAGTGACCGAGATCGACAGATAGTATTTTAGTATTGTCTTGGTTAATATGGTAGCAGAGTTGTGAGCTCGGCAGTATGTATTTACAAAAAACTGTTTTCTCATGTTAAACGCCCATGACAAAATTACGCTGGGACAAACGGAACTCAATTATACACTTTCGTGCATAATGTGGAAGTCTCAAATTTATTAAGACATAATTATATAATTCCATAAATTGTGGGGTAGTACGGACCTTCAAGAATAAAATAAAAGTCGTGGCAGATTTATCTTTCTTAGTCCATTTCACCTTGTTTTGATTAAGATAGGGCGATATAATCTTTGCAGCTGATTGGTTGATACACGAGGCTCTTTTTATTGTGGCGAAAATTATAGCTGTTATTTCTGTCAGCTTTTCGAAACGTGCAACGAGTGTAACCTATAAAAAAGTACAATTACGTGTGTTCGATTTTGATTTGGCAATTTATGTGGCATTTACTTTTTCAATTGCGGGTCTTAAATATTCTTTTAAACGTAAAACGCGATATTTTATTACATACAACTTAGTAAATTATAGTACAAAATGTAGCCCATTTATATTTCTTATAAAAATCATATATAATTAACGTAACGTACCTAATTTTTCGGCCTAAAGTGTTAGTCCGAAAATATATGTCAATGACCACAAGCGAATAAAGTTTGCAAATAAAAAAAATGATATAGTTCTCAGGAATTTATATTTATTGAAAATACAAACTTGCGGTACAACCTTGCACCCTCCAGGCTATGTGAACTTGAAGCAGGTTTCAACTCATTTGATGGCCCAACTACAATAATAAGAAAAAAAGAAAATCAACTGATATTCAACCTGCTTTCTTTTTTTAATAACCTATTATTTGATAAAATTGGTAAAATCTTTTACATCGCTATGAAAGAATTTAAAATACCCACTCATCTAATACAATTAGCGAAATTAACTCATGCAAAGGTAGAATGCAAAGTCAAGGTCTAAAATGGTATATCAAGATCCTTTCGAATACACACAGGGAGATAGTTTATCTTGTCTACTATTCAATATCTAGAGGCACCATTATCAACAAAAGTGTACAAATATTAGCATACGCTGATGATATTGATATAGTAACATGAACATAAAGAGACCTAATAGAGGCCTTTAAAGATCTGAAAGCAGCAGCAAAGCAACAAGGACTGCAGGTTAGTGTATCCAAAACGAAGTTTATGAAGGTTAGTAATAACGCTCATACTCTCCCACTTGAAGATTTGATAATAGAAACTTATATATCCGAAGGTGTAAGAGAGTTTATATATCTTGGATCCCAATTAAATGAAAATAATTTAGTAGTAAATGCAGAAATTAAGAGAAGAATATGTAGCTAACAGAGCATACTTTGGCCTAAGAAAATATTTCAAATTAAACATAATAAACAAAAAAACTAAAATGTTGACATAGAAAACTCTTATTAAACCTAGCCTCACCTACGCATCAGAAACATGGACGATGACAAAAAATGATGAAAACTTGTTGGGTTGCTTTGAGAGAAAAATAATTCGCCACATTTATAAAGGAGTTCAGGAGAACGAAACATGGCGCAGGCGGTACAACTTTGAGTTACACCAACTTTAAAAAGAACCTGACATCGTAAGATCCATTAAAATTAGCAGATTAAGATGGCTAGGCCACCTAGAACGAATGAATGAAAAGGAACCCCCAGAGCACATATTCCGTCAAACCCCGGCCGGAACAAGAGAGAAAGACAGACCTAGATCTAGATTAGAGATCAGAAAGAAGAACATTTTTAAAATACTAGAGATCAGAAACTGGAAGACTAAGGCGAAAAATAGGAAGGAATGAAAGAAGATCTTAGAACAGGCCAAGACCCACCAAGGGTTGTGCGCCAAAGATGATGATGCTTGTTGGTTGTTCTTTTAACATATCTGCTAAAATATAGATACTCCTTTTCATTACATTTCATTTGAAAGCAAACATGAATTTCTGAAAGTTTTCATTGAAACTATTGCCTGTTTCTGAGAATATCTAGCAAATCAATTTTCTATCGTCATTATTGGGTCTGAAATTGTTCACGTTTATTCTAAAAATATACTATAGTCGTAAATTACTATATTTATCGATGATATAGAATATTCATTGGTGGTGAAAGGTACAACATGCATAGTTTAAGCATAAAAGGAAAGCATCAGGAATGGTTAAGTGCTAGTTACGAGTACTCCTGATATAGATAGTTAAAGGAAATTGTTTTGAGTGTTTAGTCGCCTTTCATATAAGTTTATATTTCTTTCTAGTAGAGAATTTTGAGATAACCATCAGAACAGGCTATTTATTATTGTCAATGGCAAGACAGTTGTGCGAAGAACGGGGCATCAAGTACCGTTGTACTTGATTTGCGATCGATTCGCCCTGGTGCAGTCATAATATCAATCATTGAGACGGCCTTTGGATAAGAGTGAAACCAAAACGGCATCAGAGAAGTTCTTATGCGGTCATAATTACATTTAAAGAGAACAAGTTGTCAGCTTGTAGCACCCGAGTGTCATTAATATCTGATATTGTGATATTTTAATAGCATAGGTTTCTCGGTGCACTTACAGGTTTAGTATTTTGTTTCGCCGTCAATGTCCTTGTCTTAAACCTCGCATTTATTAAAATTATATCAATCAAACTGAAAGTGTGAAAATAAGATAAAATTTAAATAAATTGTGAAAACCTTTAACATCTAGTATATTACTATGCTAAGAATTTAGCTCACGCATGTTTTAGTTTTAAACACGAAGCGCCAGCCAAATGGGCAAAAGTGAGCGAATTCGTTTATTTACGAGATTTTTGTTCAATCCTGCTATTGTAAGTACGCGCCCCCATCCTTGTGGTTCACATACTCAATGTTACGAATCAGCCAATTTGGTAAAGACCGATGAGTGGGTGAAAGTAATAAACAAGAAGTTTCAATAGCAGGATTGAACAAAAGTAAGTTAATCGGGTGAGCTTGCTGATCCATATGCGTTCATCCGTCCATCCATCCAATTTTCATCTCTAACGCAGTGTTCGAAGTAGTCTTTTGACTTTTAGCATTTAGAGATTAGAGAAAAAATTAGGAATTCAGATAAATAAAACTTCGAATAGTGCACTACTAACAACCTCTGTAGTCTGTAGGTAGAATTGTTTGACAAAGTGTAGATCTTAACCTATGTTGATATAAAAAATATAAATAGTTATAGAAGGTGTTATAAATAAAAAGCCTCCAAACGTCAAATAAACACAAAAAATTATTCTTGTTTTTGTTAATTTAGTGTTTACGAACTTCAAGGCGTAGTGTGCTCTTGCAAATCGTAAATCTAATAGCTAAAACCCTAAATTATGGCATCATTTAGGGAATACAAATTTAGGATTTGGTATTTAGGGTAATCAAAGTGATACTTCGAACACGGCCTAAGTCTTTCTTGTCCTTTTATCACTCTTGCTAGACATTTTGGTATTAAAATGTTATAAATTAATGTACAATTAAGTTAAAACTCAAAATTTTATACTGTAAATCAAAATGCACTAGAACACGCGTAGTATAAGTGGATCTAGAGAAAAATATTTTTAGTAATAGATACTAATTAACAAACACATCCGATAAATTAATTTAATGAAATATAATCGAAATCCTTTCTTCAAATTGTAAGGCTTAGAGGTCTGATTATATTTTATTAAATTAGTTCTTAGCCTACAATTATAATATTTATTTTCGATAACGTACTTTAATACATATTTATGTGTATAAGTGCATATCATTGTAAACGTAACACTGTGTTAACAGCCTCACAACAAATTCCATTTTCAGTTTTACGTGATAGCTGCCGTACAGATTTGCAGCGTCTTTGTACCGCGGGACACGACAACGTAAACAACGTGCGCCTACTAAAAAATGAAGCGTCCCGAGGGAGCACTTGGTACATCAGGAAGAGCAGGGAACACGACAAGCAGAGGAACACAAGCTTCCATCATTCCACGCGCAGTGTGGAGCTAGTGTTACCGGGATCATGGCTTTCGAAATGATTTTTGACAGGGTTGTAAAAAATACACGCGCCGTTCTTCGCCCGGGGAGTCGTCAGAAGTTTGCGAAGCCCGAAACTGTCGTAGCGGACAAATTGGGAAAATAACTTCCGTATCGACATTTTTTAAACAAATATACATAGTCATCGAAACAGAGTGGCAAAATACAATCGAGAAAATCATGTAGATTACGCTATCTCTTATTTGTGCTCAGTTTTAAATACAATTTGCAGGATTATTTATTTGATATTCTGCGCGACAAAAAGAAATTTCCATTACAGTATAAAGTTCAAGTAAGCCCGTAAGCAGTGACAATCATTGGTAGTGTACGTTCGTGCATGATATTTTTCCTTTTTTGGAAGGGACTTGAACCCCATTCTACATCCCACTTGAGGGTCGCTCCTAGTTAAAAGGTTGGAAGTAGACTGCTGACGGGCATTCCATATTCTGCACCTTTTGCACTCAAACAAGTTAGATTCCAGTCTACAGACTAAATATATTCTGTATTCAAAGAAATCAGTTTTTTCTTCAATTAAGACCACTGGTCTAAATTTGTATAATCGTTGTAAACAGTCGGTGTACATATAAAGTGGCTGATTATTCACTTTACTAACATTCTACCTTCGTGTTAAAACATTGGTCCTCGGAACCAGATGGGCAATCAACAAATACTGTTTCAACCATCGCCTTCATATTCAACTTCGTCATTCTCATCAGGTTAGTGGCTCTGAATCATTTATCAAATCCATATTTACGAGTATATTCCTAAATTACATACTTTGATTTGCATTGTCGAGGGTTTATATTATTTTGTTGATTTGTGTTGTGATACAATTGATTGCGATCTAAAGATAATCTTCATTTATTCATATTATTTAATAAATTGTAATTTTACTCAACTGTCAGCCATTTTGTTTTACATTTTTTGCGCCTCACTGTTATTCACAATTCGTAAAATCAATCGTTATTATTCAAATCTTAACTCATTTTTTGCAACATGACCTGAATCAAGGAAGTTGAAAACATATTAGAGACACTTGATGAAAAACTCTCGCGTATAGAAAACTATATAAAACATTATGATAATGCAAACGCTACCATCAGCCGCTTAAAAGCAAGACAACAGATTCTTGAGGGCATTAGGAAGGAATTTGAGAGCAGTCAGTATGAATTAGAATCTTTAGAAGCTAAGTCGGAGACAAACAAGATTAAACATCGCGATACTAGAATTAATTTTGAAAATAGATTTTATGACCTTATGAGTGATACAATGGACATAATCGAAAAAACCTTTGAATCAAACCACATCACCTGTAAATCATGATAAGAAGGAAATTCTTCCCAATCTGCCTATTTTAAATTTAAATACATTTTCCGGAAATTATAAAGAATGGACAAATTTGGAAAATTGCTTTAAATCTGTGATCAATGAAAATAAGTCCCTCAATAATCGTCAGAATGGATGATGTTCGAAAGTATAGTCAAAAGTAATCTGATGTATGGTGCGGAGATATACGGATGGAAAGAGAAACAAATAATTGAAGACATTCAAATCAGATACATAAAATGAATATTGGGGTTAGATAAATGTACTCCTGTACCACTGGAAGAAATGAAAATAGATAAATTAAGAATAGAAACAGGAAAGAGAGCCGTAAAGTGTGAAGAAAGAGTGAGAGTCTCGGAAAATACAATAGTACAGGAATGCTGAAAATCAATAAAAGGTTCAAATGAAGAAAAATCCAAACTCACGAAATGGGAATAACTAGAAAAGCATATTATGAAAGAAGTGAATTGTCAGTCTTAGAAATAGAGAGAAAGAGACAAAATGAAGAAACTGTAATAGAAAAATTGAAAAACAGAGACAGAGACATACAAAAACAAGAACATCAACAAAATTCAAGAAACCAAATATAACCCACGATACAAGAATTTACAGACACTACATATATTCCAAGATATTTATTAAAAGTTATAAATGTCACTACAATAGCTCGATTTAGATGCGGCAATGAAGAAAGAAGTAACATGTACTGGTTGTCAGCAGAAGAAAAGAGATGTAGATTATGTGTCAGAGAAGGGGAATCTTGAGAACATTTAAGACTTTCTTGCAGAGAGACGGAAAGAGAAAGAAGAGATGCAATTTACTTATTAAATGACCTTAGAACAGGAAAAGACTGGATGGAAAAAATTTTAGAAAGAAGAAAACGTATAATATAGTTTGTTTTTTTAGTTAATTTATATAATGTAATCACCATAGAAATAAGATGTAAAAATTTGTATAGATTCTAGGACGAAAGGCATGAATAAATAAACTAACTAACTATAACTAATAATCGTCAGAAGCTGCAATATTTGAGATCTTGCTTGCGGAACGAAGCGTTAAGATCAATTGAATATTTGTCCATTAATGATGACAATTATCTAAATCGTGGGAAATTCGGGCAAGACATTTTAAAAATACAAGACTAATTGTTCAGGATCATGTTGTCAATTATAAATGTCTGGGTAATAAATAAATCCTCATATTCATCACTACGTGAATTATTAGACATTATTATCACAAATACAGCGGCTTTAAAACATTAAAAATTCCTGTAGAGTCTTGGGTCGCTTTAATTGTCCCTATCATTACGGAGAAACTTGATTTTAATTCAAAACGAGAGTGGCAAACATCACTGGACAATACAGTACCAACATTAAATCAATTCGTACAATTTGTGGAAAAACGGGTCACTGTACCAGAATCACTAAATAGTGTATCCAAATCCACCAATCCGACGGCTGGTTCAGGAGGTAATACCTAAATATAGTAATGCAAATTCAATACATCTGTGTTAATTGAAATACACTGCTTTGATGCTTTTATAGAAAGAAGAATCTACATATATGATTAAATATATTAAATGTCAAACGCTGCGCATTATTTAAGAAAAAAGCTTGAAGTTGAAGACAGATTTTTTCTCAGATAATTACTTTATACATCTGTTTTGAAATATTTGACATTCAAAAATTTAAATTTAGTCATCGATATTACTGTGGTTTTCTCTCTACTAACATCTTTACAATGTGCTACATCATAATGGGTAAAAAGCGTGATGATAATATGTACCTACTTATTTCTACTTATTACTCTGATCAACTAGCGATCTTGATGTTCTCTCTGTATAGAATATTTAAAGTTTTAATGTATATACACTGAGGGTTGAATTTCTCAAGTTCAAAGTTCACTGAATTGTTCATTGCTGTCACCAAACTTGCCTACTTATTATTTGAAATGCACATCTTCGGCAACAGACATCAAAGATCCTAGGGAGTGTAGTTGCTCGCGACTGTAGGGTTGGTGATCGTGGTTTATAATTAATGTTAGACTTCCGTGATCCCTCCCGGATAAGGAAACACTCCTACCCTCTGCAACCCTTGCAGAAGTTGTAAGTAGGAATTAGTTTCGATAAGGAAAGGTCGTTTTGACAAGGTATCATTGTAGTTTAGTTATGATGCTCTAAATATTACTGTTCTAATTGCCTAAAATTTATACTAATGTAGACGGGTAGCGCAACTTACGAGTATATATTCTATCAATTACTTATATTTACTAAATTTAATTTGTCCCGTCTGTTGTATTACTTTTACCACACGTTATTTTTACCAAATAATGCTTCATTTTAATCGGGCAAGACAGTTTTCAGCGATAATTTCCCACGATTAGTTTTTAACCAATCATAATGCAAAACACTTGAAAATTCAATCAATGGGAACAGTATTATACTGATTATACAATTCATAGGAAAATAAACCAATCAGATAGCTCCAGTTTTCCTAGTTACGCTGTATAATATCGGTTATTGGCGTTGCTAAGTTGTGTTTTGCGAAAGTTGTGGCAACAAGTTTGAGAAAGATACTTGAAAATTCAATCAATGGGAACAGTATTATACTGACTATACAAATCATAGGAAAATAAACCAATCAGAAAGCTCCATTTTTCCTAGTTACGCTGTATAATATCGGTTATTGGCGTTGATAAGTTGTGTTTTGCGAAAGTTGTGGCAACAAGTTTGAGAAAGATACTGGAAAATTCAATCAATGGGAACAGTATTATACTGACTATACAAATTATAGGAAAATAAACCAATCAGAAAGCTCCATTTTTCCTAGTTACGCTGTATAATATCGGTTATTGGCGTTGATAAGTTGTGTTTTGCGAAAGTTGTGGCAACAAGTTTGAGAAAGATACTGGAGAATTATTTTTTTTTAATTTATGAAACTCTCGAGTTATATTTAATTATATTACTTTTTATTTTTTATCAAGCACACCACTAAATCTATCTTTTTTTGCTTATTTTTTACTTGTGTTGATGATAACTATCTGACATCTGACATTTGTCAATAAAAACTAAAAAGCTACAGATATTCTAAGTATAATAATGACAGGATTGATTAAAACGCAGCCACGTGACATACAATTAAGGAATTCATTGGTTTTAAGAAAAAGTAATCATGAAAGAAATTGAATAATTATTATGTTATTAATTTCATTTATTTCAATATTATAAAAGTTGTAGGAAAAATATTGTGTGTATTACGGGTGCAAAATGGCATTGCTGCTTTCGCATAATTGAAGTTCTCAGTTGCGATTCGAATTTCAAGCTTTATGCTCGTGCTGCAATGAAGCATTTTGCACCCCTAATACACAAAACTATTATCTTAATCGAAATTTTTGACCAGAATTATCTCAGACAAGCTCTACATACTCGTACATTATGCTGCAGGGTCCATAATACAACGATAGTTACGTACAATTTTCGGCAACAAATTTCAACTCTTTGATATTCGACGTAAACGAATCTGCTGAAATTAGCGGAATTCGATTATAATACCACCCCTCTCTTGGTAACCGTGTTATTCACTTGGAAAAAGTTGAAATTAGGTACATAATTTTCCTGAAAAAGTAACAGTTTTAATCTCTTTAAAAAAATGATTAAAAGGCAGCTAAATATGTAGCTAATAACATTTCTCGCTGTTTTTATGAAACTGTGAGAGTAAAGACTGAATCCTAACGCAAGTTTCATTTCACAAACAGTGTTAAAAGTTGTTCCACGGTCGTCCTGGCCCGGCAGAAGAAAGTGAAATAAACTAGTTAGAAGCGAGCAGCTCCTGGTTCGCGTTCCGGTTACTTATCCCGAACCGGTACCCGGAGCCGTCCACCCGTGCTCTCTTGCAAGCGGACGCTAATTTTGTTTATTCTACTTCGGTTTTTTACCAAAGTTCACGTTGATCATTTTGTAACGAGTATTTACTTTTCACTTTTCTGTATTGAGAGTTACGAGGCCAATGCTCGAGTTCTTGCTTTGTTTGTTAGTTTGTCGATGACGGTGTCTGCATTTCTTCCTGAGAGGTCCTGCTGCAAAGATATTTTGAAGGATAATCTCACTGAAACTATGTTAATGTATCCAGAGTTAATACAGTTCTAAATAGTTTGTATACTGTAGTAACATGAAACACGTTCAAATTCTAAATTAATTAATAATATATACGAAAAACACTCGGTCAACGTTTAAGTATTTTTTTTTTGCAGTATCTGAAGCATAATAAATCGTTGTACTATTATCAAAGACTGGCCAGTCCATTTAATCGGTAACTACAGACACGTTTTGTTCTTATTAGAACTCATCAGCGTAGTGTAACCCGCCAACTGCTGTGAGGCTAATCAACTAGCAAATAAACATGGAACTAAAACAAGCATGCTGTTGAGGTTTTAAGAGGTGAACAGTTATGGCTGATTTAAAATGGATTTAATTTAGAAATTTAGATTTAAAAATTTAGTTTTAAGAATATAAAATACATATAAATACCTTTACCTGGATATACAAATTTTAAGATTTAAAATTATATAAAAAAATGTTACTATATTTCATGTTCTAAATCTAAATTTCACAATTCAACCAATCTCAACTTAATTGAGAAACTGAAAGCAACTATGTCAAGAACAAGTATGTAGATGGTCAGTTAAACTAATTTATTAGTGATCATCATGAAATATTGTTGTAACATAGATACGGAGAGTGTTAATATGTTAGTAATTTAATAACTATGATTGAAGAACATCACATATGAAATCAAGTAAACAAGTTAAGGGCACTGTCGAATTGGGCTTGACAAACTAATTCGCTTTTCATCGCTACAATCACAAGGAGAGGCGCCAAACTCTTTTTAGAGAGTAATATTTAAAAATGTTAGGTAAATGTTACGGCTAGCACTAGTATAGGTATCACGAGGTAGGAATAAATAAGGACACCCTCCTTATGAAGTGGGGGGCGTGAAGCCAGGTGGGAACGGACGCTTGCATGAAATAATATACCTGTCCTTCATTTCGTATCGTTTATCGTTCTCATTCGAGCAGCGAGAACGTATGTCGATTTTTCATTCCGTTCTGGTACATGTGGAGGGGTTATGGGGCATAACTTCTGAATTATACTGTGCAACAGCTCTCCTTATTTATTCCTACCTCTATGATAGGTATGACCTGAAGAGGTGGTGGAGAGCGCGGTGTGAAGCTGGATAGAGCGAAGGCAAAGCTTCAAATCGCAGCATACACTTTTAAAAAAGTTGTGTTTTTTATAAATTATAAAAATTTAAATCATTTCAGTCACATATTATTCAATATTTTTTATAAAATTTTCTTTATAACTTTTCATTCATAATTTCTTTTCTGAAGTTTCGCGGTTGCAAAATCGTGATGTCATCTTGTAATAGAATGTACAGCATGGCAAGACAAAAGAGGTGTTGATAACAAATAAAAACTTGCTTTTCAGGGTTGTAATAATTACTTATTATTATTAAAATGAACACTCCAATAAATTAAATTAGGTATTCGTTAATTATAACGTTTTTAGTCAAAGAGTTTAGGGTGTTAAAATAAAAATGCTTTGATGTACTATATCTTGTCGCTTGTCGGTAATGTCGGTAGTCTCATTATCACACATGTCATCTCAAGTCATATGTTGCAGTTAACAACGATTTTCAAATTAAACTTTTTTTTTATTATATTTGTTATATTATTTTGCCCAGGTAATGTGAATAAACTATATTTGTAAAAACCTCTCAGTATATAATAATGACTGATAACAGTCAATTTGAGAGTTGGTGTAGTTCCTCGCTTTCCGCAAGAACGTGTTTCGTAGAATTACAAGATGACGCAGTTGCTGACGTCACAAACGAAAAATTCGAAATGGAATGCCAATTTCAAATAATCCTATCTTAATAACTAAATGCCTTTTAATATTAAAATTAGTATCTATATTTATAATTTTTCTCAAACTTTCAGAAAAAAAAAAATGAAATAAGGTGTGTGACCCCATTACATTATAAAACAGCAAAATTTTATTCAATTTTTCATTTCATTATTTTATAAATTATTTTTCTTCGCAGTTTGAACATACTATTTTTTTTGTTTTTATGCATTTTTTAATATTGTCGAAAAAAAATCGAATATAACTGCAAACGATAGACAAACATTTCCTAAAATTAATCAACAAAAGTGCATTTTTTTATAACAATTCCTACAATCAAACGAATGGAATTATTTAAAACTGAAGTCTAATTCTGATTTGCAGTTAAATTTAATAAACCAGGAAGATAAATCGTAAATTTTCAAATTTAGCATTAAAAATTTAAAATGTATGTTTGCGATTTACCTAATTTGAAATCTGCTAATCAAGAAGCAAGTTGGTAATTTAATTCTCAGTTTAGTTTTTGCTGTCAAAACTGGTAAAATGATAAAAAAAAAAAATAGGAAGACGTGTAGAAATCTAACTACAATGATTTAAAGGAAAATAAATGGAGATTGATCTACTTGAACATCTGGACAAGAATTGGCGTTTTCATGATGATTTTCGTTTGCCTTTATAAATCTGTATGTGAAATATTAAATATATTATAAAATCTGCCAATTTGTATTGATAAAATTCTAATTAAAAGAAATGAGTACAGATTTCCATTAAATAAAGTCCATGTTTACAAAACAAATATAAAAGTAGAAACGCTATATCAAACAAATTCTTCGGTCAATAAATACATTTGAAAGTCTTGAATTTCTTTAAGGTTCTAAAACTCAATAAACAAAAAGACTTGGCCTGAATATTTCAGGGCACATTATTAATTTATTGTATATATTTACGTCGAGAGCTTAAAATTTAATAAAAGCTTCCGGAGACGAATTTGAAGAAAGGAGCGACCTTCAGAAAGAAGGAAGAATTTAAGAATATCATATTTACAGGCTGCTACTTCACCTACCTTTGTCAATGTAATTTGATGCGTCTATCAAAGGAAACGCGACAAGTAATCATTGGCTTTTTATTCCCCTAATATGCGAAATTTGAACTGGGGCAGAAGCACAAAAGAAGAATGATAAATAACTTCTTGTATTATAATTGCTCTTACAATATATACCAGTATAAAGAATACTTTTGAAGAATCTATTATACTCCTATTTTGCATTTCTTTTAGAGATAGACGAATATCAGTTTTTTCAAATTCGAATGTTAACTGGATCTTGAATACCCGAACACATCGAATATTTTCAATATATATTTAAAACAAATTGCAAGCAATATATGTCAGTAGCAATGAAAAGAGTAGGCGGAAAATTAGGAATTATTATTATTAATTTCAGTAAATTGCGGTATCAAAATAAATTAATCTGTATTAAATAAGATGTAGGGATATTGGCAGTATTGTGATATAAAATTTGGATGCACAATTTTTTGCCGGACACTTTTTATTTATAAAAAACTGATTTTACATTTAACTGCCTATGCCAACATTAACTTGGGACACACGGTATATATATATAATATAAAAATTTTCAGTTCAGTAATTTTTGAGAAACTGTAACTCCAAAGATCCACATCGACTGACAGACAGACAAACACACACACAGGCATCATCGCGGAACTATTAAAATCTTATTCTAGGGCCCTAAAATGTGCTCATCCACTGAAAACTCACTACCCAATTTTTAGCATGATCCTATACCTTCCTTACAGGATGTGGCGGGAGGTAAAAAGTACATAAAAATAAAAACTAAAGTTTTATACTTGTTTGTTGAACACAGCGCAGTCTACATACCATATTGTGCAATATTCGAGGTATTCGAATTTGTTGTATTCGAAATCTCGAATCTCGAATTCGAGTATTCGCTGATAGTATTCGCCCATCTTTAATTTCTATCAATTGGTTTTTTAGATATAAATAATTTACTTGTATCAAATATTGTTCTTTTATTGTTCGTATATTCAGATTTAAATAAATTGTGTTCTCTCGCAATTTTTTTTAAGAGTAAAGTTTTATTCACAATACTAATTTAGTAGTTATTGTTGGTATTTATGGTTATTGGTTATGGCTAGTGGCACTAAATTTTGGTGTTTGCTCCTTAACTTTTGTTGGTAATTATAGAGATCTCTTCCGACTTTTTAGATTGTTTGGAGAGATGGCACATTAATTGTTTGGACATTTGTAACAGATATTTCGTTTTTAGCGAGATTTTGTTTAAGTTGTGTGGTGTGTCTGATTTTGTTCCTCTGTATATAAATGGCAGAATCATTTATAAGTGGCACCGCAGGTCGTAATAAATAATCGAATTAGCTGTGTGTAATGTAACGAACGCGGCAGCGACAAGTTGAAACTTGCCGGCCTACGCCGCCGCCGCGCCGCCGAGTGAATGACGCAACGCTAGCTAGTTCGGACAAGTCGTTTGCTCCACAATAGGGAATATTCCCGAACCTTCCAGAAACAAGGAACGTGGTATATAAAAGGAATCGCCGGCAGACGTCAGGCAGTCAATTACTTGACTCCCGAGCAGTCAGTCAGTCTTTTAGAGGACTCGGACTCAGTTAGTCGAGTTGAGTCAGTCAGTCGTTTAAATGACTCGGATTCAGTTAGTCGAGTTGAGTCGGCCAGTCAGTTAGTTGACTCAAACTCAGTAAGTCAGATGACTTAGTCGACTCCGAAGCTACTGTGAAGAGCTTGTGAACATAAATATATCGCGCGGTCTGAATATAAATATATCGTCTTAAATAAATATCGCTCGGCTAGTTAATATAAATAATAGGGTTTATTTACAGTAGTGATAAGTGTTTTGTTATTTTAGTGTTATATACCTAGTGGTAATTAACTATTTACTCTTTATTATAGTTATTTGTTATTAATAATAGTTTTATTATTTAAATAAAACGTTTTAAAACCCACGAACGTTACAGTAATTAAAAGACATATCTTCGTCTTATGTTTGCATAGAAAGCGATTCCACTATTTTCACGATGACGTCTATGTGTATGTGTTTGTCATAGACTAAGAAATATATTATTTAATAAATGATATTATAATTATTCGTATGACTATCTTCATTAAGTTGTGAACTGTTTGAAGCAAGCATTCCTAACAAAGGCTATTTCTACTTCAGTCGATTTTCTTGAATACTGCAGCACATTATTAGTTTCAGTGCATCATCAAGCTACAATGAACCCAGTGCGGAGTCCTCATTCCTCGTTCAATGTGTATGTTGCGCGCTCTGCGCTGTAAGCTCGTGTGATTCCTCGGCTGTTTCTTGCCGCCGATCCGATAAGTCCGCGAACTTTATTAAGCAGTGCGGAGACAACGCAGCCTTCCAATCGGGAACGCAATAAAATGCCGTGTTTAGCCGCAAAGAGGATTACACAACGTGTTACATTGTTCCCATCCACAGACTCGGCGAGGTTTCAGCGTTTGCGGAAAGATTACTTCAAGCTACTAATGAGGCAATTTGGGATTTTTGGTGTGCAGCACGATCAGAATTACAAAAATCTTACGCAATATCTTCCCCGGAATTATATGTCTATCTTACTCATTTATCCAGGCTAATGTTGCTAACTGCACATTACCTACTGCTTAAGTAACTTTTAAACAATACAAAATATAGAAAAGTTACAAATAGTACCAATATTATTCTACATTTTTTTTTACTCTAACTTAATTATTTACTGAGATATGCTCAAAATAACCTACGCCTTCAAGTCAACTACCACTTCCGATTGATGGATTACCACCAATCAGCTCGTTGATCGTTGATCCCCGAAATTATAAATATGAAATTTAGATATAATATCTTCGTTAGATTTAAGTTATCGCGGACGAAAAAATCGTCACATACATACACGGCCATACATACATGCGCGCACTCAAACACATACAAGTTAAAAATTTGTCATAGTGTGGAAATATATAGAAACTAAAATATACAAAGTGTTTTTTAAAGAAACTAATCAGTTTTCCTGGCTAACTAATAACTTTAGGGAAAAAATAAATACACATGCTTATACAGCACGAAGGGGGGCGTAATTGTACGATTGGTAAAAAATAAAATTATTAGGCGGATATGGCGGCGAATGAAAGATTTTATTAAATGGAAAGGGGGTACTTTTTATTGGAATGGATAGCCCGAAGAATTCCCATTTCAACAATATAACATGTTTTTATACCAAAATTAAAATTAAAATCACAAAGTTCAAAGAAATATTAAAATAATATATCATCACGCCTTTTACCCACTATGGGTGTGGCACTCTGCTTGCTCAGATCTCAGTAAGTGATATATTTTTGCGTATGAAGTGCGGTAACCTACCGTGAAATCATAGTCCCCAAATATGTTAGTGGAGGGGGAATCACAGGGGTAAATTTAAATTGGCAACTGGCAGCTGTGGGATTCGAAATGAGGTTCTCACGGAACTATTTACCCCATCAAAATATTAACATCTTTAATATGAAAAATTAAACTTTAGGTAGGTTGTTGAACAAAGTTATTATTTTTATTATTAATACTAAATAAAGTTATTTCATAGTATTGTCTCCTGCATATACTAATTAATTAATTCACCATCGTATTTGATGTTTGACACGCGAGATGAGACAAATGTTTTACGATATGATAACAATTTTTAAGAATTGACATTTTAATTTCTACATATTTTAGTCACGTGACTTATCTGTTTAACCATGAGATTTTAAGCATCGATCCCTATATTTGACTAATCGTCAAATTATCTAAACCGACATTTTATCAATTATCGAAATAGAATATTCGTTAATACCCTCCTTTTAATTTATAATTTTTAATTCCATAGACCCAATAATTACTCTCGACACGTTTCATTACTCTTTATCTTTATCTTATCTTACTCACTAGTTATTGCATATTCGGATTATCATTCATTCCCTCACACATAAATGTCATTGTGTAAATATTTTTTTAAATTGTATTGTGTATATTCGTAAGAAAATAAAAAAGTTATATAATTATATGTTTTTGATGTAGGTATGAGAAATATATTTGAAGGTAATATATTTATATGATGTGCGTGACTATAAACGGTTATGCGAACCGGGGACCGGATATTCGGTTGTGGTTGGCGACTAGTAGTGCTGCAAATAAGCGGTAACCTCAACGCTGTAGGTTTCAGCTCTAATGCTTCAAATACTCCGAATGTCCTGCACCGAGTGTGGATTATGTGTCACATTAGCCCTCAAATCCACAAATTAGAATTCAAGGATTATTTACTCTGCGTTTGAAACCTAAGCTATAGTAAATATATGACATACTTAAAAAAATAGTCGGTTAAATAATAATTATTATATTTATTTTGAACTAAAGAAATTACAAAGGTTCCAGTATTATTTCTGTCATATCTAAAACCATAATAAATTTTTTTTTGAAATATATTTAATAAACAATAAAAATTATGTAATAAAATTACTAATAGGATATTATGATACATGATGAGACAATGAGATTTACAATTAATCATATAAAACTGTATATTGAGTTATATATTATACTCTTAAATTTTTTTCAGTGTAAATAACCTGCTCACGTGATATATTTAGAATATTTCTTAATGTTGTGTCATTTTCACAAAATAAAGGACATATAAATAAATAAGGACGCTACATTATTTTGGGCTTATTTATATTTGTTCATTTAGGCCACTGCCGCAGATAAAAATTGACATTTCAATGATATATATATATATATATATATATATATATATATATATATATATATATATATATATATATTACAATATGAGTGAAGAGACTAAGAATTTCGCTCCGCATGTATCAATTTTGAGTGGGCAAATTCGTTTCTTCACGAGTGTTGTTGCATAACGTCAATCCTGCTATTGTAAGTACGCGCCCCCATCCTTGGGGTCCACATATTCAATGTTACGAATCAGTCAATGTGGTAATGACAGGTAAGTGGGCGAAAGTAGTGAGCAAAAGTGAACTTTCGCCCTCTCACTTATCATAACCCACCCGTTGCCATAAGAATGAGTTGATTGGACAAAACAGAAGGTTGCGAGCTCTGTATCCAAGTAAGAAACCACAATTTCAATAGTAGAATTGAACAAAATATTAACAAAATTGATGTTAGAATTACGCAAAAAAATTTATTTATCATGGAACTGTTACCATGGTTTTAGTTGTGAACAGGAAAGCAACTCATTGTTCTTAAAGGGTTGTATTCTACATGTAACACAAATTTATCATGGATGTAAGAATTATCTTGTGCCCTTCAGCAATCTAATGGGCATATTATATCCCAAAACTGGTGCACAAGCGAACTTAGTGAGCAAAGGTAGCATTAGCAGAATTTATATTGTTTCTCTTATGACGCAATGTACTATTACATTACTTGAAAGAGTTTGTATATTTTTGAGAACTACCTTTTTAAATTTTATAGTATCTTAAGATTTCCATCTTGAGAGCCTGTTTAAGACGAAAGAAAAGTGAACTTCCAAGTGTTCATTTTTCTTTTTATCCGATTCAAGATATAACTTTACCTGATACCTGTTGAAATTGTTGGTTTTTTATATTTTTGTTTTATTGATGAAACTATAAAATGAAAAATAGTTGGAATTAGTATAAAAAAGTACATGTTTCTTCTGAGAATTTTAGAATTGTAATTATGGAAAAAAACGGTTTAAAAATTGAATTGGGACATTCTGGCTTAATGTATACATTTGCGTATGTTCATTTGAAACGGGTATTTTTGAATTAATGTACACAATTATTAACAGTAATTTTAGTACCTACCGGTTCCATAAACAATAACTGTATTATTTGGAAATACGTTAGCCTACGCCAACAGTTTACCGTCTAGACTAGAAGTGGTTAGATGACCCAAATTCTTAAACCAACAAGTGAATAATAATCTGTATCTAATTCCACTTAGTTCTCTCGATTGAATTTGCTATAAATTAAATCAGCAATAATCCTCATGGTCCTGACACTTACACAAAGCCCAAGTTAAATTGATTTCTCAAACACAAAGCAACGTGGGGCTTACACCGCTCTCGCACACACTAATCCTTACTCATATACAATTATCTCTTCTTGCATTGACCAATGCACGTTGCACGAGTCTTTGCCCTGCACCAGGTTCACGCTTTTAGGTCATGTTGGGTCAGCTAAGAGAAGAGGCTGTAATGATGCGTACAACTATATGAAGGATTAGTAGCGTCTCATGGGCAATAGGCAGTAGGCACCTCTATTCAAACATATACCGGGAGTTTTCTTCTTATCAGTATATATGGGATGTATCATCACCATAGTTACAGTTAAAGTGATTGACAGCAATGTATGTAGGTACTGATTATATAATGTTTTTACAATAATTAATAATAAAAATTCCTATCAATTTAATATAATTTATTAAGTATTAAAGCAATTTAAATAATTGTCTTCTTTGTTTAAACTTTATTGTTTGTTTCATGAAATCGGCACTAAAGAACGCTAAAATCCTCATTAGAAGCTCTGAAATCGGCACTAAAGTTATCTATTTTTTAGAGAAAAACTTGACAACGCCGCGGAAAACTAAAACAAAATTCATATGTACGTATAGGTGAATTAAATACAATTCAAAATATATAAAAATATAATTATACGGTGTTCTATTTAAAAAAATCTGGTGTGGGCACCACACTATTTTCTTATACAAATAAAACCAACTAAACATGTATGACTTGTTGTTTGACAATCATTTGACATATAAATGTTAAACCTGTTTAATTTTTTGTTCTTATTGTAACTATGAATTTATTTTAAATAGAAATTAATTAATATCTAGTCTTCAAAACTTTCTAACTAATAATACAAATATTACTTTTATCTACGATAGTGTGTAAAATTGATGTTTACCTGTTAGTTTCAAGTTTGTAAAACGGTTGTTTAGTAACACGATCCCATAAGTCACGGGCAGTCACGGGTTGCCAAGCAACGAGTGATTCAAATTTTTAAAACACGCCAAATTTGCAAAAATTTTGTTATCATGGCAAACTTCTCATTTAATATTGTATAAAAATATTTTTTAAATATTTTCTGGGGTTTTTCATTATATCGTAGATAAAATATTGTACGATACACATACGTAAAGCGTCTTTAGTCACTCAGGGGTCTAGCTTTACGTACATGTATCGTAAATAACTATTATAACATTTCACACGACACATATTTTTGACACTTTACAATTATTTGACACGTTTGACACATAGATATTAAAAATGTTTTAGTTTTTGTTCACATTGTAACTAAGATTATAGAAATATATTCTTAAATATATAATTTAGTTTTTTTCAAAATTAGATGCATGTACAAGAAAAGTGCAAATAATATTTTATATTCCAAATATTTTTGCTAACATCTTTCATTTGAAACTCACAGCTGATTCTATTTTTGAAATAAACGGAATTTATTGTTTTGTGTGTTCAGTAAACTTCCTCTTCCGGTTTTTCAATTTCATTCAAAATCAACTCAGCTCTTCATTTTTTCATCAAACTTATATATTCATTCGTTCATGAGATATAGCGCACACGGACATCCATCCATCCATCCATCCTCACACACAGATATCATTGAGAAATTGGTCTTAACGGATTCAGTGGACGTCAAAATATGTATTTCCGCAAAAATCTCGTCAACGATTTTTTTCGTGATTCCAATACTTCCTTAAAGACCAACAATTCTCGCCAAGCCGTCACGCAACACCCTGTATATGTGAAAATAATTTTACGTTATGCTCCTTCAGTAGTCGAATAATTTTGGTTCAGAAATTTATGCTGTATTTGTAACAACAAGGGAAATATCGAAAACGGGCATTTCGATGATACACTTAAGAACAAGAGCATTGTATAAATGTACTGGAGTAAATAGCTTCGTGGTGTGGATCCTGAGATCCTCAATTCAAATCCCAAAGCTGAGAGTTGCCAATTTAAAATTATCGCTATGGTTCCACTAACAACTTTAGGGGTTATGACATGACGGCTGCACATCATACGCAAAAATATATCACCTACAAGTGCCACACCCATAATGGGTAAAAGGCGTGATGATATATTTATTTATAAAAAATTACAGTTATTTATCTTCTTAAAATGATGATTATCCTGATCAGGCGCCCTTGTCTTAAGCACAACTTGTACACTCGCAAAGAAAGCCCCTCGGAAGGATAATAAAACATGTTAATTGAAGATCCTCAACTTCATTATGGTTAGGAGTGAAGTTTATTGACTGGAATAATTGAATTGGTTTTATTTTTTGTCGGTACAATGATTTTGTGGGTACTAAAAAAGTTGGCACGTTTATTGATACTTCTAAGAAGGGTAATTGGTAGTAAAACTGAAGTTAAGTGGAGTTGAAATTGTAATTAATGTGAAATTGTGATTGTGATAATGAATTTGTGTATTCGGAACTGTTGATGGTTTATGGAATTCTCATTAAAATAATTTTTACAGTTTGCTATTAGCAAAGGATTTCAAAATGTACCAGATTTGAAAAAAATTGAGATATGTGATAACTAATAATATGTAAATTATATATGTTATGATGTATTTTTGCGCGTGAATTGCGGTTACCAGCCGTCAAATATCTGTTTCCAAGGATAGTAGTGGTGGGGGAGCCACAGGGGTAAATTTGTGGTGAAAATTTTCGAAAATTTGTCGGCTGTGAGGCTCAAAAAGAGGATCTTATGATTCACAGTCCGATGCGTTACCACAGAGCTATTTTACCCCATTATAGAAATACATTTTGTCCATGCAGGTGGGAAATATTATATTATATAAATCTGTACTAATAGCTAGTAACAACACTGTTGATAAAAGAGTAACAGGGTAACAACGAAGAATATACACGTATAATATGTCACGTGTTATATCTATGGTTATTACACGTAATTAATACGTAGGAATATATACTTGTGTATAATACAATTTAAATCGCTAATATTATAATATATGAATACAATTTTCTGTTTCTGATCGCTTTTAAGCTTAAAATTCCTTCTTTTCCGAGCTAGCTCGGAAAATTTACTGTAAGGGATCGGAAAGCAATAAGGTGTAAGAATTATCTTCCAAAAACAATTCCATTGTAAGGGGTTGCGGCAAGAGTGGTGCAGAAGGCAACAAAAAAAGTGATACCATTTTAATAAGACAAGTTGGAAATTCACTTTAAAAAATCTAAATCATAACATGTAAAAATCGAAAAACTATATTAGCTGTTAGTTTTGATAGGTTTGTTAGTTTAACAGAAACAGAAACTTGCCGATCCGCATACTGGAATCCATACAAATATGCTATAAATAAATAATAAATAAAGGCGGATCGGCAAGTTTTTTTTTCTGTTAAACTCATAAGTATAAGGACTTTGTATAAGAAAGTAAAAATTAACATTATATTTCTTATATTGGACAAATCAATTCATTATCCGGTATGTAATTAGAGATAATAATTTATTTGAAATTTGCAATTTTTTTTCAGTTTACTCGAGAATAACTAACATTTTTGGTATTAGTGGTTTGATAATTATTTCAAACAACAATAAATAAATTATAATTGTAAACATTGTCAATAGGTAACTGTGTGTTTCGTATAATGAATCAATTAAATTCAATTATTTTAAATAAATCGAAGTTGCATTGAAATTACGAGAAACCAGTGGTATCAAAAATATTTAATTGGAATAAAAACTGCACTGTATTTTGCGAATAACCAATGATAGTTACGGTTAAAATTTTATATATACTAGTCAATATTCGTATAACATATAGGAAAAGATTTTATTTGAATACAGATCTTTTTGATGCAAGGATTGCAGATGGACTGAGTGCTGGTTTGATAAAAGAAAATAGGCGATTCTAATTTTAATGGATTGACAAGAACGTTAGCTTGGCGAGTGAAAATGTTACGTGGAAATTTGGGAAAGAATGAAAAGATGGCGAGAATGCAGAAAGAATGGTATAGTGTGTTCATAATTCTATCGCTCTAGCTTTGACTTACTAAGCTTGTGGTATTCCGGTGAAAAGCAGGAAATAGCACTTCCTCTCGTTTAAAGTTAGTAAATTTTAAATTCCCAAGTATCTTCATGTATTACGAGCTTCCAAATTATCAAAAGATGGCGTTGATCACAATTTACATAAGGTACATGTCAATTTCATTTTGTATGATATCTTATGATTGCGAATGCGTGCTTACACACTGCAAATTTTCCTGTTTTTGTAGGTTTTTTGGAGAAAATTCAATCTTAACCTTTAATCTACAAATACAATGTACCTTTCATTTTTATATCTTATTTAAATATTAGGACTTAAGCAAATGTAATACTTAGATTGAAATACTCTTTAAATAACTACGATTGTTATTATGTAATTTAAAAAAATAACAATTATTTTCAAAATACAATGAAATTTATGTACCTTTTGGTTAGTTCAGATTTCTACCACTAGCTAGCGTATTTTAATTTTGAATGCCCAATACTCGTATGTTCTTTAAAATTTATATTTAATGGATTCGAAAAAACCTATTATTTCTTTCATCATTTTTACAAATTAAGGAAAATATATGGTTTTTGTTTTTATAAAATTATCTGTTTCTATATTTAAATGTTATTTAATGATACTGTACGCTCAAATATATATATATATATATATATATATATATATATATATATATATATATATCACATGCCGTAATCTACTGTAAGCAGATTGTCTTACTCTTACCAGAAATACGTAATTGACGTGATGATTAGTTTTTTTTTTTAAATTATAAATAGAGCAATTCTATTTTAATCTCATAAATTCAAGATCAAATTCCTTGGTTAAAAAATTCCTTTAGTGATAATGCTCCGTTTTTTGTACGTTCACTGCTGAAGGAAATAGAAGAACAAGCAATGAATTCGAATCACATGAATATTTCCTTGTCCGAGAAGAGACGGGCGAGTGCAGCAGAAACAATTCTTCACAATCAGCCAGACAACAGCATCTCGGAGAAAGGCACAAAGTTCTGCAACGCTACAATAAATATACATTTCACATTTCTGATGCTTCAGGCTAATTTATCATCTTGATACGAAAATCGAAACGTTCAAAAACACCCCGTATATATCATTCCGTACAATTGAAATATTATTCAAAAAACTACGTATGAAATCACGGAATACTGGATAATATATTGGTCTAGAGTCTAGACGTTCAAGATATTTTACTGTAACTGCAAATAGGAAGTGCATAATCATCATATTATAATAACGTGCATACATAACTTCGCGGTATATCCCACTAAATAGCCAGCAATCAATCTCCTTCAAACATTCCTATCCTGGAATATCACTTTCGCCTCATCTCCAATCATACATGTACGTCTGTCCCACGCAATCTTTTATTCGACATCTACTCAGTACTGGCAAATCATTTAAATGTATTAATTCTCACTCTCTTAACAACATTCTTTTCAATTCCATACTCATCAAACACTAACTTGTTCCGTTAGTCTATTTTTATTGAGCAAGTAACTAATTCGGAATAAAGCGTAAAGCTATTGGGATCTGACATGGGGGCGTGGCCTATCCAAGATGGCGTCAATTAGGGTGAAGATTCGAATGTGACATTAGTCTGTTCGCGTATAAAATATAAAAAATGAGTCTCACGAATAATAATATTTGCGAATACGCTACAACAGATCCTGCAAACTAAATTTTAAATAAGCTGAACGCATTTTATATACTTGACAATTGATTGAATGCGGGAAAAAATTAAATGAAAATGACAGTAACTGTGGGTGTAGTGTATGTCAACGTCGAATTTACGAGGTGATCCCCATCAAATTAATAGGAAAATTGCAGGAGATGAACAAGTGATGAGTGTAGTTTGTTCCTGCATGGCTGGTTTTGGCTAAAAATTCAAAAACTGCATTGCTACGATGTTGTACTGTTATAGGTTAGTTGTACGTTTCTTGATCCAAATCAATTAAATAAACAAATAACTAAAAATGAACAAATATAAGGAACATTAACTTTGAATACAGATTTAATTTAATTTATGAACTTAGTTAAATACAAAGTGAAAAGATTTCGGAGCAAATTCGTATTATAACCAAAAATTTTACTTACTTAGATGTACATAATCGTCTGGTACAAAATATACAGAGCATATTATTTATGGTAAACGCATTCATGTTGTTTACTTTTGTTAGTTTTTTTCAAGGTTTTTCCGCACTCTAACTTGGTTTACTTATAAATGAAACGTTTGTCCAGCTTCGGAAAATAATGGAATGTCCAGATTTTTACGGGACTTATTATTACACCCTTTTACTGCACAATACACTTTATTTTTCGATTCTTCGCCGTGTTTAACTACAATTTCGGTCATTTTTTATCTCAAAAATCGTTATTACCATTTGACGTATTGTATTTCCAACGGAATCTTCACCCTATTTTGTGTTCGAAAATAATCCGCTAGATGGCATATCGCTACATGTCAGATCCCAATATTTATTTAAGAAAAATCTGGCTTGGTCTCCTCACAATTTTCTTATACATACATATAAATATTAATTTGATTCTTTAATAATTATATTTGAGTTTTTTTTGGAACTGCTATCGAAAAACTATATCCTTAGTAATTTTCTACGCTGAATCCGAATCCGATGTCAAAAAATATCGTACACCCTCAAAATCAACCTCTAGCGCAAAAATAAACCCCCTCAACAGTGTAAAAATGACTGAACGCTCTACGTATATTCTAAAAAGTACTGCAACTATTTTTTGAATTTTGTGTTTTGTGGGGATTAATTTTTACCCTCTTATGGGGATATCATGAATGACTGGTGCATTGCAAGTATTCACCTCTAAACTGCAATGCTGCATATCTTTAGCCAATTTTAGCACCGATTTAAATATATATCACGATTACAAATTTTTTTCACCGGTATTCACTCAAATTTAAATTTATAGGTGTTTTCTACCACTCTTTAGGAGTAGCTTTTGACCATCGCATCAAGACTAATGCAGTTACTCACTGTTTCACAAGAAACTGAGATTTTTTTTTAATGGTACGGCTTCAACTGCTTTGATTATTAGCCGGGGTGATGGGTGATATGAAGATGGAAGTGTCTGCGCTGTACTCAGCAGCAGACACTGTTTGGTGACAGCCCAGTTCGGGAATAGAACCCGGGACCTCTGGGTCCGTAGCTAGTAGTCAACATCACTTATCCACAGAGGCGGGCAAACTGAGATTTTGTAAGCGTTTATTATATTTACTTATTTTTATTCTAAATATAATTACCTACTATCCGAAACCAAACTTATAATAATGGTAATTATGAACATACGGACACAAATCCATCCTTTCACATACAGATACCATTGAGAAAATTGTCAAATCAGATTTTATGGGTCTAAAAACATGAATTTTCTCGAAAACCTCTTTAATGATATTTTCCATGATTACTGAATATGATGTGTACGTATAAGAAAGAATAAATAAAGAGAAATATTACATAAGAAAGTGAAATTACCGCTACAATTCTGTAAACTGCTGTAAGAGATAACTTATTAGTGTGCATTATTTAGCGGTTTCAATTCGTTAATCTTTAGAAGAGAGTTGATACTATGACAACGGTGTTGTCAGGAGTTTGTGGGATGGAAGATGCTTACAGACATTTGTTCGAAATTTTCTTCATCATACACAAGAGAGATCACCTAATTATCACAGCAATCATACCGCAATCATACCAATTTATCCATACCCAACACTGGGTACCCTGTTCTAATTGAGGTACTGTATTTACACTGTCAATGGAGGATGTCTACATACATTTACATATTGAACAACAGTACCCAGTATACTCAGTACCTTATTACCTACCGACGATTCGATCTTCAAATCAATACATTCATCCCTAGACAACATACTATTAGTTTTATTTGAAGGCCTATTATGATTTTCGTACATATATCAGTAAAGACTTTTTTTAGTAAATTTTGTTAAAACAAAATCATAGTATTAGATTAAAATTTAATTTAAAATATTTGATGTTCGATTGTGTTAGTCACTTGTTTATAATATAGTTTAGCGGCCATAAAATGACTCTTTATATACTAATTCGTAATGATAAAGTAAAAAGGCCTATTTTTAAAAGTAATTAAATAGGTAAGAATTACATTGATAAATTCGTACGACTAGCTTTTAACCAATCATGATTAAAAGCAATTGTAAATTCAACCAATGGGAACAGTATTATAACTGATAAAATCCCGCTAGCCTAATAAAATCCTTTTACCCCGATAAAACCTTGTTACCCGATAAAATCCCGCTACCAAGTAAAATAGTTGTTATTGATTATAACTATCAGTAGTGTCAGTGTAACAGTTACTTAATATTTCAAGTTACATTTTGCGGTGTCTTTGGAATATATCTCATCAAATACTGATTTTCTCTGACAAATTTTTATTTTTAAGCACTAATTTTTTTTTGCTTTTAAGCAAAACCACTCAAGCAAACTGACATTAAATAAAACCCTTCCTACTTCGGAATCGGGAAGTACCATGCAGTTTTTTTTCGTGTTAGTTGCTAAGTAAAAAAATAATCGTGCAAAAATTTTTTTTTCTAGAAAATAAGAAGTTCTTGTGATACTACCCCCTATAACAATTATTGCTGATCACGGAGGCGTAATGACTATGACACTCGCCTAGCACACTAGAGGTCGTGAGTTCGAATCCCACTGAAGAGCATGGTCGTTTGTGTAACAAGTACATAATAGAGTTTTTTTTTTTTTTGACTTTTTTGACTCTTTGATGTGTCTCATCGATTAAACCCAAAATTATGTACTTGTTACGGAAACGGTCCCATTATATGTTGGCTACATTAGATTTCTTTTAAATAATAACAAAAGTTTCTTATTGATTAACAGATGGTATACATGACTGTTTTTATGCCTTGAAAAACATTCTTGACGGCACTGGTTGTAAACAATGCGACAGGCTCGCGTGCGGATTCCGCCGGATATGGGAGAATAAAATAAAACAGATGACTGTGAACGAATTTGCTCACAAAATAAAGACCGATGCGATCCAATGCGTTCAATCTAGTAGGCGGAGAAAATAGAGAATGTATTGACGCAGATTTTGTTTCAGAGGTCGCGGTAGGCCGTGGCGTGATGCAGGAAACCGTTGTGCTTTTGTTTGGAACTCCGGGTGGCCGTGGCTAACTTGATGGATCGCTCTTTCAAACGACATTTTATTTATATCCTCATATTCATATTTTATTTCAGATATTTATGTGACATTATTTTTTTCCAAACACGATTTACTTGACCCTAGAATTCTGTTAACCTTACCAATCTAAGTAATCAATAAATCATATAAATAATACACCAACGTGACTTCAATTTTAAGATTGAATGTTTCAAAGCTATTTTTTTATTTTTGTTATCAAACAACATCGTAGGTTTGATACATATTTTGCTAAAGCTTAGTAATAGTTTTAACATGTTGACTGCGCAATATATGAGTTAAATAAAAAAAAAGTCATTATTACTAAAAAAGCGTTACGACAGTATTAAATTTTTAAATATTACTGTTCATTGTTTACTAATGAAACTTAAATAGATGATAGTGATGCAATTCTTATTTCGATAATTACAAACTAGAGCAGTGGTATCAACGTAGAAAAGCTATATAGAGCGCGAGATATCGTGAGTTCACGCAATGAGGTATTACACCTTTTTTTTATTGTCTTAACCGAAAGAGCTAGAAAAATATTTGATCCCTAATTTTTTGTTACTTCATTTTTATCATAATCATAATTAATAAGAAAATTAACTTGAAAACGCAATTTTTAAAAGTGCGGCTGAATTCCACCACTTCCCCTCTTGCCGATTGACGTATGCACTGCGCGGACCAACGCGAGAGAAGCTTATTACAACCTCACAAGTTGGAATGTCAAAGCAATCATAGATCTCATAGTTTATGGATTGCTTCTACATATTCTGAAAAATATAACTTTATCTTACTTACATATTGATTGCTGTATAAACATTCAATTTTTATACTATTTTATACGTTTAATCCATTACCGTATAAGCTCTATGAAAATATCTTTCTTTTCAATATCTTTCTTTCTTTTTCTCATGGTCAGTCATTGGCTAATGCATTTTTCGCATCACGCACGTTTTGTTTGGCGACGTTTTAAACAAACTAAAGTTTAACTTGCTTGTGTATTTAATATAAACAAAATTTTTAACTGAAAATCATATTTAATATACGTTAGACATCAGTTCTTCGAATTATGAAAAAAAAAACGACTTGTTTAACTTTTTTGCAATAACTCTTTACTACGCCATCTTTATAAAGGTGAGATATAATTTACACATCAGTGTCCCAAAGTGTCCCGCTAACCATTATTAATATCAAAACAAGAATTATTTACAGTGAAGTGAAAGAGTAACGCATATAGCAACGCAGTCTGTGACGCAGACGAAAAGTATGGAATTTTTGTACGAAATAAAATAACAATAACAGCTCTCGTGTCGCATCAGTGGAAAAAGACAGTATTTTAGACTAGCGGTCCGACCTGCTTCGCAGGTCTGACCCCTAGGCTCCGCGATCCTGAAGAAGATTACATCTAAATATATGGAGAAATAAATTGAGTAGTCTTTTCGTTCCTCGCTTCCAAGTCAGTACTTTGACGAAGAATGCTCGTCACTTCGTTCCTCGCATTCATATCAGTACATCGGCGAAGCAAGCTCGTCACTTCGTTCCTCGCTTCCATGTTAGCATTTTTTACATTAGAGTGTAAACCTCCTCCTTGAGACCTTCCATTTAATACCAAAAACGTGTTTGAATTTAAATAACAATCTCTGAAAATCTCACAAAATTTATGTATATAATAATATAATATGCGAAAGGTGATTAGTATTGTATAGCGGTTCGACCTAATTTGCTTCCAAGTCAGTACTTTGACGAAGAATGCTCGTCACTTCGTTCCTCGCATTCATATCAGTACATCGGCGAAGCAAGCTCGTCACTTCGTTCCTCGCTTCCATGTTAGCATTTTTTACATTAGAGTGTAAACCTCCTCCTTGAGACCTTCCATTTAATACCAAAAACGTGTTTGAATTTAAATAACATTTATAAAAAAACAAGTGACGATCTTCCGAAACAACATTTGAGTTTAAATCTCACGCCTGAGACCTTTAATTTAAAACCAAACACGGTATGTTTTAAATAACATTTATAAAAAACTATTGACAGTCGTGCAAAATAACTTTTTGACACTTGAGTTCAAATCTCCTTCGGAAGACCTTTCATTTGATACCAAACACGGTAGGATTTAAATAACATATATGAAAAACAATTGACAATCGTCCGAAACAACTTTTTGACACTTGAGTTCAAATCTCCTCCGCGAGACCTTTAATTTGATACCAAACACGGTAGGATTTAAATAGTATTTATGGAAAACAATAGACGATCGTCCAAAATAACTTTTTGACACTTGAGTTTAAATCTACTCAGTGAAACTTTTAATTTGATACCAAACACAGTATGTTTTAAATAAGATTTAGAAAAAACAATTAACAATCATCCATAATAACGTTTTGACACTTGAGTTCAAATCTCCTCCGCGAGACCTTTAATTTGATACCAAACATGGTAGGATTTAAAAAGTATTTATCGGAAACAATTGACGAAAGTCCAAAATAAATTTCTTACACTTTAGTTTAAATCTACTCCTTGAAACATTTAATTTGATACCAAACACGGTACGTATCAAATAACATTTATAAAAAACAATTGACAATCGTCCGAAACAACGTTTTGAAACTTGAGTTCAAATCTCTTCCGCGAGACCTTTAATTTGATACCAAACACGGTAAGATTTAAATAGTATTTATAGAAAACAATAGACGATCGTTCAAAATAACTTTCTGACACTTAAGTTTAAAACTACTCCGTGAAACTATTAATTAGAAACCAAACACGGTAGGATTTAAATAACATTTATAAAATACAATTGACAATCGTTCAAAATAGCTTCTTGTCTACGAATTTAGTTTAAAAAGATAATTCTGAAATTTATTAAGAATATTTAAAACAATCTTGAAAATAATTTTCGACCTTTTTGTTTTAGATAAATAATTAACTTATTTAAATTTTACCACCTAAAACGCTTAAAAGCATTGATGTTTACCGGCAGAGACATCTATTATACTTATGCTAAAATTTTCAAAATGAACTGTCAAAAATGGCAAAGTGCACACAAATTTGTGAAAAGTGACAGCTACAATTTTAATTTTTTTGATTGACTTTTAAAATATTTACAAAATGGTACACATGTATGCTCATTCATTTACTTTCTAAACACAGATAAATTTACGAAACTTCTGAAACTTGTCTTCATTTAATATAATTTTTACTTAATTTTTTGAATAGATCTGTCAAAAATGACAAGATGAACACTTTGTGAAAAGTTACAACTACAATACAGTTATTCATTTAAAATCAACAAATTTCACATTCATAGCAACGCCCACGCACTCTGATTTCCGCCTTATTTATTTAATATCTCGCACATCATGTGTAAGAAAAATGTGAATTCATAAAAAGGCCCTATTCCAAATCAAACTCTAAATGCAAGTGAAGGTTTCACCCGAATCCATCTAACGGTCTAAGCTGTAGGTCTGCGTACAAATTTGGTTGCTAGATTGGCTAATCTATAGAGAAATATTCTAACCGATTAGTATATAGGATTAAATTAAGGGTATCTATTCTGTAAAATATAGCCAAGATCTAGCTCTAAAACGATGACGTCAAGCAACAGTGGCTGTCTCTATGTTCAGAATAAGGACGATGTTTCTATCCAAGTAATTTTGGTACGTCAGTGTTTTCATAATTTTTAAGTTGGCAAAATTTATTTGAGCAGAAGAAATAAAATCAAAAAATCAAAGTGACAGCAACCATCAATCACCAAATGTTTTCAAGAGATAGAAACTGACATGACGTCATACGGGTAGTTCGTGTAAATATCCGCTATATACCAGCGGTGCATATAGAAACAGCGTCGACATTTTTAAATCCGGCCCTGATACTATATCTATACATGTAACCTTCGGTCTGTCTATCCGTTTTATATATCTGTATTGGAGGTTCTGGAACCTGCTAAAAGTTTCCAGAAGCTACTGGGTACTGGTAGCTGCGCTGTAATTGGGCATTGCTCCACTATACGCCATAGATTGGTGATGTGTGTTTCCTGATTGGATAGAAGTGGAAATAGTAACACTATTAGTTGAAAGTTGTTGCGCTGCGTTGCTTGTACGTCCCTGCGTTGCGTTTTATTATAAAGCAGTATGTGCCTGCTGTTTCCTAGATTTATCTTTAGCGTTACTTTACTGCATTCGCGTAACTTCTTACTTTGCTTTATCATAAAATTCGCATGAAGGTATACGTTGGTACTAGTGCCTGGTTTTCATTTGCTTGTTAATACGATTTTTGCAATTCACAAGAATACAGAACTATAAACGAATTTTATGGATAACAAGATTTGTTTATTACAGGATTTCCTCGACTTTTGTGTCTATGTGATTCCCGTAATAGAAAGCAAGTAAAATTGTTTTTGTTGTACACTGAAAGGCACTTTTCAACATTTAATTTATTCCATTGATAAGAGTATAAGCATGGCACTATTTTCATATTTTATATTAATTATAAAAAATCTGATGTGGACACCACATGACTTCTTTGTAGGCCCATTAAATTATATTCACGGTCGATTGCAATCAAAAAAAGAAATATACAGCTAGATATTACAACAGTTCTAAATAACAAAATTCCAACATTCTATGGCTAACCGTTTTTTATTTATTCGAAAAATAAAAATAGAACCTTCAAAAAAAATGCCTTTATCCTATTTCACGTACAGAAAGTCAATTTTGTGACACTGTTTTTCTTAAAAACAATACTACAAAATTGAAATTTGTGCAATGTTTTTTGGGGAATTTATTATTTGTAAAATTAACAGTTTGTCAAACTTGTGGCTGTCATTGCTCACGTAAAATTATTGAATCGGAGCCCCTGCGTCGGAATTGCGGCCTGGGACCCGATAGGCCCCGCGGGCAAAGCCCCTTGTGAACATTGGTATATTAAACATCCCGTACAATTTTATTTTATTTTTATTGAATTTATGAACGTGAAATAGGAAAAGTACTATGAACAACTCGTGTTACAATGCCTAATTGTAATACTCGTATTTCGCGTAACTCGCCTGCGGCTTGTTTACGTAAACTGTACTCATTTTACAAAAAAGGTCATTGTAACACTAGTTGATCAATATACTATTGTCACAGCATTGTCACATACACAATTTCAATATTGTATGACAATCATTTTTGAACTTATGTTCAAGCATTTTGACGTTAGTTATGCCAACGAGAATAACCAACTCAGCCTGGAATAGGATAGTAGTAGAATAGATAAGGAAATGTTATAAAAGATGTTAATATGATGTACTCTCTTTGTCTTTTGTCTCTTGAACGTTGTAATCAACACTTTATCAAAATAAAAGAACCTTTGAAATTTTTTAAAAACTCTCTTCTGAAATTTGAAAACTTAACTCGTTAATGGTGCAACTTTAATTTCAAATTGAAAATATCATAAAATAGTTAGATTGTATGTAAGTATGTAGGTACTTTTATGGAGTAAAAAGAATTCATTAATTATTTTATTTTATAATTTGCTTCTTTGAATTAGACTGGAGTCACAGACTCCATTATTTATTTCTATATTACAAATACAGGTTACAATGAGTACTAAATATTGATCAAGTTAAAATTCTCTTTTTACCTCCCGATACATACCTGTAAGGGAGGTACAGAAATCATTACAAAAATTCGGTAGTGAGTTATCAGTGGATGAGCACGTTGTAGGGTCCCTAGAATACTATTTTAATAGTTTTGCGATGATATCTGTGTATGTATGTATATCTGTGTTTCTGTGTGAATCTCTGAAGTTACGATTTCTGCAAAACTACTTAATAGAAAATTTAGATTTTTTGTATATATCGACTGTATCCCCTTGGAAAGAGTTGAGTAGTATTTTGTGATAATCCAATAACCGGAAGTGGTAGTTTACTTGAAGCCCTGACAAGTTATTTTGAAATACCTAAGTAAATTATGGTTTAATGACAAATTTTGTTAACAGAATAATATTTCAAATATTATTATCTACAATTATTGTTTGAAGCATTTTTATCTTACTGTCTCCATTTACGAATTACAACACATTAAATAAAAATTATATTTTGAAATTTTAGTTTACGTCTGCTAACCTATACATTTGAAAAAAAAGCAACAGTTAAAAAATGTCATTTTTAACATGTGTTATAATTTGAAACTAAATTTTTAGAAACGATGTTTGTTTCTTGATAGTGGTGGTCCGTGTTCCTGCATTGTTTGATAAGAAATCTATGGCGGGAGGTATTGTGCTGCCCACAACTGATTTTTTAATTACGTGTCATATCAGAAAATACCCTGATAAAATTATGTGCCTAGTAAAAACTCTAGGTACATTAAATATAGTTATATTAAATGTATATTAAAATTTTGCGCTCGTGGAAAAGTCTTGCGAGGCGAAACGTAACAAAGGCGATATCAAAAATGATAACGAACGCGTATTTGTTATCTTTCTCATATTCCAATTAAAATTTTATTAAATTATTGTTCACTTAATTTGTACACGACGTACCAATAAGTTGATTTTTTAATAAAATTAATTGTAGAAAGAGTAGGAGAAACGTCTGGAGCATTGCGTCAAGGAATTTAATTCATTCCCGACTTTTAATTAATTAAATAATGTGCAGATCTTTCAAAGATCATTAATCATTTATGTTTTGACACTATATAATGTCTGAAATTAATGAACATTTTGATTTCGTTTCGGTACATCAGCCAAATTTCATTAAATATCATTCATCCAATTAGGATTTGCATTTATTACGTTTTGCGTTCAAAGTGTTTTAATTATTTAGTGACGAAAATTACAAATTCTAATTTTTTGGCGGAATTTCTAATTAAATGTTTCTCATGTGACAATACTGTTGAATTATATATGAATATCGCTTGAATTTTAAGGCGAAGCGAGCATTCAGAATATTGGAGAATTTATATTACGGGCGATTTTGCAAGGGTCGAAGATAATTATATTTTATTCATAGGCTTATTTGGACCAAACGGAATTAAACTGCTACTTTTATCTTTCACGTTGCTGTAAAATATATTTATGAACAACAGCAGTTATAGAATTGTACACTGATAGCAAAAATAATGGCTTTGAGATTTTTGATAAGAAATACCTAATGTTCCGTATTTCAAATATAATTGACTTCTTTTTTGTTTGAGTTTAATTATCGATATTTGCTTAAGCGATTCTATACAAAGAATTTTGTCTCGAGTCTTTTTATTTTAAATTTGCCATTAAGTTTTTCATTATGTAGCTATTGATCGTATTTCTTTTAGTACATATTACTTAATTAACTATAAAAGAAAAAATAATGTTTCTTTCAAATACGCAGTAATTTTCATAAATATATTTACTGGTTATTTGAATTTTAATTAAAATTTTATCGTCATTTCTTGGGTCTAATATTTTAAACTGACTTTTATTGCACAGTGAAAATTGGATATTTTGCAATAAAATAATAAAAGAAATTCCTATTAAACAAGTGTATATACCAGTGGCAGCTCGAAAGAGTTTATATTGATGTGGTATAATAATGAACCTGCGCCAACACGTTGTCAAGGTGTGGAGTTTGGTGACATAGATCCCAATCACAGAACAGCTTCGAGAATGTTCTGGTAACTTCAAGAATGTTATGGTATTGTAACGGACGCGGCAACGACAAGCTGAAACTTGTCGGCTTACGCGGCCGAGTAAATGACACAGCGCCGACTTGTTTGAACCAGTCCGCTCGCACCACAATAAAGAATATTCCCGAAGATTTTTGAATCAAGGAAAATGATGTATAAAAGAGCGAATCATCAGAAGCCAGTCAGTCAGTTGACTCAGTTAGTTGTGTTGACTCAGTTGACTCCTAGTGAACATAAATATATCGCTCAGTCTGAACATAAATATTACGTCACTCAATAAGTCCGTAGGATGACATATGCATGGCACCACTATTGACAAATCAATATGATTTTAAGGAAGTACCAACCTTAGAACGATATGTGTCAAAATTTTATGACCATCTGACGTTTATTTCATTTGTTACAGTTGTTTTAGTGACGATACTTTTGTAATTTTCAGAACAATGAAAAAATCTGAATTTCGTGTGTTGATAAAGAATTGCGTTTTAATGGGAAAAAATACCGTTCAAGCAATGCAAAGGTTTGACAAATGTTATTTGGATTTAGTGATTATTTGTAATACACTTTTTTTTATTTAGGAAACAGGACGATTTTTTTCGTTTTGCTCACGCAAGTGAATTCAAATTTCTTTTAACAATTTTCCAATTAATAAATATAGGTATTCATTAGGGGTAATTTCTCCTTGAAAAAAATTCACCCCACTAAAGGGAGGATATCAGCACAACAGAGCTGCTCCCATGCTTTACATTTACTAAAAAATCCCCAAAAGATTTTATATAAATCTGAATTTGATTGTTTTATAATTACACTTGAAACATATTCGATATTCAACAAATGTTTCAGCTATTTGCTTTTCTCATAGCAATTATAAATAATGAAATTTGTTTATTATTGGACATATAATTAAGTTACAAAATTAGAAATAGATACAACAAAATTTCATATAGATATTATTTATTTCAAATATTATTGCTGTCATCATTCATTTGAACTTTTTATTTTATTATGGATATTTACAAAGAAATAAAGGTTATTATCCTCGATTTAGTTTTAACCTTTTTTTAATGACTTTTGCGTGCATGAATATATGGCTGGATGCGCGATCGTATGTTCTGTAACGAGATTATAAAATTGGATTGATTGTGCTAATAATTGAAAAACGGAAATTAAAGTGTATTCCCACTCAGCAGTTAATTCGATTTATTTTAAATATAGCAACAGCTAAAAAAATCATGTGGATGATATTTCCAATAATCTTTGGTGTAAAAAATATTTGCAATTTTCTTTTATCTGTTTATAATTTTGAGAAAATCTGAATGTTCAGTATTTTAATTATTTAAATAATCAGACTGGCTTTGAGAATGAACAAATAACTGGAACTACTATTTTATGACAAATACGTATTACGTGTAATCATTTATCGATCAGATTTAGGTAAATATGTATAAGAATATCGTGTGTTGATTATTTTGTATCTATCTACAGGATGACATTTTCAAATGGATCCAGCAAATATCTCGCTTATTTATCAACTTAGCAATTTATTGCACATAACATTATTTATACAATAACATATAAGGTAATTGATAGCGGATGTATATTCATGATATTATCTCCGGTTTACTAGTAATTAATATCAACTTTTAAATTTCAATTGGAACATACTATATCTTTTTATAAATTAGAAAAGTATTTCAAGTTTAATTATTGTTAATCCGAGAAAGAATAGTAAGCCATGACGAAGCGACGAAGCCTCGAAATTAAACTATGTCGACGATGTGGAAAAAAGGTACATTTAAGCTACCACCATGCCCGGTATGTAATACTAGTTGCCACGGGCTCCTTTTACCTTGAGGCTAGACTCACAATATATTTGCGATGAACAGTATATTAACGCATGTTGTTTTTTTTTAATTTCTTTATAGTCTTCTACTGCGACTGCATGCTTGACAAAGAGCGATCAGAGACTTGCCTCTGTAGATTAAATGCGCGAGTACGGTAAAGATAAAAAATGCCCCACGTAATGCGCGTTGTGTAGTGTTGTGTTAATATAGGTAATATTTTTCAGTCGTGGATTGGTTTTATTAAAGATCATAACAAAATAATAGTATATTATGATACAAGTGTATAAGTAAGCTTTTAAAGCACGTACGACGAGTTTAAGAGCACGACGCGAAGCGGAGTGCTTTTAACGTCTTATACACGTGTGTCATACGCTATTTTTTATGATACCTGCATCATACTATGGAGAACACTGGAGAAAAACTTTTTGATTTTTATTCATTTCATAATTTTGCGCGTGTGACGTTTGATGTAGATCGTTTACATGGAGACTGGTTATTATTTGTTGTTTACGTTTACAATTTTGACAGATTTTAATAGTAATTATTTTTATTGTTGCTTAGCAACTTTTAAAGCTCGGCGTGTTTTAATCTTGCGTTTATGAACGCTGTAGCGTGTTTTAAACACGGATTATGATGCAGGTATAATAAAAAAATATGTATTATATTTTATTTACTTCTATATTGAAATGACTACAACAGGGTGCTCCAATATTAACAACATAAGACATTATGAGGATGTAGTATTTGCATTGTTTTTTCTTTTTAAATTTTATTTTATAGAAATTCATTTATTTTCAGATATTAAAAAAAAATAAAAATTAAATTAAATCTTAGTTATATTTTTTAAGAAACACTGCCTCACCAAGGTTTTCGGTTACGAGTCGCCACTGCTTTTATAATATTTTCAAGTATGAAACCTACTCTATTGTTCGTGACTTATTAAACATACGGATATACATCCATCTATACAAAAACTATTATGATCACTGCCTCAGCCTTCTAATATTTTATATATTTTACATACTATGATGTTAATTTTGAAACTTGAATAATTATTGTTTTGTTTTTGACTTGACAGTTCATATTAATAAAATAGATTTATATTGAAACTTATAAATAAAATAAATATATCATCACGCCTTTTACCCATTACGGGTGTGGCACTCTGCTTACGCAGATCTCGGTAAGTGATATATTTTTTTGTATGAAGTGCGGTTACCAGCCGTCAAATCATAGCCCCCAAGGATGTTAGTGGAGGGGGAACCACAGGGGTAAATTTAAATTTGTAACTGTCTCACGATCCACAGTCCGACACGTTACCTCGGATCTATTTACCCCATTATATATTGAAACTTATTCCTTGGTTTATTGCGTTTATTAAATTATAACAAATTGGCGACGAGGTGTTACGAATCTACTAATTTCAATGGTTGGAACTGATGGAAAGGATACTAGTTCTTCATCAAAAATGTCTGAAACTCAAGAAATACTTAAATTTTTGGAGAACAGCAACAGCAGCTACAACAACAACAGCAGCAAATGGAGCAATTCCAACAAAAACATTATTAAGATACTGGTCAAAACGAATTCAAGAGACCTCAATATACCTTATTTATATCCGTTAAATCTCGAAAACTAATTTTAAGAATGTAAAAATAAAAATTTAGTATTTTCGTTTACCGAAATTCTAAAATTTTGAATTAAAATTCCTCACAGCCATTAAACTTAAGTGCAGTATCTTCTTAACGTTTTCCTTTGCGATGATCTAATAATTACCGTCGATGATGTGAGATGAAACGCGTGTTGAATCCAGCGCGTCGCGCCATCAGGTAATGTCCGAGTGGCGCGAGAATTCAATTCAATTTTCCGCGCGTCTGCACAATCACTGTCGGCGGTGCTGGTTCCGGTTCCGGCAGCGGTGCTACTGACGTCACATCCCCTGTGGTAATGATAGCGACGGTGATGTCGGCATCGCCCCGTGCGAAAGCGACGCGTCTTAACCGAAATCATTAGAAGATGTGAAAGAAGTTCATTGGGGTGGGAAGGAATTATGAGGCAGAGACGTATTAAGGTGAATTTTAAAGGAAGGGTTTTTAAAAATAGTACACAGGGTTAGTAGCTCCGCGATATTACTGGTTTCCCAATATGACCAAAAAATATTTACCTATTGCTATTATTTTGGTGTTTTCCCTTTACTAATATATCACTACCCGGGATCTGTTATGCACAACAATAGGTTAATGACATGATGATATATAGGATAAACAGGGAATTACGCCTCAGCTCACATGTAATAGTATATTACGTACCGTGAACTGTAAGTGATAGTTTTTAGGTCGAGAATGTAGTTTGGGATGTCGAGACCCAGTAGCGTCTCGTGGATTTTATAATAAGGCAAGCAATGACAAATAGGTGATAGGTAAAAAAAAATTGTGAAAAATAATGTAAATATCTTATTGTATTTTTAACAGTAACTTCATATGAGGAACAGGTCTACCCCGTACAATGAAAGCTTTTTCTTCGTCCAACGAAGCAAGATTTTTTGATTGCGCAAATGTCGTTAATTCTATTAAAATACAAGAGTTATTATTACTTTCAAAATTTATTTATAACAAATTTAATACAGCAATATACCATATAAATAAAATTTACTTCTATTCTGTCCTTTCTTAATTTTTACCAGTAAATTATCTTCATAGAAGCACTTTAAAAACTGCTTTCAACGGAACGTTTACGGCGCATTATTTCCAGTATAAAAACCTGCATGTTCGACAATGTTCGGTATACTGTAAGCATGGGCGGCGAAAGCACTCGAAGTTGGGCTTGCAGGTTTTGAACAACAGGTTAAGATCCTAATAGTTCGTACGTCATTGTATGAACTCGTATTGCATTAGCGGTGCGGTAGGCAATTTGAAACATAATTGTGTATTTCTGTTTGCTTTTAAGTTTAGAAATACTAAAATTCTAAATAAATAATTATAAATATATTGCCTTGCTTGCATGGAGAAGACGCCACTGTCGAGACCCGTAGGGTCGAGATTTCCTAAACATTCGAGGCCTAAAAAATCACTTACAGTTCAAGGTTAGTAAGTTATTTTTTGCAATACCTGCGTAAATATAAGAAAAGGAAAAATAGGTATCAAAATTAACAGCTGACAGACTGAGGTTAGAAATAAAATTTGAATGATATATATTTACTTACCGTCCACCATGAACGGTAAGTTTCACTTACCATCCACCGTGAACGGTAAGTAAATGATGTAACCATGGAAACCAATTGTGCAATTAAAGTTCCACTTAACTGTGTTTAAATTTAGTTATTAATGGGTAACTTACATTACAGGTATTGCAAAAACTAAATTTAACATTTTTTAAATAATACTAAAATGATAAAAAAAAATGACAAATCAACCTATAACAGGAAAGCAGACGTTTCCAATCCTTTTTGTTTCATGGACCACTTGCCATGTTTTTCGGTTTTGGATAGACCCCCTGCTTACCTTATAATGAATTTTTACAAATCATTAAGTTCAAATGTGTAGTGTAAAAAACTAAAAAAAAAAACTCATGTTAAGTTTTACGCATTTATTAATTAAATTCTAAATAAAACGAACCAAATTAAAATTTAGAATTGGTTACATAAAATGGCGAACCAAAAATAAATACTTTTAGTGGGAGGGATGAACCTCATGTTTTAATAATAAATTTCAACATTTGGCATTAATTTAGTTGGATTTAATCTCAGGTCTCTTCGGTTAGTGATGGTACGTCTGTTTTTTTAAAGAGATTAGCAACTACGCTGATACTTCTTTCCACTAAATCTGAAGATAAAAAAGCGATTTAAAACTTTCTTGCGATATTCTATAATAAAGGATAAGTAACAGGTATGTCTTATTGAAGTCAGGATTGCTGATATCACATGCTTTCTAAACTGTACCTCAAATATTTCGTTAGTGCTTATTCCGATCAGTTCCTCCTTCAATGACACGTTCCTTCAAAAGCACCAATGGATTCATTGTCAACTGTGGTATTACCATGGTCAAAACACCCTCAAACCTAGTTTTAAAATCTGAATAGAGGACATTTAAATTTTTAACGTAGGTTAAAACGTCATCTTCCTTGTAGTTTGGCTGTGACAAATCAAGAAAATGGGAAAATTCGCGCTGTTCAATGTTTTGCTTTAATATTAAGAAACGCTGAAATTATGAATGTGAAATGAAAGCAACAAAACTATCTGTAAATGTTGATTATTGCATTCATTGTTTAAATGAGATCTACTATCGTGGACCCCCATTTACATCTCATAGACCCCCAATTTTATTTTTCGCTGACATGGACTCCTTGTAGATCGTCTTCGACCCTTGGGGGTCGATATAGACGACTTTGAGTATCACCGCAGTAGAGTAACGAACGTGTTTTGATAGTGGTGGTCGGTGGTTCGTGTTCCTGCATTGTTTGATAAGAAATCTATGGCGAGAGATATTGTGATACCCACAACAGATTTTTACTTTTGAAGTATAAAATTTATTGCTTTAAGAATAGTAAGTACTAAATTGCTTTTTAAATTATTTACGATCTTTTGTCGTTTCTGAAACAATAGCTTCGTTCCAACAAGCAATACGTATACTGGTCTTGAATTAGTTCCTAAACGATTTAATGCGCATTCGTTAGAAAAGTACGCGTTCTGAACTAGTTCTTATTTCTAGTCGGAACGTAGAAATCGGAATTGTAGTCATGTGCACCTAAATTCAAAAACAGAAGCTTTTCTTGTTTTGAGCTCCAATAAAAATTAAAAAGGAATGTATTGCAGGGTACCTAAGTCACAATGTATAATATCTTATTTAAGTTTTTTTTTTATGTAATTTTATGTTAAAATTATGTGAAAGTTTTAAATAATAGTCCATGTTTTACTGTCATTATTTCTGTTTCAAATAGATAATAGATAATAATAGTATATAATTAAAAAAAAAAAACAGGGAAAGTCGTTAATATCACTCATATCCAGCTATGAATTACCGAATAGTACAACAAACAAAAACATACAAAAAATAAGTATCAATCTAACGTTTAACTGGTTCAGATCTAGTTCCTACTACGTTGGACCGCTGTGGCATTCGCCCATTTGATACTAGTATGTATTAGTAAAGTGTTTATTGGAACTCTCATTTTGATATACTCATGCTCAGAACAGTTCTGAACTAATTCAGGTGTTTTTTTTTTATAGTACAGCTTCAACTGCTTTGGTTATTAGCCGGGGTGATGGGTGATATGAAGATGGAAGTGTCTGCGCTGTACTCAGCAGCAGACACGGTTTGGTGCCAGCCCAGTTCGGGAATCGAACCCGGACCTATGGGTCCATAGCTAGTAGTCTAATTTTTTTTATTTGAATAATAATAATGATGTTTTAGGTGTAAATTGGAATCCAAATAGAAAAAATTTGTTACATAATTTTATTTTATATAATGGACTTTTCGGGAGATAATTCTCCTGTTTTCAGCATAAAAGCATATAAACGAGATTAAATGTTTATTAATAACAAGCCAATAGCTTAAAGATGGATTGGTAGACTAACATAATCTGTAATAAAACAATAGGCAAAAAATTTAATAAAAATTTCAAAAACATAAGTTACAAAAATAAATCTAAAAGATCAGACGATATTCGTAATTGACTAAAATCTATTTAAACTTAGCATTACATTAGTAAACCATTTGAATAAATATTATTTTTATGTTCAATTCCTGACAAATGTTATTTCATGTTTATAGTATAAATAAGAACAGTTATGTAAGAATATTTAAACTTGTTTTAATATTCTTGTGTATTTTTATTCAGCACCCTAAATTGAAGTCGAAACGTTAGTGTGTAATGAATTACTTCATAAACTAACTTATTTTTTCAAGAGCATTTCATTGCTTTACAATTTTTCTTCGGTTATGTCAGTTATGCCCGGTTGCACCAACGTTAGTTAAATTTTAAACTTGGTTTAAATAAATAAAAGCGTATTTAATTGTTGACATCAATGTCAATTACTCCACATGACATATATCTTCGATTTGCTTTTATTTATTTAAACCAGTTTAAAATTTAACTAAAGTTGGTGTAACCAGGCATTAGTAGAATCTTAATCCTGGAACGTTACATCAAAGAAACCTCACGATTCTCAATATTCTCTTTCAAATAAGCAGCCATTCACATAACTTCGATGTTACCTCGTTGTAAATTCAGATTCTATAATCCTAAACAAATATTTAATATGTAAAATTCCTATGTGATAGTCTCATAGTCCAAACTAAAAATATTAAGTTTTGGCTAAATGCTGTGTTGTGAATAAAATATATAGTTCAGAAAGGTTATTAATTGTATAATGTTATGGGAAAGCAGTTTTTCTTTTCTTGGTTTTCCCAGACCCCAGTGTGACGTTTGTGTAACTGTTAAAAACGCTCCAAAGCTGAAAGTTGAATTTGGTGTGATATTTACAATGAAGTTAGAATTAATTATAGTGTTACCTTAGCGGGTCAAACAAGGGCAGTGGAACAAGAAATGCTTGCGTTTATCTTCTTCGTATATGTGGCACAGGGAGCAGATATTTTCTGGGTGAAATCTGTGGCAAAAAACAGTCAAGGTATATTTACTTTATTTTATTTTTAATATAATTGATTTTGCTTGATAATGCGTAGAGATTAGTTATACATACATACATTCGGATACGTTCATCCAACCAGTTATTAACTTTATCCAAACATTTCTATACTGGCAGCAGGTCAAACATTGAAATAATACAGAGGTTTCAATCGAAAGTGCTAAGAACAATTGTGTGTGCACCGTGGTATGTGTCAAATGCAACAATACATAACGATTTAAAAATAAAAACAGTTAAAGAAGAAATCAAAAGTGCTAGCTCACATAGATTTCCATAAACAAAAATTACCATAAGTAAACAATTACAAATACAAAAAGTTAAGTGAAGAAGAACAATCACTGGATTCGACTTCAGCATGTTCTATATAAGCTAAACTATTTACTTATTATCTAGGTGTAGATAGATTGTAAATAAAAATTGAATAAAAAAAAAATTCTATACTGGCATACCACTTTCGCTTCGACCTCATTCATAATTCGTTTCACACATACCTGTCCATGTAGTCCTCGGATACCCACACAATCTGTTCATTCGACATCTGCTCGATATGGTCAAACGGCAAACCATCTTCGTACAATCTTCCATCTCACACTCATGATATACCATCGATCTCATGTACCCACACACTCCTCTTAAACACCTCATTTGTATATCACGTCATTTATACTTCTTCCATCGCCAACATTCGTTACAATACATCAATCTAGGCTTTAACACACCATTAGACAAACTCAGTGGAATATCTCTAGATGCATCCACGTTTCGAGTAAAAGTACCCAGAGCACCAAATACTTGGCAACTTGCAGATTCTAGCCTTTCAGACAGCCTGTCTATACGTCCATCCTCAAATCATCTATAATTTATTTCAAATTATCCTACACTTTCTTTTGTTAATTGGGTTCATTCGATTGAAAATTTTACTATAAAGCTATGGTATTTATAACAATCTCTAAATAGCTGATCTCGGTGGCATAGTGGCTAAGTTACTAGCTTAGCATAATATAGGTCGTGGGTTCAAATCCCAATGAAGAACATGGTCGTTATGTTGTCCACATAAATTCAAAATCATCAACTATTAAACCGATATATGACCAAATGTAGTTAGTCCGCTTACCATCTTCATAATGTAACGTTGGTGGGTTTTAAAATGTTTTTATTTAAACAAAAAGTAATATTACTTACAACAAATAATAAATAATTATCATAAAGAGTAAAGTTAATTAACACTATACTTAAAGATTAAAATATTGAATACAAAAACTTATACACTAACATTTATCACTACTATAAACAAACACTATTATTTATATAAATTAGCCGAACGATATTTATTTATGACGATTTATTTATGTTCAGACCAAGCCATATATTTAGGTTCACAAGTTCTTCATAGTAATTTCGGAATCAACTGACTGACACTGATTGACTGACTCTCGGTGATTCGCTCTTTTATATTTCACTTTCCTTGGTTCAAGAAGCTTCGGGAATATTCTATTGTGACGCGAGCGGATAAGTTCAAACAAGTCATCGCTGCGTCTATTCAAACGGCGGCGTAGGCCGACAAGTTACATCTTGTCGTTGACGCGTCCGTTACAATAATATATTTAAAAATCTCTATTTGCAGAAATATTGTAAATTACTTATCGTTAGTTTGATTACCATGCACATAAAGTACAGAGTTTCATATGCAGTAATGGGTAAATGGCATGATGATATATTTTTACTTTCTTATACAAAGTATAAGGAAGTATTGGAATCATGAAAAAAATCGGTGATGAGATTTTTGCGGAAATACATATTTTGACGTCCACTGAATCCGGTAAGACCAATTTCTCAATGATGTCTGTGTGTGACAATGGATGAACGAGACAAGATATGTAAACGAAAATTAGAATTTATAAGTTTCATGAAAATATGAAAACAGTTGATTTTGAATGAAATTGGAAAACCGGAAGAGGAAGTTTACTGAACACACAAAACAATAAATTAAATTTTTTCAAAAATAAAATTAGCCTTGAAAAAAGTTTCAAATGAAAGATATTAGCAATAATATTTGGAATACAAAATGTTATTTGCACTTTTCTTGTATATGCTTCTAATTTTAAGGAAAACTAAATTATATATTTTATAATATATTTCAGTAATCTTAGTTACACTGAGAACAAAACCTAGAATATTTTTAACATCTAGGTGTCAAACGTGTCAAATAATTGTGAAGTGTCAAAAATATGTTTCTTTTTAAATTATAAAAGCAGTATTTATATTATTAGATACAAAGTTTTAAAGACTAGGTAATAGGTTAATATTTTAAATTAAAATCATAGCTGAGAACACAAAATTAAACAAGTATAATATCTATACGTCAAATAATTGTCACAATTGTTACACACAAGGAACAAGTCATACATGTTCAGTTGGTTTTATTTGTACAAGAAAGTAGTATGGTGTCCACACCAGATTTTTAAATATTGTAATTATTTTATAGGTTACGATCGGGGAATATTTAATTTTGTCAACAACTAATCTCTTACGGAGTCCGTTCCTGGAACTTGCGGGTCGTCCTCGCTGTCACACGCTCGTTGGTCGCGGAGTCAGAGGCGGGCGGGAAGACCTGCGTCTGCATTACATCTGCAAAACTCGAAAAATATCCGAGCCATTCCGGCAGAAAATTCCAGACATAATAATGAAATGAACGTCATCTTTCCGTGTTCATAAAGTGGATTTGGAAGTGCTTTGCTTTACGTGGCCTGAATATCTGATGCCTCGGAAAAAACTCACCCCACAGAAATCATGCCTGCCGAACGAACAGCCCTCTAATTTTAACCCTTACACTTTCAAAAAAGTAAATACTGCGTTCTGACAAGGGTTAATTTGGAAGCGGAAAAGCAAGCTGAAAAATTTAAATAAGTGCTGTCTCGGACGCGCGCATCAAAATTTGTTTGCTTTCTGTTCATTATGTCACGATGCAAGAGGGAACGTCAGATTGGTACACGACGCGATCATTTTGGATAATTATAAAATAAAACAGAGACAGTTGGTTTCAATTTCTGGTTGCAATAATTAGTTTTCCATTGATTGTACTTCGATTTAATAACAAAATAACAGGAGAAATAAAAGTCATAGTATCAGAAAGCGGTATTTCATAAATAATTTTGATTAGAAGAACAGTGTAAGTTGAACGATTGCGTGGGCGTCTGAGGAATAACTGGTTGGGTATGATTGATGGTTTGTTGCGTGAACAAATGATTCCAAGTATGAAGAATAAACGAGCATCTATGAATCGCACTATGAATGTGGACGAAGCGAAAGCGTTGTGTCAGGATAGGAATGTTTGGAGGAGATTGATTGTTGATTGACTGTGTTTCTGGGTTCGTGCTACCCCACTAAGTGGGATATAGCGTGACGTTATGTATGTATGTATGTATGTATGTGTAAGTTGTTTCTGATTCAAGGTGTGAAACAAATTTTTAGCTTTATTTTATAAATTAATTAATGTAAATCAAATACTTATTTATACAGGGTGGAACATCATACCTGTGTACATAGGCGATTAACATGAAAAAACAGTTTTTTCGTGCGCATTGCTCCCCAAATTATTTTAGGCAAAAATGCTTCAAATACAAGTTGTAGAGCATAAAATTCTGCATCTAAATCAATAAACAGAATTCCTTTTACTTGCTTTGTAACGACAGAAATTAAATATGAAAACATGGAAAATTACGTTGAAAATATCAAATAGCCATGGAATTGAAACAAAAATAAATAAATGCTTGTCGTTTTTTCTGTCTATTTGATATTTTACCTGTCATTCATCTGTCAAATGACAAGCATTTATTTATTTTTGTTCAATTCCATGGCTATTTGATATTTTCAACGTAATTTTCCATGTTTTCATATTTAATTTCTGTCGTTACAAAGAATGTAAAAGGAATTCTGTTTATTGATTTAGATGCAGAATCTTATGCTTTACAACATGTATTTGAAGCATTTTTCCCTAAAATAATTTGGGGAGCAATGCGCACGGAAAAACTGTTTTTTCATGTTAATCGCCTATGTACACAGGTATGATGCTCCACCCGGTATACAGAGTGTAACATAAATAAGTACATTAAATTTAACCAGTGATAGAACTCGTCGAGAACAACAATTTTTCTTAGTCGTTCAGGTATATTCATAATTTGGTCCAGTAGCAGTATCCATAGCAATAGTAATGAAATTATTGATGCTGACACATGTCACTTGTCAATTTTTTCAAATACATTTTAACAATATCAAATAAATCAACTAATAAACTAAAAATGTAATAATACATATCTAAAAGTACCTGATTTTCCGAACAGCCAGTTCACAAACATTCTGTTGAAGTTCAAGGTAACGCTGCTCCATCCTGTCAAATTTATTTGGGGCGTTTTCCAAATCATCTTCTTATGATTGTTCGCACAGTTGCACATGTTGTTCAGCTTATTCGAGATCATGAATCTTTTAAGTCAGTTCGAGATCGGAGTAAAATACGATCTGATCGCATCAAATATTGAACAGAATTATTTGGACTGGGTCGAGGGTTAGCCAGGGTATAGTAAGTACTTGAAGAATAACACTATAACACACATTAATTAATAGTACATTAAAAGAGAAAAAATCACGTTCTTACCTCATACAAAAAGTCGTGTTTGATACCAGAAGATTTACCTTGCAAAGACGTCAATTTTTGCGAATGGATACTGACGTCTTGATTTAGTTGGTAATAAATTAACAGTAATTAATGTTGCTACTTGCGTAATTTCGAGTGGTATTCTCGTTTGAATAAATTTTTTTTTGCAAAAATACAAAATTTGGGTTAGCTTTCACGACGCAAAAACAGATGTAATGTGCAGTAGCGCAGTGTCTACTCTACACTAACGCCATATTTGCATTCATATATTCTCCATTGGCGGGACATCAAAATTGAAACAAATTTTTAAGGTATTTTAACTCGAAAACTAGATGGTTTAGAAAAAAAGAGTTATTAAGAAATATCGTTCTCCTCGACGAGTTCTATAACTGGTTAAATTTAATTTACCTATTTATGTTACACCCTGTATTAAGGGTTGTAAGTGGAGTTTTGTGGTCGAGGGCATTGTTTGTTGCTCGAGGTGTAGCTGAGGGCTGCAAAAATGAACGGAACCATGAAACTCACGACTCTCAATAAATAAAATATGTTATGCTCGACTGTACTATAATCACTTGTTTATGATATTGTTTAGCATCCATAAAGTGGCTCTTTTTTGAATAGTCCGAAAAAGTAAAAAGAAAACAATATGACCAACCATCAGAAAAAAAGCACACAGGCTCAATTTTTTATGTCAAAATAGCTGTTTTATTTCGAAATCCTTGGAACTTAATGTGTATTTTTATTGTTGTTGTTATGGTTACCTAACTGTCAATAAGAATAAATAAAGATTTTTTTGTCATCCTTCGTAGTATTTTCCTCTATTTCAGGTAAAAAAATTAAAAAAATTAATGAAGAAAAAGCTAATGCAGCTTCAGTAGCACTATTGCCAGCAAAAATTAAACAAAAGTATGAAGCAGCTTATAAAAATTTTAAGAATTGATCTAAAACGCCAAGCGTAAGTGATCCGGTTTTTGAAATTGTAATTACCAAGGAAATAATGTCTTATTTATAATATTGTTGAGAGACCTGTAAAATTGTAAAAAATGGCTAGTTGCCGATAGTCTATTGTTTTACCTGAAAGTCAAAAGAAACCTATCGTATTATCAATAGAAATGACTCTTAAAAGGAAGTGGAAACTGATGACAATGATGAGCTTTGTTTTGATAGGGAATTGTTTTTACATTCATTCTCTCCTGTTTATTGTTCTTTCTCGTTTGACAATTTAACAGTTTCTAACCGATTGTCTATTGTTTTATTTGATATGAAATGATTGCGAAAAGAAAGTGAATACTGATTGATGACAATGATGAGCTATTTTTCGAAGGAAATTGTTTTCTTGACATTCATTAAAATCGTATCATGTGGTGTATCAAATAAAATAAACTACATACTAATGGATTTTCTTTATCCCATAAATCCTTGTAATAAGTAATAAAAAAAAAAATTGGAACCTATTTTATGGAAAATACAATGAAATCTTTTAGGAACAGGGAAAGATGAACAAAATACAGGTAATAAACTTCCAACATCATTTCTATCTGTTTGATACACAATTGCTTTTCTATAATTTTCTAAAACTTGCCTTTCGGGATAACGCCAAATGGTATATACAGAGTGTTTCAATTGCAAGGTTCACCGTTGGAATCTCGAGAACTATAAGAGCAACGACTTTGGTTAAATTAGACTAAAGTTGTCAATTTAATGAAGTTTTCGTTCTACCGAAAGAAACTCATAGAACGACTTATTTTAATATGAAACCATAGCTAAAAGATATAGTAAAGAGTTTATTTTTTTATTATTTTAGTGATGTATAACTTTGTATACTTCTAATAATATTTAACATTAAAATAATTATATAATAGTATATTGAACAACTAGTGTTACAATGACCTTTTTTGTAATACGAGTATTACAATTAGGCATTGTAACACGAGTTGTTCATTCTACTTTTCCTATTTCACGTTCATAATTTCAATAAAAATAAAATTAAAATAAAATTGTATGGCATGTTTAATATACCACTAGTCACCAAGGGGCTTTGCCCGCGGGGCCTATCCGCAACTCCAACGCAGGGGCTCCGATTCAATAATTTTACGTGAACAATGACCGCCCCAAGTTTGACAGACTATTAATTTTACAAATAATAAATTCCCCAAAAAACAGTTGTGTACGTGAAATAGAAAAAAAAATTTTGTACCTCGAATGAATTATTTTTCTAGAAATAAGTCAAGTTAAATGTAAAAAATAACCAACGACGGCATCGTTATATGTACGTATTGCAATACAGCAGTCATTCGTCTACACTATACCTATAATATATATATATATATATATATATATATATATATATATATATATATATATATATATGGGATAGAAAGGGCGTTTCCTTTTAACATGGAAATTAGGGGCAGGTAGCAATTAACTCTTCCCTGTTTACATTGTTCATTTAAGCGGAATAGATTAATCCGCTACTGCTACTATCCGATTTCTATTTTTCTGCCTTACATGCCTTTATGTAGATTACCTCTAATGTTACGCTTCATATTTTGTTGTTAATTTTATTTTTAGGTTTCAAATTTGAGGAATATATTTTAATATATTTAAAAATATTGACGGAACTATCACATTATTCTTTATTAATAATGAAAATTGTTAAGTTTATGTTATAATCAAATCATAAATTTGTTCCTTCTTTCAAAAATAATGGTAAGTCATTTCAATGTCACCAGTAACAAAATAGATAAAAGATATGTTATACTGTCAGATTCAAATATTTTTAAATCAGTCATTAAATTATTATTATGGATAGATACCAATTATACATAGTACTGTCCCTGACAAAATGCAGCATATAATAATTTATCTTGCTCTTAGGCGCTGGAGTTAATTTCTTTTTGCTGGTTTTTGTATTCGGGAAGAAAATGAAGATGATGTAGTTATTTCTGATTAAACCCCTGAATATTTTTTTGGTAAGGTGCGTCGAAAGTAGGAAAATTTGCATTGCCCTTAATTTACGAAGAACGTCGAGATACTTAAAAATTATTTCAAGATTTCGTTGATAAATTACCGCTGATGAAATATTTTGACTTGCAAATGCTCTAGAAGTTCGGCTTAAAAACACTTTTACGATACTTTTTGTATCCAAGTTTAATCATTACTTTTCAGCGAGCTTTTCACTAATTTATTAACCTAATTTTTTATCCACTTGTTATTTGGATATTTCATCGCGGAATATGAGAAACGAAACTGTAACATCTGGCGCGAACGAAAATATCTGAGGAGGCCGTGTGCCCTGCGCCGTCTTACCAATAAATTCATTGCACATTTCGACCACTTATTCAATAAAAATTTTTGTGAAGCGGCACGCACGGATATTTCTGAAATATTAATCTTTGTGGCACGTGCTTCGCTCATGTGAGGCCCTACTTTTTAATATTCAGTTCGTAATACTCCCGCAGACCTTAATACGCTTTCATGGCGTCAGGAGTCGCCCCAAAATTTAATATTCACTCTATTTTAATAATCCCTCAAATAATATAACAGGGAAAGTTCATTCGAAAGTAGCTTTACGATCATTCTGATTCAATGTATTTATAAATGAAATTTACATACCTCACTAACTCATAGGATTGAAACAAAAGATTGACTTCCTTGAAATTTTATAAAAATAATTTAGTCAGTATGGAAAATATACATTATCACTTAGTGTAGGGGTTGGGCATGCGAAATAATATAATAATATTAAACACTTAAGAAATGAGAAATATTTAAATTTATAATATATACATAATATAAAAAATCTGATGTTTTCAGCACATAACCAACCGTCCAATACTATTCTTAAACGATACAAAATAGTATTTGATGACTAGCGTCGACCCCCGCCTACGGCGGGTGTCTCAGCTAGGGCTCCGCCATCTCTTAAAAAATATCACGAAACTTATGTACCTAGTTATAATCGTTTAACAGGAGAAAAACTATTGGTATTGTATGGCGAACAGAATTCTTTTAGTATATATATAAATCGGAAAAAATACATTATAACAAACTTCATCTGTCCAAATTCGTTTATTTTATAAATATTGATCTACTCACAAAACAATGATTAGCAATGTATTTTTCTAAAAATTTGACAACTACCCGCCACTATATTTTAACTATATTATAAATTTTTTTGAGTTGTAGCAAAATAATGTATAATACCTCTCATATTAATTTTATTCCTTCAAACTTATACTCTACAAACATGATTACTTTAAATATAATATACATGAATATTCCAATTATACGCAACAGAGATCATTTTTAATTTATTACTGTGCTCCTCTCAGTCTTTTGCATACATGAAATTACACAAATGTCCAGCAAGAACCACGTGGAGGTGGGAGCATTCTCTTGCCAGGGAGGGATGGGATTGAAGGATGTAAAGGTTGGGAAGCATTTAGGATACCTGAAAAATAAAAGCTGTTATTTTGTACTGAGTCGCAATTTTATATAACACCGCACGCGAACCGAAATCCTCTTCTCCCAAATACTTTCCAAGACAAGTTTGTTTCCGTTGTTATCCTTCACGAAAAGTTCATCTTGTGTTAAATCCATTCCAATTTGCCTAAATTATTCTCCGCAATAAAATCCTCTTCTATGCCTACACTACTATCTTTTGCTGTATTTTGGGTTCAGTTATCGGTAGCAAAATACCGCACCGTTCCCACAGCATTAAATATCCTATCTTGTCTATTAAAATATTATAAAAGCTCAATCCATGTATAAACCGCAAACCGCAACAATACGCCACGTAGAATTTCAATTTCAATTATCTGCCGCATAAAAATCCTCTTCTATGCCTACACTACTATCTTTTGCTGTATGTTGGGTTCAGTTATCGGTAGCAAAATACCGCACCGTTCCCACAGCATTAAATATCCTATCTTGTCCATTAAAATATTATAAAAGCCCAATCCATGTATAAATCGCAAACCGCAACAATACACCACGTAGAATTTCAATTTCAATTATCCGCCGCATAAAAATCCTCTTCTCTCAAATCCTTTCCAAAACAATTTGTGTCCGTTTCAATTTGTCTAAGTTATCCTTTGCGAAAAGTTCCCTTTTTGTTAAATCCTTTCCAATTTGCCTAAATTATCATCCGCTTTAAAATCCTCTTCTATGCTGTATATTAGGTTCAGTTATCGGTAGCAAAATACCGCACCGTTCCAACAGCAGTAGATATCCTAACCTCTATTAAAATATAATGAAAGTTCAATCCATGTATAAACCGCAAACCGCAACACATGATTCCAAGTAGAATTCAAATATGCCTAAATTATCCTCCGCCCTAAAATCCTCTTCTATGCCTACTCTAATCTTTTACTGTACATCAGGTACACCAATGACATGAGATCTTCTCTCAAATACTTTCCAAAATAATTTGTTTCCGTTTCAATTTGTCTAAGTTATCCTTTGCGAAAAGTTCCCCTTGTGTTAAATCCTTTCCAATTTGCCTAAATTATCCTTCACTTTAAAATCCTCTTTTATGCTGTATATTAGGTTCAGTTATCGGTAGCAAAATACCGCACCGTTCCAAACAGCTTCAACCAATGAGATGAGATCTTCGAATCTTACCAATTTTTTAAGATAAGATTTCTTTGAAAACTATATTACTGGTCTTTCCGTCTCCATCTCGATTTATTGACTCCTCTTGTAATTTTATTTTTAAATTGTCGAATGATCTGACTCTTGACATCGCTACATATAACTGTCCATGAGTAAAAACTGGTCGTTCTAAATTTATTCCCACATAATCAAAAGTTTGTCCCTGCGACTTATTTATTGTCATGGAAAAGGCAAGTCTTATAGGAAATTGTCTGCGTTTTAGAATAAATGGTAAATTACTATCGGTTGGCGTGAGATCAATTCGTGGTAAAAATACTCTATTCCCTTTATTTTGTCCTGTAACTACTTCTAAATCTAAATAATTTTGTTTCATTTGTTTAACTATTAGTCTTGTTCCATTGCATAATCCACGTTTGGGGTTCATGTTCCGTAATAGCATGACAATTGCTCCTACTTTCAAAATCAATTTATGCGGTGGAAGACCAGTGGGTGTTTGTTTGTTTAACAGTTCAGTAGGATAATTCATTTTATTAGTGTCATCGCACTCGGCAGAATCGGCGCTGTAGTATATTTTACTTGTACCTACTATTTTATTTAGCACCAAATCATTCAATTTCATTGTATCTTCGTTCTTTGGTGACAGTATAGCGCGATTAATAAATTCGTAAATATTCCCTGGTAATATATTGTCCTTTCCAAAAATTGCGTCAGCTAACGAACCTACTGTTATACATTTAGCCGGGATTAAAATGTCTTCTTCCAAACCGTTTCCTACTTTCAGGAGATATTTGGAAAACTCTATTTCATTCTTATTCACTCTCATATTTTGAGTTAGTGAGCGCTTCTCGAATAAGGGCCAAAGAGTACTGTGCAACATTGAAATTTCTATTATTGCTGTTCTATGATTTGTATGTTTAACAATTGGTAGACACTGACGGAAATCGCCTCCTAGTAGTACCGTTTTACCTCCGAACGGTACGTTTGTATCCATCAAATCTTTTAGAATTAAATCTACAGCTTTCAATGCGTGTGAAGGTGCCATTGTTACTTCGTCCCAAATTATTACAGAAGCTTGTTTTAATAGTTTTCCCGTTGTACTGTTTCCTCTTACTTTACATACGCTAGTTTCATTTATTGGTACAGGTAATTTAAAAGTCGAATGAACTGTTCGTCCTCCTTTCAACAATATTGCCGCAATTCCTGTCCAGGCTACAGCTAATACTGTTAGACCTTCTCCTCTTAATATACTTATTATTGTATTGTACAGGAATGTTTTACCGGTTCCGCCTGGGCCGTCCACAAAGAAATATCTATTTTGACACTTTTCGTCTTTTACAGCGGTCAGAATCAGTTTTAAAATTTCTTTCTGTTCATTATTAAATAACGCAGAATTATTTTCGCCCTCTAATCTTTCGGCAGCAATATCAATTACCTCATCTGTACCTATAGCAGTGTCTACATCATCTGGTTCCGGTAGGCCAAAATCTTTAAGTTGAAAACCTTGCATCAATAAAATTTGCTCGATCTGTTTTAAACATTTACTTTCTGCAACGTTCCTGGGTTCGTGTTTTAAATAGTCTTCTGCCAAATTTTCTTTAAATCTTTCCCACAATGAAATAGCATCACAAGTTGTGTGAAAACAAATCAAGTAAGCAAATAATTCTCTCAATTGCCTGGGGAATTTATCGAGTACCGCTTCTTGTAAACATATCTGACATTCTTCATCATTGGCTAGTAAACCTTTGGCTCTAGCAGCCTCCTGAAAAGTATTATATACGACACCGTCTACAGTTTATAATCATCGTAATTTTTTGCACCCGTTACATGAATTAACAATAATCTTAGATGAAATCTCTCAATGTCTTTTGGGCTTACAGAAATTATTCTACCAATTATTGGTTTAGTTTCTCTTTGACGGACTTTCCATTCCTTGTCACTAGTAAAGACGTAATGTTTCGGGATGTCCATGTAATAAAATTGACGTGCAGCATTGTCAGTCTGATTTAACGAAAACCAAGCGGTAAGACTTGTATTTCGTTTCGCAGCTCTATCAATTGCCTTCTTTTCTTGTCCTGGTACAAACACTACAGCTTGCTGGTTTTTCAAATGAACAGCTAGTTCAAATACTGTATGTGACTTATCCTGTAAAACATATTCTAACAATCTCCAGCAACTCTCTGGAGGTGAAACAAATCTGGCATCTAAATATCCATTAATTTCATCCCATTGAACTGTTTTATTGTTGTTTACTTTGCCCAATTTAACAGTTGCACAGTCGTGTCCTTTACACAGGTAATCGCATATGTATTTTATACTCTTCACAGAGGAACAAATTTCTATATTTATGTGGGTCTTGTATTTTTTGCTCAAATATGGATTGTATGGTACAATCCACCTATTATCTACTGTATGTTTTACTGTACCGTTCTTCCACAAAATTTCAATTTTTGCACCATTATTCCGTCTTCTGTAAAGTGGGTATCCATTAACGTTTTCTCGTGTTCCGTCTTGGAAAGTTTTGGGATAATTTTTGGAACATTTATTATCATTCATACACGGAGAATTTTTATTCAATATTCCACACGGTCCATGTATCATGTGTGTTTTTACAAGTTGATACAAATCGGATTCCTTATCTTCATCAGGTATTTCTGCGCTCACCAAGGCGTCAATTTCATCTTTGTTCCTAATTTTGTCTTTGTCATCAAGTGTCAAAAGTATGTGCATGTGTGGTAGTCCCCGTTTTTGAAATTCTATAACATATACGAATGCTACAACTTTGCCAAATATATCGTCTTTCAGAAATTCATTAATCATGTTCTTGATTTTTCCATTAAATACCCGAGCAACTATATCTGGTCTGTCCGATGTTGTTTGGCCTTCTTTGAGCTGATCTGTAATCTCTATCCATTTGGGGTTGCACGTCACTGTAATAAATAAATCTGGTTTGCCAAATTCACGTACGATTGCCATGGCATTTTGGTACATCTTTTGCATGAATCGGCTGCCTCCCTGAAATGTTGAAGGTAAAATAATCATTGTACCCGGCTTCGCCCCTTCAGCTGCTGCAAGATTATTTATGTGGTCCATGAGTCCGCTGTATAATTCCACTCGTAGACTTGTCTGATTTTGACGAATGTAATTTAGTCGTTCGCTTTCAACTTTAACGTATGCATCAACTATGTACTGTTGAGTCAGTTTACCAGCTTGTAGACAGGGATTAAAGTGGCTTCGATCTGCCAAACGATTCATGTAAAATTGTAATGGCGAAACTTTCTTTATACCGTCAGCCTGTTTCATATGTATCCCCCATCCTTTATCTCCATATGGGAATAGCAATGGATATACCATCGGATCACAATTTTCACTAAATTGATTTATTCTAACACTGCCTTGTCCTCTTGGATGTATACAGATATCTCTGTTTACAGGCGGTTCTCCGTCGGTCGAACTGAAGACCACTGCAACTTCGTTGCTAGTCGGTATGTTATAACGTCGTTTGTCTTTATTGCGATCTGCGCATATCCACAAGTTGATTTCCGGAATAGGTTGGTTTGTCTGTTTTGATTTCGAAATTTCTAATTCTTCTAGCTCCTTCAGCATCATAAATGCTTGGTAATATGGGTTCAATTCACGGATCAATATATCGAGATCTTTCATAATTTCTGGGTTACATTTTTTATTATTTTCAAAATTCATTCGCTTCATGAGAGCCTCTGCTGTGTCTATTATATATAATTGGGCGTATTTTTCTACAGCTCCATTTTCAGGATACATTGAAGATGTTCTATGATAGATTTGCCCGTGAATTCTAAATGTATAGGGACCTCGACCAGGTGGTGGCGAGATCTGAGCTCCCATAGATGCAAACGCAAGTGCACTATTATATTTTCGAATATTTTCTTTAAAATTCTTACTTTTTGCATCGTTTTTCGTCAGTAAATTTTTCAAATAATCGGGATATAGTTTAAGCTGGTCAGGAATTAGTTTTCCTTTACGACAACAGTTAGTGAATTTTCCATCAGTTGGTCGCTCATATTTAAAATTTTTAGATGCGCATAATTTACATATTACATCCATTTCACCTAAACTGTGAGGTTCTATCTTTTCTTCTAAACCTCTGGATGCTTGTTTGTAAGTTATTTTAATTATATTTTTATCTGTTGCTTTTTTATTGGTTGCTCTTTGTTTGTTCTTCATATTATTCGCCTTTAATCTTTGTTGTTTCTCACCTATTGTTTCATTTACAATTATTTTTCTTTTATTTGATTTGTTTCTTTCTAATCTTTCCTGTTTTTCTTCTGCCGTTTCATTTTCAATATAAGCTAGATAATTATGAGAAAGTTTCTCTAATCGCTTTTCCCTGGCTTCACTTGTTTCATTTTCTATGTAATTTTGAATATTTTGGGAAAGTTTCTTTAATCGTTTATCCCTAGCTTCATTTGTTTCATTATCTATGTAAGTTTGAAGATTTTGGGAAAGTTTCTTTAATCGTTTATATCTAGCTTCACTTGTTTCCTTTTCTATATTAGTTTGAAGATTTTGTGATATTCTCTTTAACCGTTTTTCTCTATCCTCACTTGTTTCATTTTCAATATAATTTTGAAAATTAGTTCGAAGTTTCCCTAATCTTTGTTTTTTATCATCCATTGTTTCGTTTGCAATATATGTTATTTTATAATTTTTATTTTGTTCTAAACGTTCTTGCATTTTTTTCTCAGTTTCATTCAATTTTCTTTTCATATAGTTCTGACTGAGTTGCATTGGTCGATTTAATGTTGGGAACAGAGTAATAATTTTTGTTCTAAACATTTCTACTGCGTGAGGTCTAAGTTTATTAATGTCGTAGAATTCTAGTGTAGGGTCCCTATTGTATAAAATGCTGGTACTAAATGCAATTGCAAATAAACCACAATCATAAGAATTAGTTTGTTGTTGAACCCGTGCAAAATTTATTGTCGGACGAAACGGGAATAAGCTATTTAGAAAGATTTCTGCATCCCTATGTAATTGCTTACTATTTAAGCTATCATAAATTGTAATATGTACTCCATTGTAGTAAGCACAAATCCAGTGACCAATTTTTTGTTTGTCTCCACCAAGATATAAAATTTGAATATGTTTAGTTCCTACTGGAACGGCAACGATTCGTTCCGGAATCTGTTGATAAAAAGTAGGCTGTGGTCTGTAATCGGATATATTACTCACAAGCGCAAAAAAATTATCTATATGAACGTCTTCTAAATATCCCTCTGGGTTTAAAACAGTATTCATGTCATTGGTTACAAGATTACATTGAAATGCATTTTGATCGGTCGTATTTTCTCCCTCGATGTTATTAGTTTCTTTCGATTTGTTCTCCACATGTCTCTTTTTACGGTTTTGGCGTTGTAATTCCGATTTTTTAGGCATTTTGGCTAAAGTGTATTTTATAGAAATGATAATAAAATTGTGTGTAAAAATATAAAGTAAATTAACCTGAAATTATCTGTAGTTCAACTTTTATTTATTATATTAAGATTTTAATTATGAATGAATTATCAAATGTTATTATAATTACTACTTACCTTACAATTTCTGAGAATCTCTTACTTTTGGGTTGTAGTGTGACGTAGCAGAGTAGAGTGCCGATATTTTAAAAATATCCAATCTGAAAAGCCAAATATGACTTCGACTTCGTTACAGAATCACAACAAAGTATTAAATGAATCAAATATTATTATTTTTAATACACAGTAAAATAAAATAATACAAATTCGTTTACTCGTAGAGTTAACACGAAAATGCACCAACGTGTAAAAAATAACTGTTTGTATTGACGTTGTCAAGGTAACCATAGTTGCGATCTTGCCCGTTAATGCCACCACAATATTTGTTTTATTTGGAATTTAATTTCTTCGACACAAATACATGTGTTACAAATACTATTATTTTAATTAATGAAAGTAACGTTAAAAAGCATCATAAATTGCTCATATTTAAAGAATAATTGTATGTATTGACGTTGTCAAGGTACCCAAAATTGCCACCGTGTCCGTTAGATGCCACCACCTGGACTATATAATTTTATTTTCAATATTTCAATTATTTTATCCGATACAAGTTATAATTATATGTGCTGCAAATACAACGGATATTTATTAATAAATTTAAATGAGAATTTATAACAATGATACAATTTACTACTTATATGGATGATGCAGTACATATTTTTGACAAACTCCACAAATTTGAAATGACAAACGGGTAAAAGATACAGAATTAAGAATATTGTGCTAGCTGTATTTTATGCACAAATTCAAACAAAGTTATCCTGAAACAAATTAAATACGTGTTTCAATATAATATTATTACAATAGTTTCAATAGATATCAGTAATAATGAAAGACACTTCGTTTTTACTCAGAAGATATTTATATTTAGGATTAATTACAAGTGAAAGTGATAATTTTTTTGTTCAATTAATTAGAATTAAAAATATGTTTGTTTTTATGTTACTTTCAAGACGAAGCTTAATTTTTGTAAATTTTTAAGTACCTGTTTTAGGTTATTGTTCATTGATTACAATAATGAAATGACTAATATTGCATTTTCATTCGATTATGATATGGATATGTCTTACCGCTGGCCTATGGAAAGAAAAATGTATATCACGTATGATTTCTGCGTAAACAAAAGTACTCGGCACATTTCTTTCTTATTATATCTTCTTCTTTTCCATTCATCTTAAGTAATACATCATTGATAACAATAATGTATTGATTACAGTAATTCACTGATTACAATAATAGAAATTCAACCAATATACAGTGTGTTCATTTTAAGTGGTACACTATTGCTATTTCGAGAACTATAAGAGCTACGAGGTCGGTTAAATTAGCAAACAATTTCTATATTATAAGACAATTAAAATGAGCAAAAAAAGAATTTTTTTAGACCAGTGGTTCTCAAAATGCGGGGTGCAACTTTCTTATTTTAAATGGCAACCTACTTTTTTTATTTGCTTATTCGATTCAGTATTTTTTTCTGAATTCAATGATATTCACATTTAATGACCAAATATTACAAAATATTTGAGAAAAATGCAAAATTAAAAATGTATCTTTTTTATTTAAATATGCATATACAAAGTTTGCCATGGAAGAAAACAAATAAATCAAATGCAGTAATAATTAAAAAAACTGTAATTATGAGAATAATTATTAATTTAGTTGTTACAATACAGAAATACAGAAGTACACTTAAAAAAACTAATATTAAAAATTGTTTGATTTACTTGTTTTCTTCCATGGCAAACTTTGTATATGCAAAAAATAAAAAGATATATTTTTAATTTTGCATTTTTATCAAATATTTTGTATTATTTGATCATTACATGTGAATATCATTGAATTCAGAAAAAAATACAGAATCGAATAATAATTTGTTTTCTTCCATGGCAAACTTTGTATATGCATATTTAAACAAAAATGATACATTTTTAATTTTGCATTTTTCTCAAATATTTTGTAATATTTGGTCATTAAATGTGAATATCATTGAATTCAGAAAAAAATACTGAATCGAATAAGCAAATAAAAAAAGTAGGTTGCCATTTAAAATAAGAAAGTTGCACCCCGCATTTTGAGAACCACTGGTCTAAAAAAATTCTTTTTTCGCTCATTTTAATTGTCTTATAATATAGAAATTGTTTGCTAATTTAACCGACCTCGTAGCTCTTATAGTTCTCGAAATATCAATAGTGTACCACTTAAAATGAACACCCTGTATATATATATATATATATATATATATATATATATATATATATATATATATATATATATATATATTTTAATTTTAAAATCCATTTTTTTACATTCATGTTCTGTATATTATCATTGATAACAATAATGTAATAATTAAATTAGCATTTTAATTTCATATTCTGTACTGTCATAGGTATATTATTACAATATCGTATTGAATATCGTAATTAACTGATTACAATAAATGAATTAATGTAATCTGAATCAACTTAAATACCAAAATTTATCATGTAATACCGACTTCTTGTCAATATTGCATCTGTTGCATGAAAGTGAAATTAGACGATTTCAATTTAATTAATAGTTCACTTTGAAATTTTAATTACTTGTAAATTATTTTAATTCTGGCCAAGTTTGAAAAGATTGTTAAATTTCTTTGTGTTTAGATAAATGAGCTTCACATCTTAAATAGACGACAAATTACGCGATATTACTTTATTTTTATTAAAGATCGTGTAATACTGACCTTTTTCAATGTAACTTCAAAATGCAATCAAAGAGAAAAATTTTATTGGAAACTTTTTTTTCTTTAAATTAACTATTTAAAAATTAGTAAAATAATAAACATATTCGCACAATTATTCTAAACCCAAATGAATTTAATAAATTTGGCTTACTTGTCTACAATTATAGTAATTTGTATTTAAAATTTTAAACTGAACTGTCAAAAATGACAAGTTGTCATTGATGTTCATCTTAAAAATTTCACGGCCACCACACTCTTAGTTGATTCTGGCTGAAAAATGCATGTTTTTTCAAGTTTTCTCGCACATCATGTGCAGGAAAAATGTAAATTCATAAAAAGGGGCTAATCCTAATCAAACTTTACATATCTATGTAAGTTTCACTCAAATCCATCAATTCGTCTAGGCTCTAGAAATTGGCAAAGTTGCGTGATGAATCTATAGAAATATATATATATAGATCCGTTAATATACCAAATAGTATTAGGATACTGAAACATACCTTCCTATTTATTTATTTTCTATTTATATTTTAAAAATAAAATTTTATTTCGTATTTTTATTTAATTTTTTGACATATATTTCACTAAGAAAAAAGCTTCACAATCAAACTGACATATGTCACATTTCGCAAAAAATTTAAAATTTTTAAATATTTCCATGGTGTACAAGGAATGCAAGATTTGTGAAATCTAATTTTTTTATATTTTATTATCTCTAAATTTAATGAAAATTAATAAAATTAGTGTAATCAAAACACATGTAGAATTAAATATTTTTCAACTTTCAAAACAACATAAATTGTTGAAAAAGGAAATTTAACCGTGTTTTTCACGAAAAACTGTTAAGGGTTTCAAGTAAACTGCTACTTCCGGTTGACCAATTTTATCCAAAATCTAATCAGCTCTTCATTTATATATGTATGTATAAGAAGCAATAATTAATAAAATTGTATTTTTTGGAATTATAGTACTTGAGTTATGCGAGACGAAAAAATAGACCCAGACTACACACACACACACAAACACACACACACACACACAAACACACACACACACACACACACACTCACACACTCACATTCACACTCACACACACACACACACACACATACACACATACACACACACACACACACATACATACATACATACATACATACATACATACATACATACATACATACATACATACATACATACATACATACATACATACATACATACATACATACATACATACATACATACATACATACATACATACATACATACAGACATCATGACGAAAATAGTAAAATCGTATTGTAGGGACCCTAAAATGTGCTTTATTGAAAACTCACTACCCAATTTTTTGACCAAAAACAATACCCCCCTTACCTAGAGGTAGGCGGGAGGTAAAAATATAAGAATTTGTTTAAGAGGATTACAAGCCCCTCGTTATATTAGTTTATCCCATGTATTTTTATATGTTGAAGTTTTAGAAAAATAATAAAATACATTTAACTGAAATAAAATACAAGAAAATTTATAATTAAATAAAGCAAAATGATAACTATTTTTTACATACACCAACATTAAAAAAAAATTATTTTTAATTATAAATACACTTAAATAAATAAATAAAAATTGTATGTAGGACGAACTATTATGATGAGGGACTCGTATAAACAGAAATGTATTACAAAAAAATAACAAAACTTAAGTTTTTTTATATAAATACTACCTGAATTTTAATGTTTAATAATGAAGCTTTATTTCCAGCTAGTTTTTAGTTTTAATTTTGTGTTTTGTTTTAATATAAATTTTGTTTTGTCAACACAAATTTACTCTTTCTTGCTAAATAGTTTGTAGTTTTATATTTGCAGCTTAGCTGACATTACATTAGTAAAATGAATATGGAGTAAGCAGAGTGACACACCTATAATGGGTAAAAGGCGTGATGATATATTTATTTTAATTATTTATTTACTAAATGCAATATTCCAAAAGAAGGAATATTTTTCAAGAGAAAAGAGAATTCTAATGTGAGAAGATATTGAAAATGTATATAATAAGGCAGATAAAATGAGGCGTTCAGCGCAAAAGTGGCCTACCTGCAAAATTTTTAAAATTGACTTAAGCATTTTTTGTAACACAGTTTGGTATATATTTTCAAGAAACAGTGGCCTATCTAACTTGATTCTGTTTGTTCATAGATAGCAGTGCATGTTCAGTTGCTTCATATGTAATATTTACAGTAGAAAAGTGGCTCAAAGTTACATGGGCTTCAGCTGAAATAATATTTATATTAACATTGTAATACTGGCCCAAAGTTAAAAATTCTACATGGGATTTCATTGTTGAAGAAGATTTTAATTTAGAAATATATATTTTTTAATGGTAACTTTTTTTTCAACAAATAAAAAATAAACATTTACGAGTATACATAAAGTAAACAAATTAGTTTTTCGAAACATCGAAAAAAAAAACAAGAAAATTAATGTTATTTCGGTACGTGTAACTATATCAATGACGTTTTGGAAAAATTGGGTCATTGTTAGTACTCCTTGTCTTTATCTGCACTTTCAAAAATCCTCGTCCCGAGCACGTTGGTAATTCTTTATAAAACTTATGTGCTGCTGGAGGAATATAATTTAGTAACTTCTGCAAATCCTTGTATTTAGCATATTCAATTGGATGTGCCATTGGTTATAAAAGGAAGATGGTCCATTAGGCCGGCATTTCTCCCAATTGGAAAAACAAAAATGCAAGAATTTTATATCTTAGGGCCACACAAACAAAACTAAATCGATTTTTGTCCAAACGAACCCTATTACCCAAATCTCTAACCACTCTTAATATCCTACCCACTCCCAACAACTATGACAGACAGTAACGTCAGAAAAGTGAAATTTTGCTTCTCCCTAGAACGAGTAATATGCAGTTGAAAGTAATTATCTATTACGCTAAACTAAACAAGATAAAATTGCCTTATGTTTCAGGAAAATTCGTTTGCTATTTGGAAAATTACTAAGAACCATCAAATTTTTATCTGTTAAACTATTAAAAAAATAAAGATCTCCATATCTATATGATTCAAAATTAAAACGAAATTTTGATTTTATCTCAATCAAAAAGTCATATAATTTGTCATTTTGTTCATGAAAAATTAAAAACAAAGTAATTGTCAATGTAATTGTAATTACAATGAAAAATTGCTAGGATTACTAATTACTTGCATAAAAAATGTAATTAATTACTGAAGTTTCCATTACAGAGCGAATGTAATTGAAAATTTAAATTAACAATTACATTTCTGAAATATGTAATTAATTCTCTTATTTAATTACTTATAATTTTGGTGGCGGCCTCTCGAAAATTCCAGGCGCCTTCGCAAAGCTTCGAAAAACGTCACTTCGACAGGTTTCAACAGAACTAAATTCGTTACATTATTTTCTTAATCCATGAATTATTTCATATACAGAGTTACATCCATATATTATTATAAAAATGATCAAAAATAATTCAAGTGATCTCAAAAACATGTATTTCGTTACAGATTTTTTCATGAATCCTACAATTTCTTTTACATAGTACAAGGAAGAAAAAAAATAAAGAACTATTTAAAATTGTTAAGTATGCTTTGAATCAGCCTGTGTTTCTTCGTACGGGTGGTATGTGAGGACAAGTGAAGGGTGAAGGGAGTGTAACCACGCCATTCTTCTTTTTGCCGGAGCCCTTTTGATCTCGATCGTGGCAGGTACAGCACCTTTAGTAGCGTCTCTGTATGTGTGCGTGTGTGTGTGGTACAGTAACGGCGGTTTCAGTTACGGATGAAGGAATAAACTCACAATACGAGAAACTCTACACCCACCACACAATTACGTCAAGGTGGAAGTGGAAAGATTTCCAAGCATCTTTTGGGCTGTGATTTGATTGCTGGGAACGCGTAATATATCAGTCTATATTTTGTCACTATAAAAGAAAACTAGTAGAATTCATACAAAATAACACTTTATTCCGTTTTTACAAACTATATTTTTCTATTTCAGTGTTGTTATAAGGCTAATTATAATTCGTAGCTCTTAAAAACGGATACAGATGGGTCTGAGTGATTCGGCCGGGGGTCCCTTGTCCCTTGCAGTTGTCTGTTGATTGACCATAAGCAACTTCGCTAATGCAAGTAAAACATTCAGTCATTGAAACCTGTGGAAGCCCAAACCTTTTTCTCCGCACTAGGAGAAATAAGAACAAATTATTATTAAATATTATAAGGCACCACAAAAAGTTGTTAAGAAGATTGTGGCCTGTGCCGATTTTCATTTTCTACTGGTAGTAGGAATATTTAAAAAACTGACACATGAATTATATGTATTCTTTTATAATAATATTACTTTTCATTTTGACATCCACTGATTATGGGAAAATTAACTTGGATTGAAATTCTGAAAAACTGAAATAATCATAAATGCACCTGATTACAAAAAAACACCAGGAATATTTTTAACACACAGTAACATTTTTTAAAATTTTACAGCATTATAAAATTACCTCAATAGAAAATATTTTATGAAAATACGTATCATAAGGCTTGTTATTGCACTTGTCTTTTGTACAACTCGCCGCGAAACAATTCATTTTCCTAATTTGGACTCGTGCGTTTACAGATAGCCCTACGAAACTTGTTTTCTAATATATTATTTCCAAACTGTTTCCATGTATGTAGTTTTAAATAGCTGTTTCAGAAAATGTAACATGCATTGATACAAATGTTTTCATGGAACAAACAGATTCCTCTTAAATGAAGAGAAAAAATGAATTCCGATTTCGTTTTCACTGAAAACTTGTAGGATTCATAAATATTCTTGTATGAAAATTCATATAGTTTTGAAGGAACATATCAAAGTATTCAACAGAGACTCATAGACAAAGTAGTTTAAGTAGGAGTAGTTTTAATTCAAAATAATAACGATTTAAACAAAAACGTTTTGTTTAAATTTCTTTTTCATTATTTTTAAAAACAAAATTTAAAATATGTTCTTTTTATATCAAAGCAGAAAAAGAAGATAAATAAAATTTATATTAAAAATTAATATTTTTTGAATTGAACCTAATCATTTTGTAATAAATATTTTCTTCTACGAATGCATACAAAAGGAAAACTAAACATTTTCTTGGAACAAGAAGTTATTTTTATGAGTGTGTGTTTATTAAAATTTAGAAATTTGATCGGCTCACTAACTTTTTGAGGAAATATAATTTCTATCGTATTTATAATATAGACTTCCTATACTTTAATGAACTCTGAATTGCAATTATATTATTTTTAAGAATTGCTACATTCAAGGAGCAGTTGCGTGTTCACACCCGGGTGTCAATAATTCGGTTTGAATGACTCCATCAGCCACGCTACTGTTGGGCTGTATGTTTCAGCTGCGCTGCCACCAAATAGTTAGGCAGTAGAGCTCAGCAGCTCGCTGGAACACATCAGACCGGCCAGTAACCGCCCAATACTACTATAGCCTCGACGCCATCCTCGTTTTATTTCTCCACGGCATTTCCAGTTGAATTCCGTAAAAATATCGAGAATTTGCTCCAACACAAAACAACAGGAATGTATCAATGTTATCGGAGCAGATTTTCAAAAAGGTTGTTTATAAATTTGGTTTGTTACATGTTATGATAGTGATGTTTGTGTTTTGTTTTCATAGTATTTTTTCCTGCAGCTATGTCGAATTCCTAAACATTTTATGTGGTTTCCTGTATGTTTATGTTTCTGGTTTCATATGTTTTGTTTTGCTATATTGTTATTGATAAATTTATACGGTATTCCTAAATTCTGATTCACAGCATTTAGATATTTACAAGAAGAAATAAAAGTATAGTTATTTGTCAAACAAGAGAGGAAAGTGCTTCTTTTTCCCACTTGAGCTCGATGTTTGCCTCATGAGCATAGCGAATGAGACAATTCGAGCGAGAGTGGAAGAAGGACTTTCCTCTCGTGTTAGACGTTTCGTTTCTAAAAAACCGGTTTGCTCGGACCTAAATACACTTTGACACAGGGCCGGCGGAAGGCGTGGGTAGTGTGGGTAGCACCACCCATCTGAAATTTTCCTGGGTGGGTAATTACCCACCTGAAGTTTTGGAAATTTTAAATACATTTTTGAATATTTTGAAAAAATTCATGGAAATGTTGAAAGATGTTTGAGAATTTAAAAATTGAAATTGAAAATGTGAACAAAATAAGTCTAAAATGAATATATAATAAATTCTAGCCCCCATCCCCCTTCACCCCTCTCCTACAACCAAAGACACTGACACTACCCACCTGACTTACACACGTTCCGCCGACCCTGCTTTGACACAAGACGTAAGGCGGTGTAGCAGTGTTGCCAATGTACCAATCTTAAATTTAACGTTGTCAAATTGTGATTTAATCTAGAAAAAGAAATATATAAAGCATAATTTTAAGATAATTTAAAGTAAAGTAACCTGACACTAAAATAAGGATTTTTAATAAAATTAGGAATTTATTTATAATTATTACAATAACTTTTTTTTTAAATAACATATTATTTTTAATATAACAAAATTTAATATAAATTTATTAATAGCGGCAATATTTTGAAACATTTCCGGTTAATGAATCGCTACTAAAATTTAACTCTAACTCGAAAAAAAAATCAAATTTGAAAATAATATTTTCATTAGAACTTAGTGGACGAAAAAATCATTCCACACATATGAACACACAGACGCCATAGTGAAAATAGTTCAATCTCATTTTTGGGACCTTTAAATGTGCTTACTTGTTGAAGACTTATTATTGAAATTTTTACCTTTACAATATATCAGCGCAAGGTAATAAATGTAACATAGCGCCATTTATTCTTTTTAGACCTGGCACTCTTGTCTTGCAGACCTCGGTAAGTGATATATTTCTATGTTTGAAATGCAGTTACTAACCGTCTAGTCTTGACATTTAAAAACGTTAATATTTTACAACTAATAAAAGCAAGAAGTACAGTGAAGGCAACTGTAGGAATCGTGATAAACAAAATTTATATGGTTTCCCCGGATATACTGGACGTTCAATTTAAGTGTGCCACCACTACTCTATTCATATTTTATAACAATACTAGCGGACTAGGTAGGCAAACGGTGTCCTGCCACAAGCAACGCTAGCAAAATATATTTCTTAAAATAAAATCTTTTATTCAGTATAATTATTTCAAACACATTAATGTAATTAGATAGCGAAGAACAAAATTAATGAAAGCGTATCTAAATATCGAATGTTGTTGATCTCTGAAATCTAACCTAAGTAATAATAAATGTTGAAATGATTTTATCTTAATGCTAATGTGTGTACAATAATTCTTCTACTGTATAAATGTACAGGTCCGACGGTTTTCCGACCCGTGAACACAACGTAAAGTTGTCCGTGTGAGAAATATGGATTTTCCAGATTTAATATAAAATTCCGGTGTAAGTAATTCTTCTCTTTCTAAACCTTGACCGATTTTTGGTATGGCCAGGAAAATTAAAAAAAATCGGGATCTCGACTACAGCGCCATCTACCGGCTCCAATTGTAGATAAATACCATCCAGGTGGCCCTATAAATAAAAAAAAGTTTCATCAATACGTATCGGTCAAGTCGTTTCGAAGAAGAATAATACCAATACACGCAGATCGGAATTTTATATATATATATATATATATATATATATATATATATATATATATATATATATATAAAGATTATAATAGAAATATTTATTTATTGAGGTTATACTCAAAAGAACTGATAGGGCTTCAAATAAATTACCATTTCCGATTAATATAAAGTTTTAAAAAATATAATCAGCTCGTAACATGAATTATCTATAACCTAAATATGAAATTTGAAATATATAGATTTATAAAATTTTGAGTTATCGTTAAACACAGTGTTGTAACAGATAACAATATTTTTTATCTAGATAAATACTACTCTCATATTAATCTAGATAAGATAACAGATATATATTAGATAATAAATAGATAAAACAATAATAAAACAAATTTTATGTAGGAAATAACAAAATGACATTGACAATATTTGTTTACATGCTTCATTGGTTATAGCTGGTGGTATGATATATCTAATATTGTGAAAACAACTAAAATAACAATTCTGAACTACTATGTTTTATGAATTTAGCTACATAATTTGACTCAGCTTGAATTTTTTAAAACTAATTCTCATATTTATTATTAATGGATCTTATCATTTATTATATATTGTTTTGTAGCCAAAATTACAAATTTGTATACTGTACAAAAATATCAAATATCTTGGATATTAATAAAATAATTTATTTTTTAAATTAATATTCTAATTTACGCTGATTACCAGTTTAGCTGTCACAAGCTATCAAAACAAGATCTAGAATCATTTCTCTTAAATCCCCTCAGTCTTGCTAATAGAAGGAAATTTATATTGATTATTATTTTAGAAAAAATATCATCTAGATAATGAACCAAAAATAAATAAAACTAATCAAAAAAATTTTCTATTTAAATAGATGAATATTAAAAAAATATCTAAATAAGATAATAGATAAAATTATTTAATCTAGATGATTTATCTAGATAAATTTATCTAAATAAGTAATAACATACTCACACAGAGTGTCATAGTGAAATTTGTGAAATTATATTCTTGGGACCCCAAAACGTGCCGAACTATGAAAAACTCATTACCGAAAATATTAATGCGTTACAATACCTCCCTTTATATACTCGTATTTGTAGGGAGGTGTGAAATACTGAATCGAATAACAGAATAATAATTAGGATACCATTTAAAATAAGAAAGTTGCATCCCGAATTTTGGGAACATCTAATAGAATTTTTTTGTTCTTCGTAATTATCGTTTTTTATGAAGATAGTAACTAATTACTTTTGGTCATATGCCTTAATGAGTGGATGATTGTGAATTAATGTGAACAATACAAGGGACCATGTTCTTCATTGAGATTCAAACCCACGACCTCTGGTGTGTTCGGCTAGTAACATAGCCTCTACTCCACCGAGATCGGCAAAATCTTTTTAAATAGTTGTTTGTTAATTTAAGCTCTTATAGTTTTAGAAATGGCAATGGTGGCACACTTAAATTGAACATCCTGTATATGTTTTGAAATCTCCTCCATCCATTTTATCCATTTTCACAATAATGTCTATGTGTGTGGATGGTTTGATGGAGTCCGTAAGTTCAATAACTCATGAACACGAATAAAATGAAGTGGAGTATTGAAATTACGAGTGCATCATAAAGTTTCATGATAATACATAGATTTGAATTGATTTTCGTCATAAATGCAAAACTAAAATTGGAAATTTACTAGACGCACAAATCATTAAATTTAGTTTATTACAAATAACCAAATAGAGAATCAAGTACGAGAAAAAGTCAAAGATGCCGTAAAAATAGGTTGGTACCACGAGCTCTGTTTTTGGGTGTTTTACGAGCAGTTTTAGGCTCGGTTTTAGCGCTGTGCAATGTTCTAAAATTATTTTATAAAAAAAAATATTTCAAATAGAAGTTACAGAGAAATGTATTATCTACCACTTTTTTATGAAGTACTTTTTAATAAAATAATTTCAGAACATTGTATAGCGCTAAAACCGAGCTTAAAACACTGCTCTTAAAACAACCAAAAACAGAACTCGTGGTACAAGCCACATATTTTTTCTGGGTACAATCAAATTAATAATACATTGCAATATTCAAAGTTTCTATGGAAACAAACAATGAAACATCTATTCTATGTAACACTTGTTTCAAGTAATACTATATTATTAAACATTCAAATTCATATTTGAATTTTACATTTATATTTTGAGTACAAGAAAGTCGTTTGGTTAATACAGAAAGTTTTTTTTTTTCGGTAAAGCGGTCTCAACTACTGACGTTACATGCCGCCTCGGTTCCTCGTTTTCGGTGGTGTGACAACGACACGCAGTGTTCGTTGGTATGGGTTTTCGCAAAGCGGTCATTCGTCCAACTACTAACCGCGCAAAAATAAAATAAAATTGTACGGCATGTTTAATATACCACTGGTCACCAAGGGGCTTTGCCCGCAGGGCCTATCGGGTCCCAGGCCGTAACCCCGACGCAGGGGCTCCGATTCAATCATTTTACGTGAGCAATAACAGCCCCAAGTTTGACGGACTGTTAATTTTACAAATAATAAATTCCCCAAAAACAGTTGCCCAAAATTCAATTTAGTAGCATTGTTTTTTAGATAAACAGTGCCACAAAATTGACTTTGTGTACGTGAAATAGGAAAATAAATTTTCCTACAACTGTCAAAAAAACTTGACATTTTTTCATTGTTTTCAATACGCAAAATATGCTATTTCTTGGTTATATATAAACAACACTTGTGTTTCCCAGGCAACGTGAAAAAAAGTATTTTGCGCACATGGGCTACAAACTCTTTTCCGCATTGTAAGAAGATTGAATAAAAATAGTATATGTGAAATGTATTTAATAATTTTTTAGTAAATTAAACATGCGCAAACGCACAGCTCTTGTATCTTTGCATCTGACAACGCGCCCTACGTGCTAAATGAATCAGTTACTTGTAAATTTTTGAATTTTTTTTTATTTATTGAACACAAACTTGCAACTAATTAAGAACAGAAACGACAAAATAAAATTTAAAGGATGATCGACAAATTCGATAAATAAAAGATTGAATTAAATTAGTAATTTATGACATTAACCTAACCTAACCTAATATAACCTAAGAAAAATTATACAATTGGTAATAGAAAAACGTATTTAAGGTAACGTTAAGTATAATTATTTATTAATATTTAAGGTAATGCTGCAGTTTTTATACGAGTAATGGTTAATATTTATTAATGCCCGATAATTTATTGGTTGAAGCCCGGAATTTGGTTTTCTATGTTGATGTTGACAGGTACGTGTTAAGTGTTTTTGTTGCTTAGTAACATCAAAATGTATCAATAAATTAGTATGAAAAATATAATAATTTTTACATATTTATTTAATTCATTTCTTTTATTTGAATATTAAGAAAGTTGTAGGAAAAATATTGTGTGTATTACGGGTGCAAAATGGCATTGCTGCTCTCGCATAATTGAAGCTCTCAGCTGCGCTTCGAGCTTCAAACTTTATGCTCGTGCTACAATGCAGCATTTTGCACCCTTAATACACAAATAACTATTGTGTATACTTGTTTTAATTTTATTAATATATGCTAGATATTTTGAAAGGCCTTATATATTCATATATATTTATATCACAGGACACAGGTATATACATACCAACTTTTGCAACCTCGTAAACTGCAAAACAGTACAAGCAATAATTTAATTTTGAATCAATGTATATCGTGTCAAAATATAATGCGAATTTAATTACAATAGTTTAGTATTTAAAGGAGTAATTTTCCATTGCGCAGAAAAGAAACAACATAATAAAAAGTATTTTATCCGGGGCAGTTACAAGCGTATTTACTATTTTTCTCATAACTCGCAAATCGCGTGCAAACAGCACATTTTCAGCAAAAACTTCACGAGTTTATCGCAACTTACACAAACTTAAAATATCTGCCTTCATTTATAATTTCTCTTTTGTGTACGGCAAGGAAATGTGCACTGATTACGACTGCGAGGAGCTCGTGTTGTTTCGGAGAAAGCTTGAGCTTTCAAGCTCGAATTTTTGTGTTTAATTAAGTTGTGAAACTTTCAGAGAACTATATAGGTGTATGCATATTAATATAAAGCTTGTATGTTATGTTTTGTTTTAGTTTTCTGTTATTTGTTTGCGGTTGATGATGTTTTGTTATTTGTCTTGTCGTGAGTAAACAAACTTTATCGCAATTCTCAAAGATGTCATGAATTGTTTTTCGTTAAAACTTGAAATGAAATCAATGTTTGCGAAGATTAAACAAACAATTTATTTCGCTGTAAATATCTAGAATCCTTTAATTAACAACACTTACTTAATTACTGAAGAGAGAGCAAAAAAATAATCACAATGAAAGACCTTTTGGGAACATGAAACAACATCTCTATCCAGAATTACTTGGAACTAAAATCGAGCGTTTTTCCAAGAATTCAAAGTCCCTTTTCCGTCGTTGCCTCCACCCACATAACCCAGGACCTTCAGAATTTAGAATTAAAACCACGCTTCAGTCGAGCGTTTTATTCTGCCCGGGTTCTGAAATTTTTAACCCGAAGCTGACCTATCGCACTCAAGTGCTATAGAAAAATTTCTCTAGTTTTATTGTAGTAGTCAGAATATTACTAGAAATCATTTTAAATGTGTTCACTTTATTTGTGTGATTTTTAGGGATAATACCCATAACGTGCAACAAATATTACTACGTACATAATAATTTCCCTATGATTTTTGTTACAAGTAGCGTGCGAAATCTAATATGGAGTAGGTGGCATGCTGATAAATGCTTGCTTTTTTATACTTAATACAAAAAAGTATAGCAATACCGAAAAAAAATCGAAATTTGTTTTAGCGGAAATATTTGATTTGAAGTTTAATGAATCAGAGACGAGTTATCCAACTACAGAATTGTTAGTTTTAAGAAAATCTTTGATTCCAGACCATCACATATAAAAACTGATTTGTAGATTTTAAATTTAATAAATACTGTATTATCCAAATAAATAAATCATCAATTTAAATTCTAAATTTCTAAATATAATCTAATCTAACCAAGCAGGTTTGTACTGGATTTAATTTACAAATTTAGATTTAGAAATTTAATTTTTAAAACATAAAATACATAGAAATACCGAATATTTATAAATTGACAGATTTACAATTTATATTTAAAATATTACCATACTTTATATTCTAAATCTAAATTTCCAAATCCAACCAATCAAATTCACTGAAAAATAAAAAAAAAACTTTGACAACAGTAAAATGTGTCAAGATTGCCAATCAAACTGATTTATTTGTGATCGTCATATAATATTTAACGTGGATGCGGAAAGTGTTAAATATAATATTAATTTAATATCTTTGATTGAAGAACATCAGATATGACAAGTTAACGTTGTTTTGTTGTTGTTTAATACATATTTCAAAAAGGTGAATCCTACTCCTGATTGGCAGATTTAAAATTTAATAAATTCAATATGAACCAGGAGGTAAATCGCAAATATTAATTCTGGATTTTTAAATCTAAATCTGTAAATTAAATTCAGTATAAACCAGCCATTATTTAAACCAAAGAAAAAGTAAATTTCTCAAGTATGATATTTTGTTATTATTAAATCCACTTTAAAAAATGTAGGTTTGTATCATATCTGAAATATGAGACAGTGAAAATATGTACCTTGTTTATTTGAAACATTTTTCTTAATTATACAGGATGGTGACACTGATTGACCGATCATAGGCGTTTTACATATTAATTTATACATGTGCAATTTCCTGCCTTCCTTTTAATTTTAGAGATAATTTAACACCAATATAAAGTAAGCCATAAAGAAAAACAATTTTATCGTTTTCACAGCGGATAATAGGAAAGTAACTTTTTGCAAGTGATAAACGTTATTTACCTTTCTTCTAGCAACAAGATCAAAATACTAATTACATTATTGTCATTCGTGAAGAAAATATATTATGATATACAATAATTTTCAACAATTGTACTTTTAAATAAACCTTTTCATAAATAATATTATTTAAATTATTTTACCGAATTACACTCGATCTTTTATTTTCTTCGAATAAATTTCTGTTTATAATAAAACTACAACTATGGTTTCGTGATTTTATTAAAACGGTTCTTTTATCAAATTGCTAGGTAACAAGGTTTTGTACAAATATAAATTTATCCGGCAAAATAAAAAGCTCTTGTGTGATTACAGTTGAATAATATTTCAAATAAAAATTGAAGAAATTTAATATCTGCATCTAACTCAGTGACCAAATATTACAGCCCGAAATCTATCAAATAAGTATTCGGAGAAATTTTTGGGAAATATTGGAGATGTGTTTGAATATTACTTGGACTATTTATTTTTTGTGTTCCTTGTAATTAAATTTTGTTAATAAATTTCTATTTTGACACTACTAAATAAGTAAATTGTATGTAAACCATTTATTCATTTAATTTAATACTTGATTATGAATAGCGTTGAATATTTGCTATTCTACAAGGCAGACGTTTCGACACCATTTGTGTCTTCTTCTTGGCTAGTAAATAAGTTAAGATTATGTGCATACTAATAAAGCTTCTGCTAAATAGGTCTTTAATTCTGTAAACACAGAAAAGTCGTTAGAAATATAATATATAAAATACGTCAGCAAAAATCGCCTATTACTTGGGCAAGCAATATAATTATCGGATAGCAATAAAGAAACAAAGTTTAATTTTTATCAAATAAGTTTAGAACTCTGACAAACTAATCGAAGTTAGCTGGAAAGCGATAGCTTTTTTCACTGAAACAAAAACAAAAGCCTGGCGAACGGTCAGTCTGCAATGCGCACTCTTTACACTCGATATCGTATTGGGTATAGCTAAATATTTAGCCTGTCTAATGTTCAGGGTAGGGCTGCCACCGCAAGGATAAAGAGGCGGGGAGAAGTAAGGGAAAACGAAACGGTAACGGTAAAACATTTGAACCGGAAATACGGAGTGAATTGAAACCGAAGACTCGTGGTGATTCCAACGAATCCAATACTAATTTATTTGTTTTGAACTACGTACGCTTTACTCTGCTTCACAAATTCTGCATACGGGAATTTTAGAACTTTACATATTGTATTATTCATTTGGGCAGAATACACAATTTGAACTTATTTAATTTGATTAAAAAAGGAACCATCCCGTATTGAATTTGTTTTTGTCTCTGCGAATTAGGAATATACCTACGTTACCCGTACCTTCGTATGTAGTGGGATGTGTAGAATTGTTTGTACAGGGCTGGAGCTAGGGTTCTGGGTCGTTGAGTAGGCCTCGTTTATGAGGCGTGAGGGCGAATGAGAGGCCCTGGGGGACTCCTTGCGTGTCTGACCCTCTTATATTGGTCCTCACTATGTGTAGTGTGTCTCTATCCTAATCTATATAAACTTTCTACCTCTTCAACGTAGAGACTGACTTCATCGGAGACAAATTCTTTTGAAAATATTGCTAAGGGTTGGCCTTTATTCAAGTTATATTAAGGAATAATAACAATGGTTTGTCTGATATCATTTTACATTGACAACAGTTTTTAAAACACAACTTTCAGGATTCGGGCCGCAGAAATCAATTTGATTTAATCACATTGTATAAAACGCTAATTATAATATATAATACTGGTATTAATGAAAACACATATACTCGTGAAATTAGTGTTTTTAAACAAAGTGATCCTGTAACTTCAGAAAGGAAAACGATACTTATTATTCCCAGGCTTAACTCTAGTTCTAAATAAACCTGTGTTTACAGAACGAACTATGAGGTAAAATCAATGCTTAGAGCAAGTTTTCAAATAATCTTACACATATTTAAACTTGATATTAAGGTCTATATAATAAGCCCATAGGCCAGTAATGTATTGTAATAAATGGCATTTATTTGAAATCGGCACTAAAGTGCTCAAAAATCGTCATTAAAAGCTTAGATATCGTCACTAAAGTAACCCATTATACGACGTATTTGAGCATCCCAGTGTTGGCAACCGTTAAATAATTATTGTACAATTAGGATAATTTTGGCAGATATATTAACGTACTATAGTAAATTTGGACGTAACATGAAACAAAATTTACAAGAAGAATTAACTAATTAATTCCGATGGCGAAATTGAGGACAAAACACATCATTTTGAGTGTTATTTACGATAACTTCACTTCTCGAGGTTGGCAACACTGACTGTCAGTTTCAATTGACAACTGACAGATGTATAAACTTAACCTATATTCTAATTTTTTTTACAGTTTTTTTGAATTTTAGATTTCAAATAAAACTTAATATGTACCTCGGCACTGAAGTTAATTTTTATCACTCACATGGTTTATTATCCTCGGCCCTACGGGCCTCGGCAACTAAATTCCATATTCGTGATAAAAAATTGAACTTCTATGCCTTGATACATAAATAACTATTGTGCGACTGATGCGGAAAATGGAAAAATCAAAATAACGGAATAACAGTCAAATATTTATTTAAGGGCTAAGTTAAGGTCAACAAACAATTAAATAACATGGACACACAAACATATTAAAAACACGTAGAACAAATCTTAGTCAAGATGTTAAAATATACATATATAATAAAATGATAAATAAATATAATTAAAAATATCTATGTTCTACAAAATCTGGAGATTTTTTCTACCTGTTTTTAATATGTTTGTGTGTCCATGTTATTTCATTGTTTTTTTACCTTAGCCCTAAGGATGATAGCCGTTGTTTTCGACACGTCGGCATAGTTGACTCCTAGTCCGTTGTTTTACCATAAAGTTTATGGGCGCCTTTTGATAGTGTGCATAGTTTTTGTGAGTGCATGTAAGTAAAACACCCAAAAACAGAACTCGTGGTACCAGCCATTATGGAAATTATAAAATAAGCTTAAAACATCAAACTTGAATAAAATATTAGAATTATTATTATTATTTTATGGGTAGCATGTAATACTATTACTATGTGTGATTTTATAGTAACACTGATGTGTAATACTGACTGAAATAAATGAGTAGTTAATTCAGTTGATAATAATAAGAGGGACTTAAATCAGTTTAATGGATTTGTATACCCATGTATTAATCTCAAAATTTGTTATAATATCATATAGGTGATTGAAATGACTGCATTTGGATGTTTCATAGACAGTTTTCGTCTTTTAAAATTAATATTTAATTAAAATTTACAATTCATATCAGCAATTAATAACAATCACTGGTTGCTAAGAAATTTGATGATATGATAGTGAAAATCAATTTGTACACAAATGCTGTGTACCATTCTATATTCTAAATTTTGTTTTTGTTGTTTTTAAAATGATTTGACTGTAGAATGCGCAGGGAAAGCCAGTGTTTTTCGTATACCTATTTTACCACAAAAGGGCGCGAATGAAAGTTACTAGTTGTAAATGGCGTGTGTCAAAGGTAGTGAGTACTACGCCAGAAAAAATGGATAGTATTCGTACTCAAACAGATATACTCATTCGGTTAAACTAGACTTGTCTAATCTTGGTATGTAATATATACTGCGATATATGGGGTAAATAGCTCCGTGGTAACGTATCGTACTATGGATCGTGAGATCCTCAGTTCGAATCCCACTACCGACAGTTACCAATTTAAATTTATCCCTGTGGTTCCCCCTCCACTAACAACTTTGGGGGATATGACTTAACGGCTGGTAACCGCATTTCATACGCAAAAATATATCTCTTACCGAGATCTGCGTAAGCAGAGTGCCACACCCATAATGGGTAAAAGGCGTGATGATACATTTATATTATTTTTATTTATTTTATATATACTATTATTAAATTATTAAAGTGCTATTAACAACTGTGAAATTACGACCAGCTACGATATGTGTTTAAGATTCTGGACGAATGAAAGCTATTGAATCAGATTCCAATACATGTGGAACAAGTTTGGTACCGCCGTTGAATGGTATAATCAGAGCTTTGGCATTCGACTCTCACTTCTGTGAGCGTACCAACGTAGAAATGATATTTCCCCAAAGCGGTTTTAAATCCACACTAAAAACGGTTCTTGCGTTCCTGCTGCGCGTGTAACTCCTGGCGCTCGGCCTGCCCTACTTGCTGGCTTCTCGTGAGCACGTGAATTAAAGGCTAGAAATTAATTAAGATTTTATGAGACAGAGGCGGCCGTGCCTCCGTGATGCGGGTCGGCAACATTTGTTTCACGGGACCCTGCCCGGACCAACGCTCATTTGTTTTGCATCCCGATCGCCGCTTGTTTTATGGACGTGTAGCTGTAGTTCTTGTAACGCGCGGTGTAATATAAATGAAACTAAGGTTACTAGATCCCAGCCAGCGATACAATCAACTCTGTGTTGCTCAGGGGAAATATCCAGAGTCATTCGCTATGATTTTTCGATTTGTTTGTCAAGATCCAATATGGAAATATTTGCCTATAATATTGCCTTGGCAATGGGACCTTCACTATACTAACAGTAATTCATTCATTTACATAGAAACTATACTCCATTTCACCTTAGCAAATTGTAAATGTCACTGCAGATTAGAAATGTGTCGTTCAGAACGATTCGTTCAAAATGAACGAATCAGTATTTTGAGAAAGATTCGTTCAGTTAAAAAGAATCACCAGTGGACTATTGATTTGAAATAATCTTGTTTTTGTTTTACAAAATGATTCCACATAAATTTTCTTTGTCTATCATTAATATTAATACTCATTATTATGTAGTATAGTAAAGCAAGTGAGCAGTGCTGGATTAACCTATAGGCAATACTAGGCAATTGCCTAGGGGCCCCCGCCAAACAGGGGCCCCCGCCAAACAGGAGCCTCCGCCAAACAGGGGCCTCGAAAAATTAATTGTTGATAAAATCGTTTCACGGGGAGAAACTAATTGTTGAAAAAATAATTTTGCGGAGAAATGAAAGATGGTACTTTCCAGAAGTTAAATACATTTATATTAATGAAAACATACACTGAGAAAACAGGACTGCACAAGTTCCTGTCAGACTCTTATGTGAACAGTGCGCATGGTAAGGACTACTGTCAAGTACTGTAACCGCTGCAGTTAAAACTGTAGCAGTTGCAATGTCGGTATAACAGTTCGGTTTTCTCAGTGTATAATTTTTGACATATATATATATATATATATATATATATATATATATATATATATATATATATATATATATATAGAGGAAAGGGTGGTAATATGGGCACCCATTTTGTATTTTGCTTATAGCTGCTACCATTTTGATTCAATTAACCTGAAAATTGGAGAAAATAAACTTCAATATGTTCTAATTACTTTGTAGTATAATGTATATATGATATTCCTATTTGAATCACCTTTAAAAATATTCTTAACAAATACTGCATTTTTTGAGAAATAAAATTTGTGTCGGTAATATGAGCCCCAGGAAAAGTGCACTCGCTTAGTACAAAACAATTTTTTTTTTATTACTAAGATTACATTTATAAAACTGTAGTAATTTTATTTACAAAAATCGCATATGTAAGTGTGGCATCTGCAACAAAAAATTCAACAAATTTTGTGCTTGAAATATGAGCCCCTTCAATGTGAGGGCTCATAATATCAGCTCGGCAGGTGCCCATATTACCAATCTCACCATACTTGAATATAAACATTTATCACCGGTTAATCTTAATAATACACTTTAATGTTATTGCAGTAATAAAACCAATGGGACTTGCACAATACACAACAGTAACCATAATCAGAAAATACCTAGTGATTCTAATAGTAATATTTTTATAAACCCTTACCTTTAAAAGTTTTTATTAGATCACAATACAAACACACTCCGTATTTCAATAATGACAGCAGCTACTACGCCACCGTGCTCCACAGGTATAATTATGAACTATTGCTACTAGTTTCTTGCGGTTTCGATAGAATGCGCATTCTACTTTATTAGATATTTGGGGTGCCCATATTACCTGCAGGTGCCCATAATACCACCCTTTCCTATATATATATATATATATATATATATATATATATATATATATATATATATATATATATCAAAATAAAGCAATCTGTATTAAATAAGATGTAGGGATATGGACAGTATTTGATATAAAATTTGGATGCATAATTTTTTGCCGGACACTTTTTATTTACAAAAAACTGATTTTACAAGTTAACTGCCTATGCCAACATTTACGTGGGACACACGGTATATATAATTATTTGTTTAAATGTTTGAGTTTTTCGGGGCCCCGAAAGTTTTTAGTTTTGATTTTAGAAGCGCAAAATTTTAAATTTGTTTAGAATTTAAAACAACTGTAAAATCTTAGCATAATATTTGAGCGTTTTCAATTTTCTGCTTGCTTCTATGCAACAGGAACGACTGGATATGTTAATTCTTTTTGCATGGAATCCGACGTCTTTTTAATGACATTATTGATCAGTTTAGCGAGTTGAAATGCCGAAAACGCGTCTTCTGAATTGACCGTTGGAATACAATTACAAATGTTTGTTTTTCATTATGAATTATTATATATAAAGTTTTATGTTCGCTGTTTATTTGAAATATTCATAAAGTTTATTGGAATTTTAGTTATTGTATTTTCGGTTCGGGGGGGGGGGGGTTGAGGGCCCCTCGTTTGTGATTGCCTAGGGCCCCGCCTAGTGTTAATCCGGCTCTGCAAGTGAGATACAAATACAAACTAAATGTATTATCAACAGCAACGTCGGACGAATGAATCGAGTTGCGCAATGCGCAGTGCGCACCGATTCAGTACCACATCATAACTTCGGTTCGCAATGTTTTCGTTCGTAAATAACTCATTGTACATTATTATAAGTGATTCGGTGAACGAATCACTTTACTGAACTGCATCAAAAGATTCGGATCAGTAAAAATATTCGAACTTTCCATCTCTACTGCAGAAGAATTCCATTTTACACGCATCAATAGATAGACGTTTGAAAGAACATTTAAGATTTTTGCCCGGAATTAAAAAGAAATTTAAACTCCTGTTAAATACTAAATTTGCATCAAGTTATTCAAATGACAATTAAAGGACTCCGCACATTTCTTATGGGAAGTTGCCTTCAGTGAATTTGGCTGGAATCCGGATTAAAAGTTCTCTTGGGCACCGAGGTCAAAAATGTATAGTTTTCCAGATATTAGAGGTTAATATACCACTTTTGGTATCTTGATGCTTATAGCTCATATCCTAATGGACCGGGGGAGTTCTCTGGGCCATTCTGGGTGTCCTATTGCCAAAACGTATTAAACTCAATGAAGTGGTAATCAAAACATACATGCTAATGTCTTAAAGTGAGTCATCAGATCAAGAAAAAATCAAGCAAATAAAAAATCCTGCATGTATGTATGCAGAAAGGGGTATTTTAACCTCTAATATCTGGAAAACTATGCATTTTTGATCTCGGTGCCCAAAGGGAACAGCAATTATCAATTCCAGGCAATTTCTCATAAGAAATGTACATGTAAAATAATTTCAAATTATTAAAAACAAATAAATTTACTTTAATAGTTTTTTTTTCTTTTAAAATACCGAATATTAAAAAATTTTCGAGAATTATTTTTCAAAAAGGGTATCAAATTTTAAATATTTATCGATGTATTCAGAGCTACGTCATTTATTTATTAATAATAAAACTAATCAAAATATTTATTGAGGACACCAAATGTAAATGTGGAATCGGTAATGATGCATCCGAGGACTTTCTTGTAAAAAGAGGTGTTAAACAAGGTGATGTTATATCCCCCCTTCTATTCAACCTTATATTAGAGAATATAATAAATAAAACAAGAATAAACGTTAGCGGAACTATTTACAATAGAAGGTTACAAATACTTGCATTTGCGGAAGATGTCGCTATTTTAGGAAGGCGGGAAAGAGATATAGCGGATACACTAAATAAACTAGAAGAAGCTGGAGCATAAACGGACCTAAAAATAAATATTAATAAAACGAAAGTATTGCCATAAGCAAGCGAACTCCAGAGAGAAAATACACTCCTCGAAACCGGTAATAAAAATATAGAGCGCGTTAAAGAATTTAAGTACTTGTACACCACAATCACACATAATAACGACATTTCTGTTGAAATTTCAAATCGAATAGCAGCCCGCAGCAGATGCCTATTTGCATTAGACAATATTTTAAAATCGAAGCTGATATCCAGGAAATCTAATGTATTCCTGTACAAAACCAACATAAGACCAGTAGTGTCATATGGGTGTGAAGCATGGTCTATTACAAAGAAAAACGAAGAAATATTGATGCGATTCGAACGCAGAGTTTTAAGAAAAATACATGGACCCATCTATGATGAAACGCTACATGGCTGGAGATCGCGAATGAACCACGAGCTGATGCAAGAATATGGAGACCAGGATCTGGTAGGCTGGATCAAGAAGCAGAGAATTAGGTGGCTGGGACACCTACAACGGATGTCCGACAATAGAATCGCAAAAAAGTCGTTTAAATTATCTCCCCAAAGACGCAGAAGGAAGGGCCTCAGGCCACGACTGAGATGGGAAGATAATGTTCTAGAAGACCTACAAGAACTAAAAATACGAGACTGGACACAAAAAGCAAGAGACAGACAGACGTGGAGGGGTATTGTTGAAGAAGCCAAGGCTCTACATGGTCCATAGAGCATAGCGTGTGTGTGTGTGTGTGTGTGTGTGTGTGTGTGTGTGTGTGTGTGTGTGTGTGTGTGTGTGTGTGTGTATGTGTGTGTTTTTTTTAATTAGAACACTGACATTTCACTTTTGAGCGTCTGACGTTTCAAGCACAGACAAAATTCGTGAATGTGTGAGGGTCTGAGGGAAAAGTGTCATTGTATTTGCATGCGTAAAAGCTTATTATCGAAATTTTAAATAAAAATTATTAAATTTTCATAAAATGAGCTAAATTTGGTATTTATGTAAAAAATATATAATTTATTTAAATGATCCCATTAAAGAAGAAAATGGCATGTGAAATATCATATCATATTTTATGTAAGCAGAGTGCCACACCCATAATGGATAAAAAGCGTGATAATATATTCCTTTGTTTTGTAAATTTTATGGGTATTACTTACTTCATTCTTCAAAAATCTGAGAGAAATTATAAATATTCAATCGACCATGTCAGATACATTCACGCTTTATAGTAAATGATGTCTTAAAACTTGTTCCAGAACTATGAAAAAACGTTTTTTAAAAACGTTAATAAACTCTTTTCTGTGCTCCATGTTAATGTTAACATTTTGAACATTAATCTAAATAATACTTTATTTAGTGGTAACATTAGTATTTTCCTTATCAGTGATGAAAATCATTTACTTCATCACTAGTAAAGGAAGTCATTTGTTATTTGTGTTGATCAAGGATGCAGGATTCAGATTTGCAAATACATCTGTTATGATTTATAGGAAATAAGTTTTTAATTATTTATTAAATTTAAACTTGTTCTAAACTTTTGTACTCGTTTCATTACTTGTATTACATTATCATCATCATCATCGCGTTACAATTCTAGGAATTATTGTGAACCGTTGTTAAAAGCGTCAAAATCCATTTGTGAGGTGGATAATTTCTCTATACTATTTTATAATTTTTCGCGTGTTTTTGCTTTGATTGTTATTTCTTTCCATAGTTTCCGGTCTTTACAGTTTGTTTTCCAGTCTCTCATGTTCATTGCTGTCATATCTTCTTCTATTTCTTCCAGCCATCTCTTTCTAGGTTTGCCTCTATTTCGTAGGCCTAATGGTATCCACGTTGTTATCATTTTTAGTAGTTCTGTAGGATCTCTTTTTATTATACAGGGTGTTGACCGCGACCCCGGAACATAGGACTTTAACATGTAAAATCATACTTTCGTAATTTCCTGCTTAACAAATTATATTAGACAAAAAAGGTTCAAATAAAGTTGAGGGATCATAAAATTCTACATCAAAATCTATAAACAGAATTAAATTTACATGCCCTATAACGCCAGAAATTAAATATGAAAATATAAAAAATTAGCTCAAAAAACGGGTTAGCCTTGGAAATGAAACAATATTCTAAAAAAAAAAAAAATAGTCAATTATGCAATTTATAATAATAATTGTTAAAAATACAATTTTCATTTCCAATTGTATACAATTTTGTTTCATTTCGAAGGCTAACCCGATTTTTGAGCTAATTTTTAATTTTTTCATATTTAATTTCTGGCGTTATAGGGCATGTAAATTTATTTCTGTTTATTGATTCTGATGTAGAATTTTATGATCTCTCAACTTTATTTGAACCTTTTTTGTCTAATGTAATTTGTTAAGCAGGAAATTACGAAAGTATGATTTTACATGTTAAAGTCCTATGTTCCGGGGTCGCGGTCAACACCCTGTATGTCCTCTATCTCTGCATTTGTTTTCAATCTTTTTTCTCCTTCTGTAGTTACATTTTACATTTGGACCGAGTATTGCTCTCATTATCTTCCTTTCGAATCTTTTTAGGTCTTCCTCTTCTTGCTAATTCATTATTGTTGTTTCCATAGCGTACGTTACTACTGGTCTTATCAGTGTCTTGTAAATGTTTATTTTCGTTCTTATATTCAATTTTGCGCTTTTTAATAGAGCTCTGTGCCTTCCAAGTGCTTGATTTCCTTTTTGGATTCGCTCTGCTACTCTTTCTTTGCCGGTTTTCCCTATTGTTGCGCCTAAGTATTTGAAGTAAGGTACGGTTTCGAATTTATATTTTTCTGTTATTAAATGTGTACTTGTATCTGTTTGTATTACATTATAACATTATTAAAATTACATGGTCCGTAATTCACATGGTGTAGTTAAAAGTAGTGGAGAACTCATTAGTACACAATGTGAGATAAAAATACAAACAAAGCCAGTTGTACAAGTATGTATTATCACTTATCCATTTAAAACAAGCGCTTTCAAAATAAAATTGTGAAAAGTTTATGTTCGTTAGTTCGTAATTACTGAAATAGTCTAACTAACTTCCCCCATTTAGGGATACAATATCTCCATTACCTCGTCCGCTGTTTGGGGAAAATTAAACTTCACACATAATAAACAATTTTTTTACAAACATTCTCCCCAAATTAATCCAGTTTTAATAACCAGTCCCGAGCAAGCTCAGGCCAGGTACAAACATACACACTTACGCACATCTGTGGGGTTAGCTATATCCGGGTCCGCAGATCCTTTAATCCGAGGCGGAAGCGGAAACCGAAAGTGATACGACCCTGTAATGTCACCAAATGTACGAATGTATGTAATCCCTGTATACATGGGGGTGTTTCGTGGTTCTCCATGCGTAAACAGCAATGAAATGAAAAATGGGAAATATGAACTGCAATTATTTATATTGTAACAATGGAATTGTATCTTGTACCATTACGGAAATTTAATTAATTTTTCTTGTTACTCACTTGTAAACAACACTTACCCAAGCCCTCTATTGCTTTTGAAAATGAATCTTTACAAGTTACTAATTGACAGCTGCATTGTACAAATTTAGTACAAGTTAGTTAAGTTAGTAAACAAGGTAAACAATGCACGTTACCACAGTAATGCTTACAAGGCTTATGCAAAATCATTTCAAATAATTTTTGACAGAAAAATTGTATGTAATTGACAGGACTTGGTTATAATTTTTAAATTTTTATTTCGATTTACAAATGAGTAACAAGTAAAATGTTGTACAATACATGCAAGGTAACTGTTTTTACTGCTTCAAGGAGGGGACAGGCTCGACTAATCGGCTCGCCGGTCATTTCCTCCATTCAGTAGTAATAACTGTTTTACCTTGCTTGTAGTGTAAATAACTCTTAAACTGCATTCAAAGCGACTCAACTTACTAACAACAATTACTACTTTCAATTAATAATTGGTTGGAGCGTCTAAACTACCGATTTCAATTTATATTTACCACTTATTAGAAGTAACAGGCTGACTACTTGTTCACTTTAAACGTAATTCTGGCCTCACAAGAATCTGCTGCTTTGGTTACTCTAGTAACCAAAATTTATCGCACAGAATGAGATTCTGACTGCACCAGGATGAATTGTTCATGAATCAAGTATAGTATACGCCAAGTTCATTACTTTGACTTCTATAACCCCTGCAATTTCGACAACAATAGCGAAAGCCGCTTATGGTGAACTTATAGCAATAGAAAATAGGTTTTACTTACAAGCTCTTTCAGTTCACAATCGCTTACACAATGACTATATAGAGAATTGGTCTGAGAAGTACTCAGTGTGTAAATTTTCGAAGTAAAAATGCATTGCAAGAACGACCACTAACAAACCGTTTCACTGAATGCTGTTACTCGGGGGCTGAACTCTATTTGCTGATAATTTTCTATTTGATAAAATTATATTTCATATATTTAATATACGTAAATACGTAAATAAATATAAAGTTATGTTTTTGACACTAGTAGCCAATACATACGCAATTGCAATGAACATGATATTAAGATTGCAGTATTGAAGTTAATGATACATTTATTGAAATTTTTGAGAAAATCTTGGTGTTATAATAGACAGAAGATTAAAATTTAACATACACGTGCAATATTTATGTAAATAAATCGCCAAATAACTTAATTATTCAAGTAGGATAAGTAAAAAATTTGTCCGTCTGGACTGCATTGGTTATATATAATACAATTGTACTGCCGCACTTCACATATTGTAGTACAATACTTTTTTAGTACACCAAAAGCGATTTAGAAAAACTCCAGAAATTACAAAACCGTGCAATAAGAATTATTTTTAAATGTAATAATATACTGCTATACTGTGCTCAGTTCTCTAAATTGGTATTCAAAATTAATGTATTGATTTTCATATGTAAATTTATTAACAATAAGTTACCATATTACTTAAAAAGTTATTTAAAAATTAAAAGAAGCTCATAATTACTGTACGCGGTAAGAACCAAACTTTCACATTCCTAGAGCCAATAAAACAAGCAATACAAATTTGATATTTTGTTAAGGAATAAAAATTTTCAATATGTTACCAAATGATGTAAAAGAATCTAATTTCTTAAATGTTTTTAAAAAAAGAGTAAAGAAACACTATAACAACAAAACCAATTGTGATATATTTTTTTATAATATTTAATATAATATTTTTTGTTTATACATACTTGTGTTTATAAATATTGTATTAGTCTTGCTAAATAAATAAACTATTGTATTCTATAAATAAAAATAACACTGAAACAGAAAATTTTCTGAAACTCTCGTGTTAGACACATTTTTTTTCACGACATGTTCCTGAAAACGATTTTCTCGGACCTGAAATACACTTTGAGAACACAACTGAGAGACTGACACGTTAAAAGTTAGGTTATCAGACACAAGGCGGTGTAGCAGTGTTGCCAATGAACCAACCTTAAATATCTTTAATAAGTTGTCAAATTGTGATTTAATAAGAAAAAGAAAAATATAAGATATAATTGTAAGATAATTTAAAGTATGTATATTAATAAAATAAGGATTTTCTATAAAATTAGGAATTTATTTATAATTTTTTTGTAAATACCATTCATATTGGTAACACTTCTATATTTTCCTCTCTAGAGAGGAACAACACATTTTCCTCACTATTTCGGGAGAAGAACGGTGGGGTTTCCTACAATGTCGTGAAAAAATAATTTTTTTACCAAAATAACATCATTTCCACAATTTGATGCGTTACAATGGAGCTTTTTATTCTTGATGTATATATGTAGTTCTGAAATTAATGTAAATTAATCAAAATATTTTGCAGAGATCAATTTTTATTATAATTTACTATAATTGGCAGTACATATAACAATACAAACTAGCATTACATTTAACTATATTAAGTACATAAGATAAACAAAATAAAAACACAAGTATAAATATTATACAATATAACAACTCCACCTCTTTTACCCTTATTAAACTGGTTGTTTCCCCGGCCCTGGATCAGCAGACGATGTAACAGTGTTGCTATTTCCAGTTATAGTAAAACTAGCAATAAAAACATTGATGATTGTAACGAGAAATACTCCTACCACGATAAAGTTGTTTGTTCTTCTTGCGTGAACGAACTTGCTTTCTCCGCGGAGGTCGAACTTGCCCTTGAATATCAGAGCCAGGCCTACAGCAACCTGGAGGATAAGGGATAAGGAGATGAGCACCAGGTTGAAGTAGTAGGTTTTGGATTCGCTGGTGTATTCGATAATATAGCGAAGCTGGTTAGCGTTGGCAGTGATGAGGGCGATGTCCATCATTCCTGAAAAAATTATAAATAAAATAAATACATCATCTCGCCTTATATCCAATTTAGGTGTAGCATGGAGTAAATATGTAGCTCCGTGGTAGCGCATCGAAGTGTGATTCGTAAGATCCTCAGATCGAAACCTACAGTCGACAGTTGCCATTGTAAATTTACCCTGTGATTCCCCCACCACTAACATCTTTTGGGGCCATTACTTGACGGCTGGTAACCGCAAAATATATCACTTACCGAGATCTGCGTAGCAAAGTACTAAAAAAGGCGTGATGATAATATTTATATTTTCATTCTGCTTTGACAGATTTCGGTAAATATAATAATAATAATAATATTGTATTTATTCATTGACCATGTAGTACACGAATTCGAGCAGGTTAATTACAATATATATATATATACATAAAGAATTGAATTAATTAATCACAAATACAATATTATGCCATTATATTTTGGACTTCTTTTATATAATTCCAAATTGTGTTTAGGAATCATATTTTTGCAAATAGTGCGGTCATCAGTCGTTAGGCCCAAAAAGTGTTTGTGGAAGCGGAATTAGATTGATAAAGTAAACGTTATCATAATTTTTATATAATTCGAACTCAGCGTCTTATAATCCACATTCCAATCCAATTATATTTTTATGGAATGGGTGAAATGGATGTATTATGAAACCGGTTTCTACCTTTTCATAGGACATGGAAAATACAATGTTAAAATTTTCATTAGGCGTTAGTTCTTTCACTATGAATTTCAGAACAAAAGTGTAAATGCAAAAAAATGTTTAGAAACAAAAACTGCACCAAATGAGCCTAAATTTATGATATGATACATTTATATCATTTTTATTGATGGAAAATAATAGTTATTTACAATACAAGTACGTAAAGCTAATTTTTAGTCACGAATGAGTCATTTACCCCTGAGTGACTAAAGACGCTTAACGTATGTGTATCGTACAATATTTTATCTACGATATAATGAAAAACCTCAAAAATATGAAAAAAAAAATTATTTATGAAGCAGGATCACAATATTAATGAGAAGTTTGCCATGATAACAATTTTTTTGCAAATTTGGCGTATTTAAACATTTTAATCACTCGTGTTACTAAACAACCGTTTTACAAACTTGAAACTAACAGTAAATCATCAATTTTATACACTATCGTAGATAAAGTGTATAATATTTAGCTGTTGTCAGAGTGCCATGGTTTACAAAATATACAAACAGTCGTATTGTTTGAGTTTTACAGATGGTATTTGGCATAATTTTAATGATTACTGACTTGTTTAAATTATTTCTAAATGATAAATGTGTCCATGATTACTGAGAAATAATTTAAAGTAGTCAATTATCATTAAAACTATGCCAAATGTCATCTGTAAAACTCAAACAGTACGACTGTTTGTATGTTTTATTTACCATGGCACTCTGGAAACAACTAAAAATTATATTTATTATTTGGTGCAGTTTTTGTTGCTGAACGTTTTTTATATTTACCCTTTTGTTCTAAAATACATAGGCAATGAACTATTGTAATATATTTCTCTCATGAGATAAACGTAAAATAAAATTTATAATTTTTAGCTATTTGCAGAGTGCGATGGTTGACACCCGACACCCGGTAAATGATACATAACAAATTATATATGATTTTCTGTACACTTTTTGTTTTGAAAATTCATTGTTCCGTATCCTAGTATGTTGGTGCGTTTCTTTTACTATTTGTCTTCGAAATGTATAATGCACATTGCACAGGACCTTAAAGTGTTCATTTGCATGTTTAATTGTAGTAATCCAATGATGGTGCAAAACAAATAAATTATAATTATAAGGGCCGATATTTCCATCTACAATTAAAGTACCGAATAAATTATACGCCGAATAAATGAAAAATGTCGCACCGAAATCATAGATCAAATAATATATTTTGTTCTAGCTGTCATTTTTTGATGCGCAATTTTTTATTTATTCGACGAACAACTTATTCGGAAGTTTATTCGTAGATGGAAATATCGGCCCTTAGGATTATATACTTGACAGTCGGTGGGGTTACCATGGATATATTTCCTTTAAAAATTTGTCAACAATTTGCCGTTACTTTGTTGAGTACGAGGTTATGAATTATCACTGGAAAATTGGAAAATTTTACAATCATATGATGTTTTTCTTTGACTTTATAAAATAATCATACTGTTTGAAATAATGAAAATTGAGTTTTGGTCCCTCATTGTCCAAAATGTTAATGAAAACAAAAAATACAAAACATTCACGTTTTGATAACTTATAATCTGCCATCATTATCAGGAGTTCTAATTCTACCTAAAAATTGTGTTTTTGAATTTAGCATTCACAAACTTTATAGATAATGAGCGTCCAAAATTCAATCATAAAGATAGTAACGCAAATGTTGTATCGTTAACATTTTCCTTTCACTGTGTTGCATTTATGTATTAATTAAAATTAAATAGAGTTTAGAATGAAATAATTGTTTTAATAATGAATAATTAATTTGTTCCGTTGGGAATTCAACAAAAAGCTACATTGATTATTTAACATTATTTGAAAGCATTAAATTTTTAGAATATAAAATGTTTCATAATATAAAGGTAACTATTAAATAAACTAGAAACAAACCGAGGAAATTACAATAAAAATTTTAAAATTTCGAAATATTATTAGAAAAAATTTACAAATTGCTTTCACGAACTGTCTTTTGAATTATCAATATAGGTTCCTGATTTTTAACTAATTAATAAATAATTAACATTAAAAGTAGGTAAGTTATGATAAAGATGTTGACTATAATTTTTTATTATCTAGTTAATTGATGTAGCCAGCATTGTCCTGGTGTAATTCCAACATGTCTACTATTACCAGTTTCAAGATAACTATATTCAAACAGCCTAAATTAACAATTTTTTTGTTGGGAGGCGGACTAACTGCTTTGCTCATATGCCGCCTCAAGAATGTATGAATTGTGAATTATGTGAACATCACAAACGACCAAGCTCTTCAGTGGGATTCGAACCCACGACCTCTAGCGTACTAGGCTAGTGACATAGCCACCACTCCACCGAGATCGACATAACAATATTTAATATATTTATAATTTGTCAGATACAAACGAGAAAATTCGACTACTTTTTAAATTACAAAATACATATATATTTCCTTTGCCTATGTGTGAAGATATTTTATTTTGATTTTTACCTCCCGCCACATCTTGTATGGGAAGTATAGGAATCATGCTCAAAATTGTGTAGTGAGTTTTCAGTGGATGAGCACGTTTTAGGGTCCCTAGATTACGATTTTAACAGTTTCTATGTGTGTGTCTGTCTGTCTATCTGACAGTCTGTGTGAATCTCTGGAGTTACGGTGTCTCAAAAGCTGCTAAACTGAAAATTATGATATTTTGCATATTTCAATCGTATACCCTTTGGAAGAGCTGATTAGTTTTTGGTGATAATTCAATAATCGGAAGTGGTAGTTTATTTGAAGCCCTATCAAGTTATTTTTAAATATCTCAATAAATTACTTATAGTCTAATGAAAATTTTGTTATTAGAATAATGTTTCAATAGTATATTGAACAACTAGTGTTACAATGACCTTTTTTGTAATACGAGTATTACAATTAGGCATTGTAACACTAGTTGTTCATACTACTTTTCCTATTTCACGTTCATAATTTACATAAAAATAAAATTAAAATAAAATTGTACGGCATGTTTAATGTACCACTGGTCACCAGGGGGCTTTGCCCGCGGGGCCTATCGGGTCCCAGGCCTCAACCCCGACGCAGGGGCTCCGATTCAATAATTTTACGTGAGCAATGACAGACCCAAGTTTGACAGACTATTAATTTTACAAATAATTAATTCCCCAAAAACAGTTACACAAAATTCAATTTTGTAGCATTGTTTTTGAAAAAAAAACAGTGTCACAAAATTGACTTTGTATACGTGAAATAGGAAAATATTATTATCTACATTTTCCTGTTAATGTCACCATTTACGAATTAAGCTGTATTTACATACAACTTATTGCTGTTGCCTTGCTTCGGTTGTCTTGCCTTGCTGGTGCATTGCATTTGTATTGTATGTACACCGTTCACATAGGACTTAACTTCGTTGTTACCAATAATAACAGATAGTTACTGACGCTGTTTGGTTGTCAGTTTACTAGAAAATTGTAATAATTAATTTAATAATGGCTACGTGTAACTATAATACAATTACAAATACTTACAAAATTATTTTCTACACCTACATATGTAAATGGTGTAAATGTCACAATATTAGAAAACATTTTAGGTTAAGTCATGGAGTACGGTTAAGTGTCAACTTGTCATATATACATCAATCCTTTTTCATAACGCTCTCTGACTGGCTCTTGCTGTCGTTGCCTTGCTGTTGCATTGCTTGAGTTTGGAGTTTACAAACTGGTGCAACGCAAGGCAACAGCACTACAAGAGCAACAAGTCATTGTGAACGTCTGTACGCTGTAGCGCTTGTCAAACATCATTCGCTAGCAACGCAACAGCAAGACCACTGCAAGGCAACAGCAATAAGTTGTATGTTTTTTACAACACGTTAAAGAAAATATATGTATTTTGATATTTTCGTTTAAATCTGCTAACCTGTTTTTTGAAAGAACAAAACAACTGTTGAAAAATATAATTTTTTTACAATTGTGTCAATTTTTTGAATGAATGAGCGTTTCTTGATAGTTGTGGTCCGTGTTCCTGCATTGTTCGATAAGAAATCTATGGCGGGAGTTATTGTGGTGCTCGCAACAGGTTTTGGATTTACAAATAACCAATGGTTTTGTGCAATTTTTGATCGGATAAAAATTCATTACAGTTCTAAATTATTCGCACTACGCCCCATTAACCTGAATTTTCTCTGATTTTTTACTTCAAATGTATGAAAAACATAGGTATGTGACAATAACTTGAAGATGCATTTTTAGTCAAAACTTTTTAGTAAATTTTTTTTTTCATATGTGTTGTAATTATTTTATGGTTTCACAGGATGGTTGAGCAAAGTTTCACTGTCAATGACAAACGGTGTAGAACAAATATACACACATACATTCACTTTTACATAGATAGGTATTGTGAGAATAGTCCTGTATCAATTAATTTACAAAAAAAAACATAAAAGAAAATATCTATAACTGCGCAGAGGGTATAAATACGTATAAATTACAAAAAATTCATAAAATACCTTGTGCCACAGTCTTTTTGGCTGCATAAGTATTAGCATTTTTCTGTCTTGTCGCTGCGTTAAGCTTTCCATCGGATGAATCTACGGGGATGATGAAACTCTCTGGTGGATGAAGCCCCGTTGCTCCTGGTACAGGTGTGTTGTCCCATTCTGCCTCTGTTGGTACTGAAAATAATCAAAAATAAAATAAAAATCAATTTAAAAAACATTGACATTATTTTTTAAGTAAACACGTATCAATTATAATAATATTTGTGCTGGTACGTTCATTTAGGAAATGTTTACAATAATAAACACAAATATATCCAAAAAAATATAGAGGTGTCCAAATTGAATCTATATTTGATAGGAACTATAAACATTAAATTGTATTTGTGGTCAATTTTTGTTTTAATAATTAAACACGCTTCGGTGTTGCAACTGTTTATTTTTTAAACCTGCAATCTTTATATATTTTTAAAATGAATAGCAATGTTTACTTTGTGTGCTCCTATAATAGTTATTTTTGTATCATGGCACTGAAGTTTAATTTTTTATCACGAATATGGAATTTATTTGCCGAGGCTCGTAGGGCCGGGGAAAATAAACCATGTGACTGATAAAAAGGAACTTAACTGCCGAGGTACATATTAAGTTTTATTTGAAATCTAAAATTCGAAAATACTATAAAAAAATTACAATATAGGTTTAGTTTATCTGTCAGTTGTCAATTGAAACTGACAGTCAGTGATGCCAACCTCGAGAAGTGAGTTATCGTAAATAACACCTAAAATTATGTGTTTTTTCCTCAATTTCGTCATCGGAATTAATTAGTTAATTCTTCTTGCAAATTTTATTTCATGTTACGTCCAAATTTACTATAGTACGTTAATATATCTGCCAAAATTATCCTAATTGTACAATAATTATGTAACGGTTGCCAACATTGGGTTGCTCAAAATCATCGCATAATGTTACTTTAGTGACGATTTCTGAGCTTTTAATGACGATTTTTGAGCACATTAGTGCCGATTTCAAATAAATATATTTTATTTTTGCTATACAAACCCAGTACAAGGAAATGAATTTATTTGACATGAGTTTAGTTAAGACAGATAGATTTTTCAATAGTTATTTGTGTATCAAGTGCGGATAGAGCATTGTTTGTTGCACGCGGCGAGAAATTGTTGATCGAGGCGAAGCCGAGATCAACAACTCGCCAAGTGCACCGAACAAGCTCTATCCGACGAGATACACACAATATATTTTCTACAATCGTTGAACAATGTCAAGCTGTAGAAAAAAAGTAATTTTCAAAATTATCTTTGGTCACGCCTATAACAATTCAGTAAAATTGTAGTTACCCATGTCACCGTAATCATGACAACGTTTATGAACAAAATAAAAATTTTCAAAGAAATCTTAATTTGACATATGGAGTACATTTGACATAAAGTCTACAGAGTGAATACGTTTATGGTGATTAAGTTGAAGTGTATGTACGTATATGCCAACTGTATTTGCAATAGCAAGGTTATTACCAGAAAAATGCAATGCATCATTTACTTCTTGTATCTAATTTATTTTTGTTTTGTTTTTGTCGCGCTAGTGCGACAATATGTCATTTTGTCGCCCTACAGCGACAATTTTGAACATTTGCTAACCAAAAATGGAATAACAATGTCGATATTGTGCAACGATTGTAGAAAAAAACTAATTGATTATATAATTGATTGAAGTAAGCGAGGTTTGGACTCTCTTTATAAATAGTCGTAAGTAAATACATCCTCTCGCTCCTTATTCATTGTTTATCTGTTATTAATATATATTTTCACGCGTAAAGTATGGTTACTTATAGATTTAGGTTTGTTTATTAAAGTTTTGTATTATTTTCTGTAGAAATAATAAATAAATATAAATCTGTTATCTGAAATGTAAATTATTTTTTGTTTGTGTTTGATTTTCCAAGACTATGTTATAATTTTTCTATTAATATTAATTTTAATTGGATTAAAATATCGTGAAATATTAATATGTAGGTAACTAAATGGGCCTTATTGCAAATTATGTACAACTCAATTTTACACACGATATGTAATCTGTAAATAAATTGTGTCTGATTTGATTTAAATGATATTTTGTCTGATTAATATTTTAATTATTTGGTAAAGTACAATACTACTCATCACAAAAACTTTGATTATCATTTAGTACTGATTAATATTGTACATCACTTTGTCTTTTCTCTGGTTATCTGGTTAAATGTCATAACAAGGGGTTTTCACTATAAAAGTGTATCATTTATAGAACAGATGACTGATACCAAATTTTACAATTCATTATCGTTAGTAAAGGACGTAAATGATGCGTCATGTATATATCAGCCTTGCGTGATAGAGAAGTTTTGACTATCACCGTGGTTTATTTTACATTATTTTATCGGGATTTGTCGCAATCTGTCGGTTTTTCTATGTAACGTCAGGATAAAGAGTTAGTTATTATTAGAACTTTGATTTTTCCCTTTTGCTTTATTGAGAATTATTTTTTCCTCGTTACGAGAAAAATAATTGGTTTAATATTCCTTTGTGTTAATAAACTAGTTTTGTTTTAAAATGCGAAACAAAATAAATTTAAATAAAATAACTATATTTTGAAGCTTCTGTTATGTTTTCATTTAAATAGATTTGATATTTTCAATGTATTTAATGTAAAAACAATTGAAATTTTGAAATAGCAACTTTTTTTATTTTAACTTCAGATATAAATAACAAATGATTGTAATGGAAATTCAATTGTATTATGGATAACATAAAATTCACGTTACTGTGTGGAAATAATAAAAAATAATGTTGTTTGAATAATAAAAGAGAACAACGCTACAATAAATGAAAATACATTTCCGTTGATAAACCTAAATAAAAATGTATCTATATAAACAAAACACAACAATGCATCCAGTGCTGTGCAAGAATTTTTACAATGAACAAACATTCATTTTATAAACACATTAATGAAAAAGTACCTAAGTGAGGGATAGACGGACTTTTAACTTGTTTTTCCCGCTCTTTTTTTAAAGAATAATTTTATTGTAGTTTCAAAGTTTAGGGAATTTTGTTTTAGTTAGGGATACTGATGTGACCTTTGAACTTTCAATTATTTAAATTTAATATTATCTAATTACATAAAGTGTAGACATTTGATATTTTTCGATATGTCATTGCAGAAAATAGTAAAATTGTAGTACATTATTACAAAACTCGAATGAACTGTTTTGCATGCTGTAATAGCTATATTATAATACATGTAAAATATGGAAGAATACATTTATTCCATAATTAAAAGAAATACTTATTTTTACTGTGCCATTGAAAGCATTTAAATATTTTCACTACTATAGAAATAAAAGTAGAAAATTTAAAAATTTGTATAATTTTTTTATATGCATAATTAAAGCGAAAACATTTAAATATTACATAATAAAAAAAAAACAGCAAACAACTTGTTTTACTTTAAATGTACATGTTTTTTAAAAACATTTTGAGAAAGTCATTTGTAAAGCTTGAATTTTGGAAAAAAAAATCAGAATTATATAATCTGAAACAATTATAATTTAATTGCAATAGATGCATAATTATAAAATTGACTCCTTGGATGGAAAAATATTCATACAATTTTATTTTGAAAGAGTATTTCCTGTCATTTCTTGAAAAATTTTCCTTTGAATAAATAACGTATCTTGTATTTGAACAATAACTTTAAATTGAGTTTTTTTTTTGAGATCGATACAATAATAATCAGAAATTTCAAAATTATTTTGTAGCATTTAGAGTATCAGTCGTCAATTTTGAGATCTTTGACGTATGCTACCGATAACTATCGATTCCAAATCGGTAAATAAACATTTACCAATTAGTAATTTTTAAATATAACTTATTATAAAAATGTGATTAAGTTTTCGGAACTTATGGTAATAAATTACTCGAAAGAATTACATAGTAAAAACTCATCAGTAATAATATAACAAGAGAGTGAGAATATATTGAAAATAATTTGACAGATCTTTCGAAAACTTGTTGCCAGGCAATAGCCACGTAAGCCCGTAAGGCTTGAGTGGCTATTGCCAAATGGCGACAAGTTTCAGAAAGATAGTGGAGAATTATTTTCTAATTTATAGAACTCACGAGTTATATTTAATTAGATTATTTTTTTATTTCATCATCAGGCACGTTAGTGAATCATCTTTTTTGCTCATTTTTACTTGTGTTGATGATAACTATCTGACATCTGACATCTGTCAACAAAAACAAAAGAACTACAGAGAATATTGCCGGGAATAATCACAAGAGCATATTCTCAGTATAATAATGACAGGATTGGTTAAAACGCAGACAAGTGACATACAATAAAGCATTTAATTGGTTTAAAGAAACGTCAAAAAATAATCAATAGTTATATCACGAGTGCTAAGAATTTAATCGACTAAATTTAACCTAACCTAACCTAACCTGAACTTCAATATTTGCCGAAGAAATTGAACTAAAACGTTGATTTTGACACTTTTTCACATAAATAAATCGGTACACTCATTAACAAAAATATTGCCGGGAATAATCACAAGAGCATTATTCGCAGTATAATAATGACAGGATTGGTTAAAACGCAGACACGTGACATACAATAAAGCATTTCATTGGTTTAAAGAAACGTCAAAAAATAATCGATAGAATAGAATGCTTGATGAATTAATATAAATTTAATTTAATTTAAAAATGTTTTATATTTCCTAGCAATGAAGTTAATAAAATATTAAGCAATTGTAAACATATAAACATCTTTAAAGAGAAATATGTCGAAACACAATTTATTAGCAAATATGAAATGTTGCCGTAATTAATAACAGCATAAATATAAATAATAATTTACCAATTAGTAATTTTTCAACATAATTTATTACAATAATTTGATAAAGTTTTCGGAACTAATGGTAATAAATGAAAATATTTTTGGTTTAAGTTTTAAGTTAATTATAATTCAACGTTTCGAAATATTTCATGTGTATATTTGTTTTTCCTGACTAGTATTTCGAAACGTTGAATTTTAATAAATACGAATATTACAGAATTTACATCTAAAAGCCTTTTTATTTAAGCGTGCATTACACCATGAAATATTTTTTTTTCAGGTCACTTTAAATTGTCTTTAAAAGTGACCTTATCAGTCCATTTACATGATTAAGTTTATAGTGAATTAAAACAACCACGTGTTAATTGATTTTACACCAAATGAAATTTTTAAAAGCATATTAACTACTTCCCTATTCCACTTTACTATTGTAAATTTATTGTAACATCAAAAACATAAACACAAATAATATTTGACAGGCACTTGTCTCTTCCCTTAGTTGGTAGTGCTATAAAAGCAGTTATCTTTTAGGAACTTTTACGAGAAAGTACCACATATAACAGTTTTTTGTTGTTAGCTTGACAAGACGACTCATCTCTCTCTTGTACAATTACGTCATTATACGAGAGAAAAAATTTCAAATCACTTGAAAATAAAAACTTCATCTTGTAATGCACGCTTTATAGTATAACTTATTACCTTTTATGGATAAACATACTCGTATTTAAAAATCTAAACTTGCAAAAAGATGTAAATAAGACATCTGATTGCTTATTAAAAAATGAAAATATTTTACTAATAAACAAAAATCCTGAACCGAAGAGAATATGTAATGTATTCTTTGGTAAAATATTTCAGTGTGTTTGAAATTGATTCTTTTTACTTGGGTTTATTATTATTATTAATAATAATAATAATAACAATAATAGTTTTATTTCTATAAAGACAGCGTCAAAAAATACAGAAATGCAGACTGTATTTCAATCACGAATAAATCAGTTAAGAAGTCTGTCAGTTTTAAAATAGTGTTGATTACTTCCTTAATCATAAAATAATCTTTAAAGCAGTGATAAAAAAGCCAATTAGTGCCCGAGGTAAAAATCCATAGCTCCGCTACTGAACTCTGAACCCAAATCAAATTGAAGATCATTGTCTTATTTGAAAACTTCTCGTTGCTAGTTTTTAGTCTTCATTTATTTTTAATAAACGTATCATTCAATTTTTCTCCGAGAGCAGAGAACTCTTGCAGGTCCGTAATAAAGATCATTAGCGGATATTTGCCGGGCGCTTTATCAAGCAAGCCTTGGAACGGAAGTGCCGTGGCGCCCTCTGGGGAAATTTCCGGTCATAATGCACCCCCCTCCCTGAACACTGAACTCTGACGTTGGGATGAGAATGTATGTTGGATTTAAATTTAAATTTTGCCTTTAATAAAATGTGTGATTCGAATTTAATGGTCTCGTAATTGTTTTGATTTTTGCTATTTCATTGCAGCATTAATTTTTGATGAGGTTATATTTTATCGGAAAATGATTATTTATTCACGAATGCGGGTAATGAATATATAAATTTATATTCATGCAGTTATTAATTACGGCAACATTTCACATTTGCTAATAAATTGTGTTTCGACATATTTCTCTTTAAAGATGTATATGTGTTTACAATTGCTTAATATTTTATTAATTTAATTGACAGGAAATATAAACAATATTGTCAGCAAAACATTTTTAAAATGAAATTAAATTTATATTAATTCATCGTGCATTCTATTATATCCATGAATTTTTACAATGTAATTGTTTCGAGTAATTAATGTGTAATTGATCAAGTATGTTTTAATTTATTATTTCAGTATAACCCTTATACTTTTTCGGACGTCAAGTTCTGTAAAATCTTACTAAATAGATGATAATTGAAGGAGAGCAGAAAGGGTAATTTTTGTGGTGAAGATCAATCTAGGAATTATATGATCCACAGTGAATTTTTATTAAATAGATACATACAGAATTCTATTGCAAATGAAAATTTTTGTAAAATTTCATTTCTGCGAATCCTTTTTATGTCTTAGATACACATAAATATTTTCTCACTTAAATACAGGGTATTCATTTTAAATATGCTCCTCCATTCCTATTTCAAGAACTATAAGAGTTACGGAGTTGTTTAAACTAACAAACAATTTCTATTTGACAAGACTATTACGATGAGCAAAATAGTTATTACCAGATTTACAGCATTGATTTCATTGACGAGGCGAATCCGAGGAAATGTATGCTGCCGAAGCCATAAATCAGTGTTTGCTGCCGAGTTGAACACATTATATTTTAGAAGATTTAGAATTAATATTAATTTAGTAATTTCTTTAATACATACGGGTATTTTAAAGGTTATCGCCATCGAATTATGTTGCCAAGCGTTTGTTGAACGGTTACTATGCATTTGTTGAATACTATGCGTTTGTTAAGCGGTTGCTATGTAAAATATTTTGACAGCCAAGACAGTAAAAGTAACACTTTATAGACTGCTAGCAGTCTTTAATGTCATTCGGCAAAAATAGTTAATTACCAAGGCAGTCAAGTTTCACTTTTTATCGCGAATATGTAATTTCGTTGCCGGGACCTGTAGGGCCGAGGAAAATAAATCATATGAGTGATAAAGAAGAACTTTAGTGCCGCGGTACCAGTGCCGGATTAACCATTTCGGGGCCCGTAGGCAATACAATTCTCGGGGCCCCTTTACCCGTTTCTAACTTCCCAAAATACATTTTTTCTACCAGAATACAATACAATAATTATATTTATAATTACACTATTTTTTACTTCATTAAGCTATGCCATCACCCAAAACAAATACAAACCCTAAACAATACAAAATACAATATATGTTTAAATATCAACTCTTCTAACTTTTTTAGATACAAAATCATTTAGAACATCTTAAAAGTTGACCTTTTCCAATGTATCATTTTCAATCGCCATTATCCCAATGAATTTAAACGGTTCTGAGACATTGATGAACAAAGACAGTTTCTTGTTAGTTTTAAATTCGAAAAGTTACGTTCACCCGTATGGCGTTAAGATCGCCGCGAACAAATCAAATATCATTCTATAATAATTTGAAATATGACAATTTAAAATAAGAAAGCAATAATATTGTCATTGAGGATACAAATCTTCAAATTAAATTTTTCCTCGATGAAACATTTTCAATTTTTTATTTCTCGGTCCGCGGGGCCCCTAGCCGATGCTGGGCCCCTAGGCAGTTGCCTACACTGCCTTATGGATAATACGGCCCTGCGCGGTACATTGGAAATATAAAATTAGAAATAACTTAAAAAAATATTTTATAGGCTGTTTACATATTTTTAGTTGTCAGTTAAACAAACATTGAAACTTGCACTCAGTGTTTCCAAGCTCGTTCATTGAAGTTTTCGTAAATAATACACAAAATTATTTGCTTTGTACCGAATTCCTTCATCGGAATTAATTAGTTCGTTCCTCTTTCACATATATTACGTTTAATTTAGTATCGTATTTCTGTCGAAATTATCCCACTTGGTACTCGTATGGTTGACAACACTGCGTTGCTCAAAACTATACTTTTATGATTTTGACCGTTCTTTAGTGCCGATATAAATGCTTAATATGTACATTTCGATAATAATAGTTGCAATGATTATTTTTTGACGTTTCTCAAAACCAATGAAATGCTTCATTGTATGTCACGTGTCTGCGTTTTAACCAATCATGTAATATAGTATACAGTATAATACTGAGAAAAAGCTCTAGTGATTATTCTCAATAATAGTATCTGTAGCTTTTTTGTTTTTGTTGACAAATGTCAGATTCCAGATAGTTATTAGCAATACAAGTAAAAAATGAGCAAAAAAGATATATTTAGTGGCGTGCCTGATGAAATCCAGTATCTTTCTCAAACATGTTGTCATTTGTCAATAGCCACTCAAGCTCTACAGGCTTTCGTGGGTATTGCCTGGAAATATGTTTTCGAAAGATTTGTAAATTATTTTCAATTTTTATCACTCTCTTGTTATATTATTACTGAGAAAAAGTATTAACTAAACATCTATTCTATATGTTGACACATAACAAAAGTAACGTCTTAAGTTTAAAACATTCGAATTTGATATAAATAGTGTGTATAAGAACATCGTTAGATATCTACACGAGACGTTTTTACTATGAACTGGTAATAATATTAAAACTTTTATATTTATGTTCATTACAGAAAAAAAAGTTGTCAAAATAAATTGAATAAATTATAATTCGATTTACGTCAAAGGGGCAAGATGCGATGATTGGGGCAATGTTGAGAAAATGCTGTGTTGATAACTAATTTTTCTTTCAGTTAATTAATAAATAAATATTAACCCAATTTTAATTATTTTCTTTTTGATCTGAATATTTCAAACTTTTTTAAAGAATTTGTGGATTGGGATCGAATATAAATATTAAAGCCATCGACTGCCTAGATTTTATTTAGATATTTTTTTGGTTGGGCTTGTATTTAATTACCAATTAGTCATTATTATTTACAGTTTTATAAGAATAATGGTCTTTGTGACATTTTAAAATGTCATCCTGTCATTTAATTGTTTTCAAACTCTTTCCAAAGGTCACAATTAAATATATTTACTTAACAGAAACAATCAAATTAATTAAATGTACCTGCTGCATGTAGATTCGCATTTCTATCCAACGACCTTTCAAAACCATCCAGAGCAATTTCCACCGTTCGGTTCTCCTCGTCAACCTTCGGATCTTCCATTTTACACAAACTATAAAAATATTCCAATACAACACTTCAACTTAATAAAAACAAAATATCCCAAAACAATATCAAATCGAAACAATACAATCACGGATTCCGAATTCAATCCGCTGTTGTACAAAACGAAGGCAGCTTCACAAGTGACTGGAACTACCAGTAGCGAATGTTGTGTATTTGTGTTGATATCTCGGGAAGTTTTCGATAAGGTAACCGCAGTTCCGGATATTATTAGGTTAGGATTTTGTTTGTGTCAGAAGCCCCAGTTGTAGGTTGATGATTAAGACGCTGATATGATGTATTTAACCCTTAATTAGTGACGTGAGGAATTTCAGCCTTGACGCAAATAATTTTGCGGTTGAGAATTTTGATATGTGGGTTCATTTTGAATCTGATATAATTTTAAGCAGAATTATTATGTATCTTTTTGCAAATTAGGATTGGCCTACTTCTTTACGTTAAATTTAAGGTTATTTTGGGGGTTTTTATTAATAGAGTTTATTCTGTTACAGGTACGATTGCTGTTCCAATTTACCATCTATATCTGTAAATTCTGAGGAAAATTAACGTAAGTGAACCTTCTATGGAGTCAGCTACATAAAGCGTAGTTATATACTTGTAGGTACATTATTAGTTAATAATAGATAGGTTAACAATGGTCAAGATGGCTGATTCTACACTACACTTACACATTTTGTTACTTTAATTTAACTTAGCAGTAATTGTGATCTGACATGTAGCGATATGCCATCTAGCGGATTATTTTCGAACACAAATTAGGGTGAAGATTCGGTTAGAAATACATTACGTCAAATGGGAATAACGATTTTCGAGATAAAAAATGACCGAAATTATAGTTAAACACCGCGAAAAATCGAAAAATAAAGTGTACTGTGCAGTAAAAGGGTTGTCCCACAAAAAATCTGGACGTCACATTCCATTATTTTCCGAAGCTGGACAAACGTTTTATTTATAAAGTAAACCAATTTGATGTGCGAAAAAACCTTGAAAAAAACTAACAAAAGTAAATTAAATGAATGCGTTTACAATAAATAATAAATAGTTATTTGTTTATTTAATTGATTTAGATCAAGAAACGTACAACTAACCTATAACAGTACAACAACGTATCAATGCAGTTTTTTTAATTTTTCACCCAAAACCAGCCATGCAGGAACAAACAACACTCATTACTTGTTCATCTCCAGCAATTTTCCTATTAATTTGATGGGTATCACTTCGTAAAATCGACGTTGACATATAGAAAGCCACTACACCCACAGCCACAGTCACTTTCATTTAATTTTTTCCCGCATTTAATCAATTGTCAAGTATATAAGTTGCGTTCAGCTTCTTTAAAATTTAGTTTACAGGATCTGTTGTAACGCATTCGCAAATATTATTAATCGTGAGACTCATTTTTTATATTTTATACGCGAACAGTACTAATGTCACATTTGAATCTTTACTCTAATTGACACCATCTTGAATAGGCCACGCCTCCATGTCAGATCCCAATAGCGTGATAATTAATTTAATGCCTTGTATTCAGCATATACCGAGAGTTTCAGATATGATGCAACATTTACTATTCTGTCATTAATGTTTTACTGAGGATACCAGTACTGTTCCAGATAAAATGAGACAAACATTGTCAGTTAATGTTAAATAAACTTGTCATCATTATTTAGAAATGTTTACTATTGAACAAATAATTCGAATGGTTACTCGATATAATTGTGGTTAGAGTTTTAAAATGTTAATAATTTGTTTAAAAATCACAAAGTTATTATGACAAGTTGACATTGACAACCTATGTATGTTGCATTTCATTTGGAATTGTACGGTAATGTACACAGGATATTTCCTATAAAACAACCTGCGTTCTTTTGGGCGGACTAGACTTTAGAAAAAAATTATATATACAAAAAATGACCAGGAAAAAGAGCCCTATTTAATAGAAATAACAAACAGATACTAAGTCACAGAGACACCGGCCAATGCAATCAATCGGTAACTACGGACGCCTTTCGTTCTTATTGGAACTTATCAGCATAATGTAACCCACCAACTGCTGTAAGGCAGTGGAAATGACTTCTAAGTCACTATTCATTGTCTATATCTGTATTATTTCAATCAATTCCTGTTTATTTTGAAACTGACGTATAGTATTTAATGTTTTTACCGACCTGCTCTGATTGGCGTATCCTAAGATCACCGAACCGTGTAATATTTAAAACAAACATAAAGCGGACTAATTTTATGATAAGTATAGGTAATGTAAGTGCTAAATTAATTCATCTTACATCTTACATAAACCGGCCTTCAGTTAGACAATTCAAATAGTTCTTAAAAATAAACCTAGTTAATATTTAATGCATACAATACATAATTATAATTGGATAATTTTTCATATTTTCTACAGTTATTTCGAAATATCAAATTAGTTCACAAGTCATCCGCTACTTAATCTCGATTTTTAACTGTAGTGCTTCCACGTTAAGACTAGTAGTGCCACGAGTACATAAACTTATTTCGTCATTGTATTCACCGACAATAAAATGCCAATGTCGAAAATTTTGGGGAGCTACATGTTTTGACCGTTATCTTAATGATGTCTATATGTATAGATGGAACTTCATAAATGTCAAGCCAATGCGTATTTAACCACATAACCGCGAAATCGAAAATGGACGCACAAAACATTACATTCAATTTATTACAAATATGTGAACAGTTGCGAAGAAAGGTTCATATAAAAAAACATACGAAATATTTTGTATCAAATATCTGTAATATTGATTCCATATGTCAAACAATTGTTAAGTGTACTTATTAAACGTTCAGATCTATTTATTATATGTATATACACATACCTATATACCCACAGCCGACAGTTGCCAATTTAAATTTGCCCCTGAGGTTCCCCCTCCACTAACAGCTTTCGAGGTTATGACTTGGCAGCTGGTAATCGCATTTCACACGCAAAAATATATAACTTACCGAGATCTGCGCAAGCAGAGTGCCATACCTATAATGGGTAAAAGGCGTGATGATATATTTATTATTTATTTTTATTTATATACACATACATACACAAAATACATGTATATGGTATGCAAGAAAGCCGTGCGGTGGTCATATCAGTATTTTTTATCTACTGCAACTTAATTTAGACTTGTTGATAAAACATCAAATCAAGGTCAGTTAAAATGTAATTTTGATAAGTATCAAGTACATGTCATAATATGGTAAGAGTATATTGTTTATAAACACAACATGAACTTTTTTGTTGCTCGATCGGATGATTTCAAGTACAAGAAATAAATTTGATTAAAGCATGAATCTGAATAAGGCGAATGTGATATTCCAAGATAGGAATATTAGGGGAAGATTGATTGTTGGTTGAATATGTTTAAGGATGTCCACACCGAATTTTTAACGATCTTAGGTTTGCAAGTGTAAGGAAGGGACGTACCAGAAATGTCCTTAAACTATGCCTACAAGTAATTTACAGGCTGTTTCATTTATGTATGTTACTATTTCTATCTCAAGAGCAATATAAGAGATACGAAGTTGGTTAAATTAGATAACAATTTCTTTTTAAAAAGACTTCCACAATGAGCAAAAAAAAATATTTTTTTTAATATTCACTTTGTAATTGTGATACCCCTTCTTAATTTATTCTTCAGATAGGGAATTATTGACTGAAATCTGTGGCACTCTGCTTACATAGATCTCGGTAAGTGAGGGGGAACCACAGGGGTAAATTTAAATTGGCAACCGTCGGCAGTGGGATTCGAACTGAGAATCTCATGATCCACAGTCCAACGCGTTACCACGGAGCTATTTACCCAATAAAATATATATTACTGTTTAAAATAAAAATATATGGGTTCCATATATTGAAAACATCTAATAATAGTTATTTACTTTACAAGTGGGCAAAGTAAGGAATTACCCACGAGAGAAATTTTAGCTCACGAAGCCGAAGGCTGAGTGAGATAAGTTTATCGAGTGGGTAATTCCACTTTGCTCACGTGTGAAGAATAACGTTTTACCCAATACTTCTTAAAAAATGAAAAATTTATTAAAGAAATATTATTTGACAGTGACATATGCTTTAAATTTTTAAATTAAAATGTCAATCGAAGTAGTTACCAAGGTGTTGAGTGTTATTATTATTGTTATAAATAAAAAAATACTCACTAGTGGCTTTCCTCAAAATTATACCCACTAGTGGATAATCTGTTACTTTGCTTGTTTAAAATCGCCATAGTTATAGAGCATTTATTGAGAGGTGTTGGATAAAAAGAATTTTTTTGCTCATTATCTTGTTAAATAGAAATTGTTATTTAATTTAACCAAATTTGTATCTTTTATAGTTCTAGAGATAACAATGGTGAACCACTTAAATGAAACATCCTGTATACTGTATGAAGCAAAAGTATTCTGACATAAAAATGTCTCGTTAAGATGTATGAAAGAACGTGTATTAGCAACTAGCATTCGCTTCTATACGACACTAACCAGGAATGGAGCCTAGGACCCCGAGTAGTTCAGTGTAGATGGCAGTGACTAGTAGTTCATCCTTTAACATCTAATCACAAACATCATTAGCAATACCGTGACGTTTATTCACATACTGTGTGTTCAAAAAGTTCCGGTTTCTGAAAAATATTAAACACGTGTTTTTTGTTTTGTTTTTTGATTCGATATGTATTTCACCGTCCCGGAAATTTTGAACACTCAGTAGATCAATCAGTAATTGTCAAGATAGCAATAATCTATATAATTTTAAAAGAAGAGGAAGAAGAAATGCACCAAGTTAAAAAACCAAAATAAGTATATAGGACATGGATGAAAAGAGCAACGAAAGGAAAATTTGTATTTTTGTACAAGGAATTGATAGATGATAACCAGAGAAAATATTTTGAATTCTTTGTAATGTCTCAGTAATTAAAAATATTTTGTACTCACAATAATTGATGTATGCGGTTTATAACCAGGAACTTCCCATTCGCGCACTCGCGCAGTAAATTGTACAAAATCAATGGCTTTCCCCGGGCAATCTGCAACAAAATAATTTAAAAATATGAAAATTTGGTTCATAAAATGTTACAACGATTTTGGTGTATTAAAAACCGCAAAAACCCATCGTCAACCGCTAACTGTTTCATCAAATTCCTTAGCAATCAGTGATTACTATGGCTTTCTGCTTGCCAACTATATTTAAAATCATGATACGAATACGAAAAGGTCAGTGAGGCAACTGAAAGAATTGATCTTTAATGGTTTATTCTACCTCACTATGTGGAGTATGTTTCAATGTTACCTATGTATATATGAATTTATTTGATCTGATCTAAATCGATTTAACATGTAATATCGTTGGACTTGATCCATGCATTTAGTTATGGATAGGATTGCTCTAGACATTTAACACAATATAAGTTAATTTTTGACTAATTAATGTCAAATGTACTTGGAAGTAGTATATCTTTTAAGTTGAAAAAACTTTCAGAACATGTAGTAAATAAATGAAAGACTTTTTTATTTGTAAAATTTTTATTAAAATACATTTAGAATTACTTTCCGTAATTTATTTCATGAGGAAGATAATACAATTTTTACAGGACTTAAGGTGAATCATCCGGGCCAATACGGGCTGAAGATAGCGCAAGATGAACATGACTTTTTTGAAACAATATATCATTATTATAATAAATGAAACATATAATGTTTTATACCTACGTTTGTAGATAAAAGTCGAAAGTTTTGTAATAAATTTTAAAATGCCAATTTTGTTTACATATTATACATGAACATAATTTTCAAAGTAGTCAAATATATGTCACACATTCCCATGAACGACTACAGTAATACAAATAATGTGTATATTTATAAATATGATCGTCTATAACATACTAAAATTATTTTACATTTGAATTTACAGTTTTTGAGAAACAAATAAAAATATACCAAAAAGTGTGTTTTTTGGTATATTCTTATTTGTTTCTCAAAAACTGTAAATTCAAATGTAAAATAATTTTAGTATGTTATAGACGATTATATTTATAAATATACGAATTATTTTCATTACTGTCGTCGTTCATGGGAATTAGAAATTCAGTATCAAAATTCTGAATTTTTGACCAACTAGACTTCAACGAATATTTTTTTATAGTTGAATGTTTCAGTTATCCTTTTCATCCACATATGTAAATACTAGAATGTTCAAAGACTTCACAGTAATAATTAATATTTTGTTTTTCGATAAGAATAATTGTAAGAAATAATTTATTGAAATTTGAATTTGCAAAACAAAATTCATGGGAGTGAACGAACCCAAAGAAAATATTTTCTTCATCTGACATTGCAATGTACAAGTCACTGTAAAAAATCCATGATATTTTGACGAATGGAGGTTGTTGGACCATATAAAACATGAAAATAAATAAAGAATACAGAATTTGCTGTTTTTTTAAAAAAATAAAGGGTTCGTTCTTTCGACGCGTATGTTTGACCTTAACCCGAAAGTCTGTTACATATTTAATATATCTTTAATAATACTACAACATATTGAATAGCAAACCTACTATTATTATCTGAGCTCTGTGTCTAGTGGTAAAGACTTTTTTACAAGGTATTAATCTAAAACCATAGCAATATATAATGGGTCAGTCGGAATCCCACAGCTGACAGTTGCCATTTTAAATTTACCACTGTGGTCCCCCCTCCACTAACATATTTGGGGGCTATGACTTGACGGCCGGTAACCGTATTTCATACGAACCGAGATCTGCGTAAGCAGAGTGACACACCCATAATGGGTAAAAAGCGTGATGATATGTTTATTTATTTTATATATCAAAGGCGAGAAGTGCATGACAATACGACAAGGGAAAAATACATTTCTCTCCTGCGGTGTATGTACTATTTTTTTCACGATCGTAATATTTATGATGATATTTATGTATTTCAAAATTATTTGAATGGGCGCATAAACCATAAACGGAATATGAGCAATTTATATCAAAATCGTGTAACACTTATGGTATAATTAGTAGTAAAGTATTTTTTTTCTTTTAAATATTTTGCAGTAAAGCGATATAACGAATTGAACATATTTTGACGTCACAGGTACTTGCATTGGCCAGAAATTTGAAAATTGCAAATCGCGCGTCTGCCGCTGCGCCCAACGCCTATTGTGGGCTAAAATACAACTACGAAATGTCATTTCATATTTTTGTTTGTTGGTATTTAATATTATATTTGTTGGGCTTCTATTACTTGCTTTATAATTTCACTGTTTATTGTGCTGTGTTGAAAATCTATTGATTAAAATTGTGTGTAGAGGTTAGGTTACATCACTACTAGCGCCACTGTCCTCAAACTTTTGTTGTTATTTACTCGAATATCAAATAAAATACTCTTAAAGTTGTCAAAGGAATTTTGTCTTAGTTTATATTAAGTTTAATTGTTGTAAATTAAGACTTATAATATAAAAATATTATTTTTATATTAAAAAAATATATAATATCTACTATCATGGAAAATCGTGTTTTTAGTGCCACTGGAGTAATACCTGTGACGTCACACAACGTCACAGAAACTTTTAAAAATCATATCTCGGGTAATACATGAAATTTTCACATAAAAAAAATTTTAAAAATTAGTTTTTGGGCCCAGTTATTTGAGCACTGAGAGAAAGTGTACAAATCTTCCATAGGTATGAAATTGGCTGTTTCTGTTATGATTCTGGTATCATAAAAACCGAGTTTCTCTCCCGCTCGCGAAAAAAATAATTTATTGTAAATTATTTACGATTCATTATATCACAAAACATAGTATACATTACTCGACTATTTTGGGCTTCCAAAATTAAAATTAGCTAACTAGTGCCACTAGTGGTAGAAAGATGAACCAAAGCGTAAGGTACGTAAATTTCATTGTATTTTAAAATTAGTTGTTATTTTTGCACAATTTATAACAACTGTAAGGATTTTAGAAGTATATTTCAATGTAGGGAAGTATTACCTTTATATAAGACTCTTTATTTAATTAAGATGTAAAAATGAAAGGTACATTGTATTTGTAGATTATAGATTAACATGGAATTTTCTCAAAAAAAAAGTGTGTATGACTGCAGTTCTGATGCCAATAAATCACAAACTAACCAATACTAAAATAAGCATTTGCCATAAGAGACCATATATAATGAATTGGTCATGTACCTTTTGTGATTATTATTATATTATATGGTCTTGTAGTTTTGGACCCATGCAGAGAAAAAACCAGTGTTGAATATCGCATTATCATATTCTAGTTTTTCCTGTCATCGGCAACAATGACATCACACTAACGTCACTGGGTCCGTGTACACGCTGCACTGACATTTTAATTAAATGTGTTGCACCGTCAACTGTCGCCCCGTCAGCACGGAGCGCAGCCGCCCCTGAATCAAATAATCCCTGGAAAAAAGTTTCCCCAAACAGCAGCCAGCAGTCGACCGCAACCGCACCATTACGGAATTATTTCACTAAAGTTGAAATTGCTTCTGAATAAATTGTGCGGTGTCACCAGTCTAGCGACTAGCGAGCTGCGGACTGTGACGTTGTGATGTGCACTTGTTCGCGAATTCAATTTTTACTAAATTTAAACCTTTGAAGTACAATTTACTAAACTTGCTTTGTTATGTTCAAAATAACGAGGACAAGAAAAATTAAAATGATAACAAAGCAAGTAAAAGTAGCAGAGCTTGTCTCTGAGAATAATGAATGTAAATCAAGTAGTTTTGCGCAATTCCATTTCCCCGCCGTTTCGTTTCGTAAAGAGAACGACTTTTAAATTTTTACTGCAAATTATTTCCCAAGAGGAAATTACATTCATTGCGTCGGCATTAAGCCACAACAGTTTGGGAACTTCTGACCGGGGTATTACCCAGGATTATTCCGCTCTTAATAAAAGAAAAGTGCGGCTGCATGGGGTCAAAGGGCAGGGGTGAAACTATAACTTTTTATGTTGTAATTGGCTCTCCAAATAACGAAATTCGAGAAAGTGGTTTCTTCGACCCTCCGACAATGAAACAAATTCTTTGTTTCTTTTGCTTTCATTTATATTATTATATCCAATTATTAAAATAATACGCAAGGCTTTCATACTTTAGCCACACAATATGAATATTTTAAATAAAGTTTAAGCTGCTTTATTTTTATACAAATAAATAATAAATAATAGAATATTTAGCATATGTTTCTGGGTCATTATTCTGACAGCAAACATTTTAACTGATATTGATTAATTGAAATCATAGCTACTTAATTAATGGATATTTGGAGTAAAGTGTGATCCTTAATGAGGTCGAAACGTTATTTTACTTCCGACGCCCACTAGCAAGTTTCCAAATAAAAAAATCTGAATAACATTTTTAGCTCATAATTTTGACAATAAACCGTGCCTCTAGCGGTCTGTCGCGCACCCTATATCATGTGTCATTACCATAGTTACAGTCAAAATGATTGACAGAAATGTATTAAAGCATTTTCTATAACACTGTTTTGGAAACTATGCATTCTTCAACTAAAAATTTTATTGGCCGCGTATGGAATAATTTCGACGAATCAAAGCCGCATATTAGCGCAATATATGAAGTATTTTGATTTAGTTACTATGGTTAAATCTGTTTGTTTTCATTTTATTTATTTGAGTTGTTATAGAATAGTATATTCTACAACAAGTAATGGAATAGGCCATTCCGTTACATGTTGTAGACTATACTTTCTAGAAAAAGGTTTTGGAAATTATACAAAAATACAAATATAAAACTGTTGAAAACGTCAAACTCAAATAAATCAAATTAAAACAAACAGACGTAACCATAGTAACTTAATCAAGATACTTCATATGTCGCGCTAATAAGCGGTTCTGATTCGTCGACAATATTCCATACGCCGCGTATGGAATGTTAGTGATTCCATAACAATTTATAGTAGTGGAATGCCCAGTTTCCAAAACAGTGTTATAGAAAGTATAGTCTACAACATGTAACGGAATAGCATATCCAACACTCGCAAACTGTAGCCCTCGCCTTCGGCTCGAACTACAAGCTTTTTGCTCGCGTGGAATATGTGCCATTCCATGACTTATTGTAGAATATACTATTTCTTATGAGTAAACATAATGATAACTTACAGTAATTAAAAATAATAATTCCTATTAATTTAATGTAATTTATTAAGACCTAAAGCAACTATAATAAATTTCTTATTTATATAAACTTTCATTGTTTCATTATGATTAACTATTATTAATGCAAATTATCGGGTAAGAATAAAAAGCTGACCAACGCTGACGAATGCTGACCGTAGTATAAAACTTATGCTTAATATCCATAAACTTATAAGGACCAACAGACAACATGTTTGCTATATTACCTATAGATAGACAAATTACTTTATTATTTTACCAATTTTAAGTCTAATAGGTTGAAAATGGAAATAGCTGACCAATGCTGACATACGCTGGCTATTGTTATTAATTATTGTTTACAAACCCCTTATAATGTTATTAGTCATGTAAGGGGTTTATAAACAATAATTAACGTTAATCTGGATAATATAACATATCTCTGTGTTGGTCGTTATAAATTAATGGTATTTAATTGGCATAATAGGCCAGCGTAATCTTTATACTGCGGTCAGCATCCGCCAACAGTCAGCATTGGTCAGCTTTTTATTCTTACCCTAAATTATCCCTGTTTACTCATAAAAAAAAAAACGCGTAACTGTAACTATGGTAATGGCAAATCTCTATGTATATTGATAAAAAAACCCCCGGTATAAAATAATCACTAAATTAATATTAATTCCCAATTGACAATAAAAATTATGTGTTCAACTAGGCCCCAAGCACATATTTGTAGCTTCGGCAGCATTCATTGACGGCATCCTCTGCAGTAAATCTGGAATTTTGGTGCCTAGTTAAACAATAGTATATTAATCAATGAGCATGTAATGTATACTACGAGTATTACTCATGAGAATGAAGTTTGTATGACGAGCGAATGCGAGTGATGTAAATCTTTCGAATGAATATGGGCCATTACATGCGAGTAGAATACTATACTTTATCCACAACATTTCGTCAAATATTTGTTATGAAATTATAAGATAATTAGAATTTTTGATTTGACAAATACAAAAAATTATTTGTTTATCAACATAGACAAATTGTAGCTATAGTGATATTCACCTAAGAATGGCATTCTTCGAATTCCATTCTGATGACGTCACAGAAGGGTATGAATTAAGTGATCCACATGCGTTATTAGCAATGCTTTTGTCTGATGTGTTGCTAATGTCACGAAGCGTGTGTTGACGTACGTCGCTACTTACACCGTATAGGTGACAGTTGAATATTTACTGTGTTTATATTCGCATTCAGTGATTGAGTTAAATTTAACGAATAAATATGAGTGGTAAAACATTATCTAAACGTTGCAAATAAATTATTTTGAATGCTTCGGCATTTTTTCATGAAGAAAAACGTATAGATGATCCACTAATTCCATTTTTTCTGCAGAAGATGTAAGTTTTATATTGTGAGGTTATGTTATCAATTTAACGTAAATGTTATTATTATCTATTTTCTTATACATTCTTCGTTATTATTATTATTATTATTGTCTTAGGGGATTTGTGCAATGTAGAAATTTAAATGACGCTAGGAAATAAATTTGTAAATACTTATTTCTACTACATTGCCAACAGATGTCAGTACGGTCAATCGAAATTTCAATTTTTATTAGTACCTCATATAAATGAAGTGTGTGACGTCATCACATTGGAATGCCATTCTTAGGTGAATATCACTATACGTACTGTTGTAACAAAATTTTGCAGTGATTTGACATTAAGCAGAAAATCTTGAAACCAATCATCCAGCTGCAATTTATGCTTGAAAAGCAAATGAAAGTTTGAAAAATGAGAAAACTTGTGTCTTTTGTTTTTTATGTAGAGAAAATTACTTAAAAGTCATTTTTATTTTATTCTTTTGACAGGTAAGATTTGAATTTGACATAACGAATGAATAATATTAATTCATCGAACTGTCAATATTATTTCATTAGCAACATTAACAATAATAATAATAGCCTTTTATTATCGTAATTATACATTTGTACAAATTAAATTAAGATTAAATATTTATTTATAAATTTAATTATATACTAATGTTCTTCACGAAACCCTTATCTGGGTATAGACCTGCCACAATTGTTTCCATAGTTCTGTCTGTTTCGCCTCTCTTCTCCATATTTTGCAAATTTCTGTTAACTCGTCTTCCCATCTGACCCTTTGCCTTCCTCTTCTTCTCTTCTTGTCCCTCGGTAGCCAATCTGTCAGTTCTTTGCTACATCTTTCATTATTCCTTCTCACGGTTATTGGGACTTGTCCTGTTGTGCGGCCTTCTTCTTATAAATAAAATAAAAAATAATGTGTCCCGCCCATTTCCATTTCATTGATTTTGAATATGTTATTGAATCCTTAACTCCAGTTTTCTTCCTAATTTCTGTTAGTCGGACTCGGTCTTGTAGTTTGACTGTCTATATGTAGGTTTCTATCTTGTTTTGAAACACAAGAAGTTTTTGAATTTGTCTTTTTGTCAATGACCAAGTTTGACAGCCGTATGTTATCGTGGGAATGACGCCAGTAACAAACAACAGTAACAAAGGACATTAATTGATAAACAACGGTTGAATTATGGATATATTATATAACAGTTGTGGATAAATAACTATTATTAACAGCAAAAATTTAATTAAAGTTAGTTTAGAACACGTCGCCCTTAACCTTGTTATGAGATGGGTGGCAGACCGATAGAGGCACGGTTTATTGTCAAAATTATGAGCTAAAATTACATTTTCAATTTTTTACCTCCCGCCACATCCTGTAAGGGAGGTATAGGAATCATGCTAAAAATTGTGTAGTGATTTATCAGCGAATGAGCATGTTATAGGATCTTTAAAATACGATTTTAATAGTTTCGCGATGATGTCTGTGTGCGTGTCTGTCTGTCTGTCTGTCTGTATGGATCTCTGGAGTTACGGTTTCTCAAAAACTACTCCACTGAAAATTTTGATATTTTGTATATATCAATTGTATTTGGAAGAGCTGATTAGTTTTTGGTGATAATCCAATAACCGGAAGTGGTAGTTTACTTGAAGCCCCATCTAGTTATTTTAAAATATCTCAGTAAATTATGGTTTAATGAAAATTGTGTTATTAGAATAATGTTCCGAATATTATTATCTAAAATTATTGTTGGAAATATTTTCCTCTTACTGTCACCATTTACGAATTACAAGACGTTAAAAAATAGTATATTGTGTCATTAGGAGTAAATGTGATACTTTGGGTGCTGAGCATGTAAGTTTGAACGACGAGCGAAGCGAGTCGAACAATTACATGCGAAGCACCCAAAGACACATTTACTCCGAAAAACACATGCTATTTTTTCTTCAAACATAGAAAATAAAATTATAAATATTATAAAATGCTCAAAACATCAAAAAATATTCTGTCTTATCTAGCATTTTAAGTTGCCGTAGAATATGCTGTTTTGTTATTTTTGTTTATTTGTTTCATTTTTAACTGTCAAATTATTGAATTACAATCTAACTATTTTTCATAATATTTTACTTTGTCCGCCGCCGGCGTAAATGTGTTGCCAAGGATACACTTTTACGCCGGCGGCGACAATATTGAACTTCTGCTTGTTGAATACAAATACATAACGTACTTTTATGACGTTTGAAGAAAAATTATATTTAGATATTTTCGTTTAAATCTACTAACCTGTTTATAGAAAAAACAAAACAAAAGTAGTAAAATGTCATTTTTTGACATGTGTCATAATTTTTTGAAGGGATGAGCATTTCTTATTGGTGGTGGTCCATGTTCCTGCATTATTCGATAAGAAATCTATGGCGGGAGGTATTGTGGTGCCAACATCATATTTTATTTTTTGTGTGTTTAGAAACGTTTTAGGGGGTGACGGAAGTAAAATAACATTTCGATCTTATTAATGATCATGCTAATGAAATGAAGTGTTTACTAATTTATACTAGGGACGGAATAATTCCATGCAAGCAACTTGCCCGAGGATCGCATTTGAAAACTTTATAGAATGCCTGGGGATACATAGTGTATTTGACATATGTCTACACGATTTTGTATGCCGGGGTTTTGTTGTAAATATATTGTTGTAGTTGTTATAATGTATTTAGATATAATAACATATCTACAAAGAGTATTTTTCTAATTTTGACATATAAAGTGTCACTTTTCAAAATTGATTGACGTTGCGAAACGTCATATTTTTCATAACTAGTGATGAAAAGAAAAATATTTCACAACTGGTGATGAAATGAATGAAGCATAAACAAAATTTCAAACAAACAAGCGAAATACGCGTAGCTACTTGATGTCAATGAAAGTTATGAAATTAATAATATAATAATTAAAAAAAACTGTTTTAATCAAAAATAGAAAAAATCTTGTATGAAACACGATAGGAAATGCGATTTTGTGTAATTCGTGTGATTTTGCGGGAACTCGCTTCGCTCGTCCCGCAAACATCCCACTCGTTACACAAAATGATGCATTTCCTAACTGGTTACATAAATAGCTATTCCTTCACTTGCTTTATCATTGATTTTCGACTACTATACATACAAGTTACGAAATCAGTTAAATTAAATAAAACAAAGATGTCATATTAGTAACCCATTTCGTTTAGGTTTTTTTTATCTCATATTGCGTAGGTAGCGGACATGGACGACAATGTGCAATTAGCAATTTTTATTTTTTATACGTAGTATAAGGAAGCACAGCAATCAAGAAAAATTTTCGGAAATACATGTTTTGAGGTCACTTGGCTCAATTATTAGTATTTTCTTAATGAATTCTGTGTGTGTAGATATTTGGATGGATGGATGCAGGGATATATATAAAGATAAATGAATAGAGTTAATTTTAGTTACACAAAACCAGTCAATTTATTTCGAAAATAAAATATGTTGCGAAAAAGTTTCAAATCAAAGATGTGAGTAATACTATTTGTATCCAAAATGTAATTTGCAGTTTAACCGTGTATGCCTCTGAACTAATTGCATGTTTAATAATAGTTATTTTTGTATCAAGGCACTGAAGTTAAATTTTTTATCACGAATATGAAATTTAGTTGCCGAGGTACATATTAAGTTTTATTTGAAATTTAACATTCAAAAAACTATAAAAAAATTACAATATAGGTTAAGTTTATACATATGTCAGTTGTCAGTTGAAACTAACAGTCAGTGTTGCCAACCTCGAGAAGTGAAGTTATCGTAAATAACACTCAAAATTATGTGTTTTGTCCTCAATTTCGTCATCGGAATTAAGTAGTTAATTCTTCTTGCAAATTTTGTTTCATGTTACGTCCAAATTTACTATAGTACGTTAATATATCTGCCAAAATTATCCTAATTGTATAATAATTATTTAACGGTTGCCAACACTGGGTTGTTCAAAATCGTCGTATAATGGGTTACTTTAGCGACGATTTCTGAGCTTTTAATGACGATTTTTGAGCATTTTAGTGCCGATTTCAAATAAAACTTTTTTAAATAATTAAATTAAACTCTATAGAAAAGGATTTAATTTCGACAAGCCTGGTATACGAAAAAAATACAAAATTGGAAATGTAAGTGTATATTTCTGATTTGAAACCAGTATTTGATTGGAAATTAATTTACATATATTTTATGTTTAATAACTTTGTTTGATTTTATTATATGCCCCATAAATATTTAAACATTATTTTTTATTAGCCTGTATATAAAATGCTAATTTTTTGATATTTCAATATTCGAACCTGTGTAAGTTTAATACAATGCTTGAAAATATTAATTTATTATAAAAAACATATTAAGTTATTACGGTTTATTTAAAAATGGTTAATTATAAACAGTAAATTATAAATTATAGAATTAACAGTAATTTACGTAACAAGATCTGAAAGTGATACTTTACTGGGTGAGTAAACATATTCCAGAGCGAGCCGTAGGCGAGCTTAGGAAGCTTGCGTGCCCAGTGAAAACATTTTCAGGTCATGTTGGGTACAATTTTTTTTTCTGATCCTGAAAAAAAGAAATAATAATTCTTACACCTTATTGCAATATTTTACACATGAATGAAAAATAAATAAATAAAGAACTGATCACTATGGAAACATTGCTTTCCGATCCCTTATAGTCAATGTTCGATCTAAAAAAAGATCAGAAACAGCTTATTTTCTGGGCGATCGCGAAAAAAATAACAAAATGTGTGAAAATGTCAGGCATTTTGACCCGCATTAATTTTGTACATTGTTGTTTGTCAACGCTAATGCCAGTGGCCTTAAAACTATTGGATAACCACCATTTTTCTTCTTACTTTTTTGCATCCATCCAAGAATTAATGTAATTTAGGAAAACTGCTAATTTTTATGCATACCTCTGTATCATTTACCTATAAATAAAAATGTCCTACTTATGCCACAACTTTAACTAGTCATAACTTTTTTTAGTTCTCGAGATCCCAAAGGCGAGCATTGGAAACACTGCACAATATTATTTTTCAATCTATCGGAATGTTGGTTTATTGGTCAGTCGGGATTATAGTTTGTCCTCCTCAGGTTTGCAATTTTTAAGTGTATGCATCCGTTGTGAAATAATTTCCTTGGAACATGCACTACACACTCGATTCGTTCAACTATTTACTAAACATTCCATGCGAACTCCCAGAGAAAATTGGCATACGATACGCGACGCATCCAAGGTAACCGGTAACCAAGTAACGGTTAAGAAACAAAAGTTTTAATATGAAAAGCGAAGCAGAACGTCCCGAGAGTGTAATATACTTTATATTAAAAATAACTCGTGCACTCAATCTACGACGTACGTCTCACACCGCCGTGCACACGACGTAATAACACGAAATACGCGCGAGAGTTTTTATACACACGGATATTTGCATACAAACGCACAGAATTCCGTTTACAATATACTGTAGTGAGTGAGTGGAGAACGACTAGCGAGACCTGGGTTATGCAAAGCTATTTTTAATATATGCTGAATTCGGGCCGCCATTTTATATTAAAACACACGGATTGGATCAAATGTTATCTACAGCTTCAAATGCACTAGATTTAATACGTTCAAAAAACTTTCAGAACTCATGCGAATCAATGAAAAACTTGTTTATGTTTTTTTGTTGGTTTTCCTGACGAATAATGGGGTCCTTTAAGAGTCACAAAATGGCAAATAAGTCATTTATATTATGACTAGACCAAAAACATCATACTAGATATAATAGAAGTTTAAAAAATATTATAACTTATTAAGATATTTGAGTTTTAAAGTACTTTATAATGACGTCAAAATATTATGCCGCATATCTATCCTATTCTGAATTCTTTGTACATCTCTTATTATTGAGCTGTCAGATTGTCGAAATGTCAAATCGTCTCGTCTTCACTAACATCTATGGGACCTGTGACTTTATGGATGATAATTGCTTTTTACTCGAAATATGTCTCTTGCCCAGATCTGTGATAGCAGTCTGCCTCACCCAAAATTGAAAAATGGCGTGAAATCTTGATCATTTATTTTTTTCATGACATGTCAGAAAACTCCACCGTTCTACTCCCGAAATAGTTAGGAAAATGTGTTTTCCTCTCTAGAGAAGAAAATATAGACACGTTAACAATATGATATTTACAAAAAGTATATTGTAAAAATTATAATAAATAAATTAATTCCAAATTTTAACGAAAATATTTATTTTAGTGATATACATACTTTAAATTGTCTTACAATTATGTATATATAATATATATTTTCTAGATTAAATTGCAATTTGACAACTTTAATCTATATTTAAGTCTACTTCATTGGCAACACTGCTACACCGCCTTGCGGTTGATAACCTAACTTGATCGTGTCAGTTGTGTAGTCAAAGTGTACTTTAGGTAGTGTAATAAACGGTATTTGCGTTTATTACGATTATAGATTGCAAACGATATTAAGAGATTTCAAACTAAGTAAATGGTTCATTGTTAGTTGTTCGTGGAAAATTCCACTTCTTTAGTATTTCAGTTCAGTTCCCGTCTAATCAGCGGAAGTCAATATGTTGTAGGAAATATTTAACCAGAGTCTTATGCGAGAGTAGTGCCCAGTTAGAGTTATTTTGAGTGCCACTGTCCCATCCCTTAAGTAATATATTGTGAACCTTGGGAGCAGACACTTGCATTTTGGCTTTTCTTGTAAAATGTTGAAAGAATTACTACACAGTTTAAGGGCTCCTCTCGATTATATGCATAGTTTTTGTGAAGTTTATTTTGTGAGTTCGTGTAAGTAGATTTGAGTTTTATGTATGAGTAATGTTAATAGCGAATGTTATATCAGTTTCGATCTTTGAAAGTTATTGTAAAAGTTAGTGAGTAAGCGAAACTTTGGATTATATAGCGTCGAATTATTCAGCTCGTAAAAGTATTTGATTTATATAATTTCTTTTGCTTGTTCGTTATTAAATATTATATATAATTTTGTTATTGTTGAATACGTGTTTGATTCCCGTCCGCGCACATATCCCCCGCCATTTGATCAGAAGTCTTTTTCTAAATACTCGTCGGAGTCGAGTTAAAATTTTCCGTGGTGCCCAGCGACTACGCTACCCTTGGTTATTCATTTAATCAAGTAAAACCCTCTCGTATGTCAGTTATCTCTTAGTACAATGTGCGGTAGCGGTGGTCGAACCTATCAAGCCAGTAAGCCTTCAGATATTTAAATATATTTTGTTACATCTTTCTTGATAGCACCCTTAAGATATTAAAATTAGTATTTGTTACATCTTTGATAGCAGTGTAGATAAGTAAAATAGCGATAAACGATCAATTATTGCAAGTAATTAGTGAATTGTCAAGTATGAGCTTGTGTATGTTCGTTAATGGAGCAAATCGTTTTTAGAAGCATGTCGTGAAAAAAATGTTGTGTCTAATACGAGAGAAAATCCATTTTTCCAGTCTCTAGTTTGACAAATAAATATATATTTTTTTCTTTATTAAGCGGTCTCTACTGCTGAGGTTATATGCTGCCTCGGAACCTCGTTTTCGGTGGTGTGACAACGGCACGCAGTGTTCGCTGGAATGGATTTTCGCAATGCGGTCACCCATCCAACTACTAACCGCGGGCAGCATTGCTTAACTTGCGTTGTCGAGTGATCCGTCTTCGAGGCTACTGCCAATCCGTTGCCTTCATTTCTTTATATATTGATTGATAAAAGTTTTGGTATTTAGATAAATACTCATCTCACAGCGTGGTTACGATTGAAATTTATAACATAGTAAAGGTAATAATAATTTTTATGTCGCATTAGGAAAGTTAATAGTTGAAATTCGTGTGGAGGAGCACGATTTCTGATAACAAACATGCCTCTAAAAGCCTTTAATGCCTAATATTCCCAAACAGGTAGTTCATAACTGGTGCATTGTTCTATAATAACCCTTGAACTCCGCCTCAAAGTTCGGTGAAGTGCACAACTGCACTCGAGAAGCAGCTCATCCTGCAAATCTCTCTTCCGGGGCAACTCCGGGTGACTCGACGCCGACTCCAGGCGCGAGCTGTCCTCGCAGGACTTCTAAACAAGCAGTGACAGCAGCTAGCACCAGTGCTGGTAAAGAGGGTCGTTTGTCAGCCAACGGAGAGTTATTAGTTACCGATCGACCAAACAGAAGTCAGCAGCAACCAAAGCGGAAAAGGAAATCGATCACGAAACGTGGAATGTTTGCTAATTTGTACGCGATTGTTTCTGCATTTATCAATGGGCATGAACCATGGTTATATATGTATTTACGATATCTTTCTTCGGTTTACTGGATTAGCTGACATTTATTGCTCAACTGGTTAATGAAAATTTATTTGATTTCCGCGTTTCCATGACTCAAACGAAATTAGAAGCCTTCAAATAGACAAATAAATTGATAACTATTTTTATTTGTATGACTATAATTATGTATAGTATTTTTTACTATACCTGCATCATAATCCGTGCCAAGCAACAACAATAGTATATTGTACAACGAGCATGGAATGGTATTCATTTCCTACGAGTATGAAAGTTTGTAGAATGCGCTGAAGGCGAATACTGCAAATCATACGAGTATGAAATGGACATTCTATGCGAGTTGTACACTATACTTTTTCTACAACCACGATATTATTTCCTAATTCATTTAATATTAATAAATAAAATGTCTCGCTTTCATCATTCCAATATTTGACAATTCTAAATAAGTATCCTAGCAATGGCGTCTGTACTTAAATTAGCTGACCTCTATTGAAATACTCACAAAACAAATTCATTTCGCACGATGCTTGCAATGTACCTCATATCCCTAGCAACAACAAACATACAATGAGAAGATATCTAAGTGGTCGTAGAAAAATATAATTACTATTAATGTCTATCAAAACTGTCATAATAAATGGTGAAAATACGAATCCACATAGTAACGTAAACAATAAATGCTAACCAATCTCTATGTAAACGATATTCGTCAAACGTCACACGCGCAAAATTATGAAATGAATCAATCAAAATGTTGCTTTTCAGTTTCTTTTCCAGAATATGATGCAGGTATAATAAAAAAAAATAGCGTATGACACACGTGTATAAGTGCTTTTTTATATTTTGCTGTTATAACAAAGCTGTTACGACACCGAAAGGAGTTTCGTAGCTCAATCAAGTGTTATAATAGAGCAGTATAATTTAAATTTTCAAGGTTGGTAACTGTACTGAAATGTCATATGTCAAGAAATATTAAATAAAATACAAATTGTAAGAATGTTATTTTTGTATAATTTTGAATTTAAAAGCAGAAGTTAAGAAAAGTAAAAAGGAGAGAGATAGGAAAGAGATATGTCACAATGTAAATGTTTGCTTACAAAAGTAATGTTAAGTGTTGAATTTTCACACGTCCCATCAGTGTCACCAACTAACACAAAATTCTATGAATTTTGAAACTTGGTTTTCTTATTACAAAGAGCATAAAAGGCGCAAAATTCGCGTCGTGCTCTTAAACTCGTCGTACGTGCTTTAAAAACTTATACACTAGCATTATAATATAGGTACTATAACACTTGACTCAGAGTTTTTCTATGCGTTTTTTCAGAATTTTGGCACAATTTTTTTATTTATAAATCAAATGAGACATTCGAAATTTCATTTATTTAAAATTGAAAACATGGTTCGGTTTATAAGATTGACAAACGGACTAACTGCTATGAGTGCTATGGTCATATGCCGCCTCATGAATGGATGATTGTGAATTTATGAAAATACTACAAACGACCATGCTCTTATGTGGGGTTCGAACCCACAACCTCTGGCCTGCTATGCTACTGACATAGTCACTACGCCACCGAGATCGGTTATACAGAGTGTTTCATAACTTCAGGTACATACGTTAATGGTATATGTTATTTGATATGCTGATTACGAATCACAAGTAATTTTTTTTTTTAATCGCAAAATTATTTTCCGTGCTTCCCAGTCCAAAATTTTTCGTTGCCACTGCCAGCGGGTGGATGATTATGTTAATAATTATCGTTTCATTAATAATGATTAAATTTAGTTTGTTTATTTTACTAGTATTATGTTGAATTGTTGATTACCTACTTCATTGTTTGTGTTTAATAGGAAAGCGAATCCAGTGCAGTACTACAAAAAATGTTTTAAATAAACAACCCTTAATTTTTCGAATTAAAAAAAAAAATTCTTTTAGATTAGTAATCAGCATATCAAACAACATATACATATTAACGTATGTACTCGAAGTTATGAAACCCCCTGTATACGTTTTATTTATGTAGGTATCTATAAATGCAATGAAATTTATAAATTACCTTAATAATCAGCAAGGAAAATTATAAATTTGAAACCTGGGGTTGCTATGAGAGAGCTTCCCTTTATTTACTTTAAACATCTTCTAATTAAGAAATAAATTTTCTGTGAGCCATTTATGTGAGAATCGTATTTTGCGTGAAACGAGATTAGATAGATAGTTTCGCTGTTAAATTAGCTACATACTAGAATAGTGCGAGAGCGGTTGGCTTAGCTATTATTATTCACAACACATAGGTACGATTAAATAGTAAATTACGCTTCAGTCAAGCGGAATGTAATCCCTGTAAACTAGTTAATTAGTATAATAATAATGCATTAATCACATCATAACATCTCGTTGTACCACGGCTTGTTACTATAAATCTAACGCACTGTGCGTGCCGCGTTCAATCTCATCATCGGACATATCTTTAGTCACGATGAGTCTAATGAATTTATGTGCCGGATGAATTAAAATTTACATTTTCAAATCGCGCACATATTTATCGCCATCATATCATAACGTTCGCGGATTAACCTCCTATGGTTAAATCTCGATATTTTATTACCTTCACACAATGCTTTAATGAATGCAAAATATGATACATCAGCAGGAAGCGTTGTTTTATTGCGCGAGTTAAATCTATGGAGATGGCGCTGCTACCAGAATTTATCACGCGCATACGTACATTTTAAACAAATATAATAATACTAGCGAACCCGGTAGGTAGACGTTGTCCTGCCACTGATTTCGCTATTATATAAAATTCAGGTGTTCGTATACTAATAATTTTTTGGAGAGTAGTCACGTCATCAAATTTGTAACTAGATAATGACGTCACAGAAATACTACGTTTATATGATATACTGCTTGGATAATGCTTTAGGCATTATTATTAGGTTATGTAAAACCACAATACACCAAGAGAGTCAAATAAAACAGTGAAAACGAAAATCACAATTGAACACTCAAAGAAATGAAGTGACGGTTAACCACAGATTATTATGATATAAACTAGTGTTGATCACACGGAACGAACAAAAGCAGATGACAGATGTAAGCACGCGGTCGAGACATAAGTGTAAACGTAACCTTTTACAGTTCCAGTAGTACCAACGTGTGGTGAAAAAATTAACTACAATTATTTCAAATAAATTCAAATTTCATTAAAAACATTACGTTCAATTTTTTAATAATTGTAAATTTAATTAAAATGCATTTTTCTTATAGTATACAAAAAAAAAGCATTTATTTTTTTCTTTTTTCTAATCATAAACATCACTCGGAAGTTTTTTTTTTTTTCGTTTTATAAGGTTTTAATGACGTGACTACTCTCAAAAAAATTATTAGTATAATTATTCTCATAAACGGCTTGACCGATTTTGATAATTTTTTTTTAATTTACCTGTTACCTGGATGGTCAAATGCATAAGTCAGGAAAATAAAAAAAAACAGGATTTCGGTAACAGGGTTACCTACCGAGTCCAATTCTAGCTAAGATCCAGTTGACCCCATAAGTACACAAAAAAAATTTCATCAAAATCGGTCAAGCCGTTTAGAAGAAGAATAATTATGAACACACGTACACCGGAATTTTACATATACAGGATGTTCATTTTAAGTGGTACACTATTGCTATTTCGAGAACTATAAAAGCTACGAAGTCGGTTAAATTAGCAAACATTTTCTAAATTATAAGACAATTAAAATGAGCGAAACAGGATTTTTTTTAAACCAGTGGTTCTCAAAACGCGGGGTGCAACTTTCATATTTTAAATGGCAACCTACTTTTTTTATTTGCTTATTCGATTCAGTATTTTTTTATGAATTCAATGATATTCACAGCTAATGACCAAATAATACAAAATATTTGAGAAAAATGCAAAATTAAAAATGTATCATTTTTATTTAAATATTCATATACAAAGTTCTCATGGAAGAAAACAAATAAATCAAATGCAGAAATAATTGAAAAAACTGTAATTATGAGATTAATTATTAATTTAGTTGTTACAATACAGAAATACAGAGGTACACTTAAAAAAACTAATATTAAAAATTGTTTGATTTATTTGTTTTCTTCCATGGCAAACTTTGTGTATGCAAATTTAAATAAAATACATTTTTAATTTTGCATTTTTCTCAAATATTTTGTATTATTTGGTCATTACATGTGAATATAATTGAATTAAGAAAAAAATACTGAATCGAATAATAATTTATTTTCTTCCATGGCAAACTTTGTATATGCATATTTAAATAAAAATGATACATTTTTAATTTTGCATTTATCTCAAATATTTTGTATTATTTTGTCATTACTTGTGAATATCATTGAATTCACAAAAAAATACTGAATCGAATAAGCAAATAAAAAAAGTAGGTTGCCATTTAAAATAAGAAAGTTGCACCCCGCATTTTGAGAACCACTGGTTTAAAAAAATTCTTGTTTCGCTCATTTTAATTGTCTTATAATATAGAAATTGTTTGCTAATTTAACCGACCTCGTAGCTCTTATAGTTCTCGAAATAGCAATAGTGTACCACTTAAAAAGAACACACTGTATACAGTGTGTCTCATTTAAGGTACGAATGCATTGGGATCTCGAGAACCGTAAGAGATACAAGGTTGGTGAAATTAGACGAAAGTTGCCTCTTTAGTTTTACCTTTTTTTTTTTAACAACGTTGATAAGTGTGTTTGATGTGATTGAAATTAATTTATTTAATTTGACATTTGCTGAATTTAGAAATTCAATTATTCATTCCTACAGTGAAATAGAGTAAGTTAAAAAACATACTGCGGAATAATTTGATAGCACTATTATAATTGATTTTACCTTACTTTAACAGAAATTTCCCATACATGAGTTAGATATTGCAGTTAAAATGACCTCTGAAAGGTCAGTAATTGACGTAGAAAATAATGAATGAATAAAGTAAATTACAAATGGAGTATTTTTACGCTCTGTAAATTAACTGTAGGATCCTCTTAAGCTAATGCAGTACAAAAATATTTACACACAATTTGAGATCAGCATCGTCACCTGTAACAAATTCGGCTAAATCCCAGAGTAGGTAAATGGGTCACTTCCGGCTATAAACCTCTTCTTTTCATTTGTGCTTAACTTGTAGTTTTTTACAAGCATGTTGCCCTTGGCTTTCTTCCTCTTAGTGGTACTCAGAGATCACGTGATCGTGATATAAGACGTGTGTGTCACGTGCCACACACCTATATCTCCCGCGACAGTGGCGTCCGTGCCCCGCATACTCAGGGGCACTAACCACCGGTCGTTAGTGGTTAGTGTACTGGCCACCAGATAGCAGCAGATGGCGATTGAGGAGTTTTATGGACGGCAGTATTAATGAGGCTGTTTGTATGTACAGGATGTTGGGAATACGTTTAATTAATTTCTAACTTATGGATGTAATAATTAAACTTTATTGAAGGCATATAGAATTTGGAATATATTGGCCGTACATATGTCACCAAGCATGGCAATACATACGTGGACGTGTAGTGTGAGACATGTGTGTGCATAGGAAAGAGCAACTGCTGACTTCTGCCTTACAATAATTTATGCGTACAATGTAACTGTACTATTTTATACATATATCAGTATAAATGTTTCTTCTGACTCCAAATATACAATTTTTTTTAAATTCTTAATCTAAAGTAAAGTGAAGAATGAATTTAAATTCTTTGAGCGAAATTTGGTAGGTGTTGTTCGTATGCATTCAAAATGGTTGTTCCTGTTGTCAATAGACCATTATATGCAACTACTTAAACTGTATTTGTAATTTTCTATCGTGTGATTTTTGTTAGTACCTATGTACAAAGTTATACTTATTGTTTAAATCCTATTATACATTATGCAACATTGTTAAAAATATTTTCTGTTTTTCAGTCATGATAATGCAAATATAAAGCTGTATTTTTTTTAGTCAAAATTTAAGTCTCACTCAGCTCACTTCAGACAAACTCAATAAACAGTTTTTTTTTTATCTTGTAACTAAACTGTGACAAACTAAGAGAATTCACTTCCCCCCTTACCTATGCTACACCACCCGCGAAATAAACTCAAAATGATATACGCAATTCAGTTCAGTGAAAGGGGTAATATTGTGAAATGTTTAGTTTGTGTTGTCAGGAGAACTGTCATATTTATAGGTCATTGATATATTAAGTATTTAAACTTAATTAAAATAGTTTCTATGTCATCCATTTTTATAGTATAAGTGTATATATTACACTATATTCTTCATTTTACATATAATAGTAGTAAAACTCTCTGAAATAATTATGTAGGTAATTTTTAATAGCTTGGTTACAATAATTGATCAGCGAAATGGTTTAACTTTAAAAAAATGTATGATCAAAAGTAGGTACTCGAAAATTTTAGCATGATGCCGAAGAATATTTTGAAAAAAATGAAGTGAAATAGGCAGAAACCAAGCACGCATTCAAAAAGATGCGGAAATTGAGCGCATAGGCGTCCGTGTAATCGTGGGTCGAATCATCAAATCCATCGGCCGGCAAATGTGTATGCCTTTAAAATTTAGCAATACACATTTAATCACATTTGAGTGCTATGAACTGACCACTTATAATACCTTGAATGCAGTACTGGCTGCATAAGAAGTTATCTGATGCCGCTGTGGTTACACCGATAACCGAGGCTGTCTCGCATACATCGAGTCTCTGATGGTATTCGAACGAATTGGTCTCGAAAGCTGGAATTTCAGCTGCCATAGCTCTATGTAAGTCAGAGAGCATAAAATGCGTTTTAGCTAAGGTGCATCATTTGCTATAATAGATACCATTGATACCAGTTTATGCAGAATGTAGAATTTAAATGTTATGTATAGAGAGATTTCAATGCTATTTTGTTTATATTGCTGTATATTTCTACCTATTCTCTTTACAAATATGAAAATACAAAAGGTCAGAATTTAAAAATGTATGCAGTAAGGCCTAATTGGTTACCTAAATATGAGCATTTCACGATATATCAATCAAATTAAAACTAATATTTGTTTGAAAAATTTTAATACGCCCACGGAAAATTAAACAAAAACTAAAAATAATTGACAGTTCAGAAAACAGATTTATAGTGAAACTATTTAAGCTGGATTTATAGGTTACATAGAACTCAGGAATAATTTAACACAGAAAAACATAAAACTTCGTTTGGGGGCTTTATAAATTGTACAGAAAACAGAACGACATACAAAGTGAAAGAAGAAACATCTATCTGTCTTTGTATATGTCAGAGGTTTTCGCGGTAGTTTTGGTACCCTAAACCTAAACTAAACTGACACGAAATATAGGGAAAGTGGGCGGAAAACATAATATGCACAGCATAGACACAGAAAATGAAACATTTTTCAATTCGTGTGCTGTGCTAATTTATTCCTGTGTACTAGTGCAAACTATAAATGGAAGTATACATTTGCATTTGACCAAAGTTTTAGGTCATTCTGTGTTTAATTATTTAAGTGTTTTATGTAAGCTATAATAGTGTTTGGTTCTTTGCCTGACAGTAGTGAAGTCAAGTGTATCTACGGATAGTGTTTCCACCATTTCTTGTCTTGGGTTTGACTTGCAAGACAAGAAATTAAAAGGTTCTTTTTTTGCTCATTTCTTGGCAACGTATTTCTTGGCTTGTTTCAAGAATTCTTGATATATCTTGATTCTTGATATTTTAAGGGAAACCCCTTTCTCTATCGCTTTATCCGTTTGGCGTCTGACCATGCTCTTCCCTTTTAGTTAAATGTTTCCTAGATGTTGGTCGCGTTGCGTTGCACTTTGATGTTCTATGCTTTTTGTTTAAAATAATGAATATTAATCAGATTTCAAACTGCACATGGGGGGATAATGCTCCTTTGGATAAATAACCCCTTGATTTGACAACAGATAACCATATATTTTATGCGTAAAGACACAAAATCTGCTTTAAAGTAGACTGCCAATGATTTATGTATTAAATAAATAGTTTCGACAATTTTGGCGGAATATAAATAAGCCCATAAAGCTAGCAATTAATCATTGAATTGAATTATTATTGGAAGATATTGAGCCTGTACAGTAGATTATTGTAAAATCTTTCGCTGAATTCTCACATAAAATATTTTTAAAAATATATATGATAATAAATAAGTTTGTTTTGTTTGTGGTTCTTCGCATATTTACGTCTCATTATTCCGCATTTCTTCTTCCCTGGAAACTAACTGTTTGGGTAAAGAATACACAGTAAAACGGAATGTAGTGCAGAGGTAAGAGAAATGTACGCGCGTGGTGTATTTATGTTGGAGGCATGTATCTTGTTAGTACTTGAGACGTCTGCGTTACACCCTCAGCTAACGTTAACGTTATTGTGTCGGGAACGTAAATTCTCGCCAAATGTACAACATTTGCAAGTTTCCCCCATGAAGAAGATGGCCTCAATTGCACGGAGATATCTTCAGTTCAGCTTCAGTCCGAGTTGCAACACTGCCGCTGCAACAATGCGGTCGCCGGTTAGGATACCCATTGTTCTACTACACTGACATATTTATTCATACTACAATAATGTTTATAATTTACGAGAGTTTTATTATGTACTTCCATGACTGGAAAGCCACTTTCATAAACATGAATGTGCAATAACTTTAGACTGAAGCAAATGTCTTTGTAAAATATTAATAGCTAGTAGCTACTGATGCTGAAGATATTAAGATTTAACTGTTATATGCGTTACCAGGCAATGTGAGAGAGATTTCATCGAGAATCGAGTGGCCTTTATCAAATTAGCCACAATGGTTGCTATTCACAGGTCTATACTAAGGGGTACTAACTAGGACACTTTAAAATTTGGCACTGTTACTTTGCAAAAGTTGTTGATTCCTTGGAGATCAACAGTTTTTTCATAGCAACAGTGTTAAATATTACAATGCCCTACTTAGTAGCCCTTAGTACAGACCTGAGAATAGCAACCAGTAACTCTAGCTCGCAGGTGTGTCCTTTAAAGGGTCTGTGATAAAATTTAATTCTTTTAAGACATGGTAGAAATCCCCACCATTCTTCTTCCGAACTTGTGAGAAAATGTATTCTTCCTCTCTAGAGAGGAAAATATAGAAGTGTTACCAATATGAACGTTATTTACAAAAATATTTATAAAAATTATAAATAAATTCCTACTTTTATTGAAAATCCTTAATTTAGTGAAACATACTTTAAATTATCTTACAATTATGTCATATTTTTCTTTTTCTTATTAAATAACAATTTGACTTATTAAAGATATTTAAGATTGGTTCATTGGTAATACTGCTACACCGCCTTGTGTCTGATAACCTAAGTTTTAACGTGTCAGTCTGACAGTTGTGTTCGCAAAGTGTATTTTAGTTTCGAGCAAATCGTTTTTAGAAACATGTGAAAAAAATATTGTGTCTAACACGAGAGGAAAGCTCTTCTTCCACTCTCGTTCGAAATGCTTCATGTGCTCAGCGAATGAAGCAAACTTCGAACTCGAGGGGGAAAAGAAGCGCTTTCCTCTCTATTGTGACAAATTACTATTTTTTACATATAATTCTAAACTATAAAATAAAATACCCGTATTGTTTTAAATCGATGAATTATTTATAGTTTATTTGAAATTAAATATAAATAAATTGGAATAAGGGGAAAGTGACGTAATTTTGGTAAAAAAAAAATAGAAATAGTTACGAACCCAGAGTCATATCATTTGTTCCGGTTAAAATCATATAAAGGAAAATTATTAAATTCACCATATTTATATCTTAAATTCTATCAACATGCTTTTTCTTTTAACTCTGGAGGTGTATTGGAAAATTAACTGCCAATATTACTAAAAATTGAATTCATCTATCTGAATATCGCAAATATTCTTTTTACCATGGTTTCAGTTATGGCGACAAAAGTGTTTGATAGTCCTAGAAGGGTTTTATCCTATATTAAAATTCACTGAAAGAAGATAGTGACGTGAACCGCACCACAAGAAAAATAAACTGTATATCTTGTGCTCTACGGAATCTAATGGTATATTACATCTCTGAGCCTATGCTACCCTCGTGCAGTAGAAAGCTTTATTAAATAATTAAATACGCAGGAATTCAGTCAATGATTAAATATAATTAAATTTGACAAAATTCTTCGACGTTTCCTGCCTAACGCATATTAAATTCCTATGAATGTAGTTGTTTTATTATTATTAACTTTTAACTTTCTCCTGATGATGATGTCGCATTAGGCTACAAAATGTTAAAGAAGTTTACCGGTTTCAGGAGATTAAACCTATGTTTACATGCACAAAAGTAGGTAGGGTAAGTATGTCATAACTCTATGCTGTAGGGTAATATTACCTTACTGACCTGTCAAAACAGTCAAGAAAATGAAAATAATACACAATGATAATATAACGCTATTTATTAATACACACGAAATTAAGCTGTTCTGAGATTCACCTGCTGCGTTCCAAATATTTTCAGGCAATTCAACATCGCCAAAATCCACTTTTTATCTAGCCATGAAGAACACATTTGACGTTTAAGTAAAAAAATAATTTTAAATATGATACAAAAGAAGTGTAACCATGGTGTTAAATGAAAACAAACAGACTTACTTGATCACCTTCTAAAATTATGACAGACGTTTTTCATAAAAGAATTTCAATAAATAATATTTATTAATGACATTAACGTCTTCATATTCTGAAACCGGTAAACTATTGAACAAACCACGGATGTTATGAGTCATAACAGGCCTTAGATGTCTTAAAACCCTCGCTCTACGAGCTCGGATTTCAACTGACATCTGCGGCAGTTACGATACTCATAACATCACTAGGAATGTTAATAGCTATTATCAAATTAAATTATATTTTATTCATTGACTACACCCCTGCCTATTTAATCATTTCATACCTTCTCTAGTCACTTAATATAATAATTATGATATAATATGCCTGTAGCTTTCCTTATGATGCAACATACTATTACGAACTTCTGTCATTTTTAGTTCAAGTACTGTACTCGTATTGTATAATCTTACACTCGACATTTCATTACGCTCAGGCATGATTGCGTGGCAACAGCTGGGGGCTACAATGTGTCTAATTCACCGACATGGCCACGTACGCACGTGTAATTTGTCGGTGAGGCTCACGCGTGCAAATGCGAGCTTCGAGGCAAGCCACACGCTCAGGCTTATGCAAATGGTGCATACGAACACTACACAACGTATGCACGCACGCTCTCATGTCTACTGATACCTGCTTCCTGGTTCGATTCCCGCTCTATGCAAATCGCTACATGTAGTGTAGTTCCGGTGTCTGGCGCCTGGAGCTTGCGCCTGAATGCTTGGATGCCTGGAGACTGAGGTGTACACCCCGGATTCTGTAATACGATGTGACAGATTCAGATGTGTTGTAATGTATGGAGATACTGTTAGATGAAATGCCATTATAGGTACATGGTGTTGACGAGGAAACATTAACAAACTTGACAATATTTTAACAAAATTTTTAGACCCAGACGATTCACGGTTAATTTTCGTTAATTTATCAAGTTTCAAATTTGTTAGTAAGTAGAAAATAATTTTTAAGTATTTCGTAACTAAATATATATGTGAATATTTCCCTCGACAAATTTCAACCATTCACATTGCAGTATTTTCTGAATTTCGACCAATGACAATCGAATACAGTGAATATTTTGCATATCGAGAATTTGCACAAGTGCGATACCCGAATATTTATAATAATTGTAAACACAATGAGGAATAGTTTAATTTCTTCATTTTAAAAAGACAAATGGGGTAATATATTCAATTTTTCAATCAATTTCTTCAAAAGAATTACTTTCAAAACTCTGATGACTCATTTCTAACGTATTTTGACAAATGACATTTATCAAAGTTCGACGTTTATGTGACAGATTAAAATAAATATATGTTCAAGAGTTTAAAATAATGTTTGATATCTTTCTCGAGAAATATTCGTTTAATATATCCCTCGTGCATGGCAAATACAATCAGAATATTTTCTCTCGTGCACGTTCGTGGACACGAAAAAATATTCAGGTATTTGCCATGCACTTAGAATATAATTACTGAATATTTTCCCCGACAAATTTCAACCAATCACGTTACAGTTTTTTCTGAATTTTGACCAATGACAATCGAATATTAGTGAATATTTTGCATATCGAGTATTTGCACAAATGCAATTCCCGAATATTTATAATAATTGTGAACACAATGAGGAATAGTTTAATTTTTTCGTTTTAAAAGGACAAAAGAGATAAAATCTTCAACCAGTAGAAATAATTAGTGCGTGTATAAACAAATATAGTTTCAGTGTTGTAGTATGTTAAATAATAATAAATAACTTACCTTGAGGAAAAATGCAGCATTTATAACAGCTGAATTTATATTGCAAATTAAACAATAGTTATTGTATGTTAAGGCAATAAAGTATAATTTTTATTACGAATATGGAATTTATTCTCCAAGACGAGAGAATAAACCTTATGAGTAATAAAAAATACTTTAGTGCTCATGTATACATTATATTTTTTCCGAAATCGTTAAATTATTAATTCAAAACATAAATAAATATCATTTGCTAGGTGTTGCAACGGAGATGGCTGTGATAACAAAAGTACTGTCAAAGTATCAAATATTTGGTTATAATTTTCATTATTTTTTATATGTATATGTAGTCTGCATGTGATCTGCATTAAATCCAATAAATTATTATCAAAGGTAAATAATTTATAAATTCTCTAATAGTATTATAGAGTAATATGTTTTTTATTATAGGTTTGTAATTTAAGTTTGACAGATGAGTCTGTAATTTAAAAATTTGACATTTGAATCTGTAAAGTTTAACTTCGCGGAGTGCTATAGTGTACTTTAGTATCGATTTCGAAAAAAAAAAAATTATTCTTAAACTATTGTATTGTATATCAAATGTTTCTGTAATCTGTGTGACTTTTTTGCATAGGAAATACAATGTTATTTCCAAACTGCATAAGTATTTGTTCTGTTATGCTATATTTTTTTAATTTTAACACCAAATATTGATAATAAGTAATAAATAGAACAGTTTGAAAATATTAAAAATAATTTGACAGATCTATCAACAAAAATATTACGCATATTATGCAATTTTTCATTCTAAACTTTTTTTTTATATTTACGATTTTAGTCTAAAATTTATAAGGAACAATTTGTCGCTATTATACGAAAATTACATTGTCCTTCCATGTAAAATAAAAAAATTTGATGTGGCCAGCACATAACCTCCCGCCCAATACTACTCTTAAACGGTACAAAATAGTATTTGATGATACAGAAACATACCTTCTTATTTGTTTATTTTCTATTTATATCTGAGAATTTTAATTTTCTTACGTATATTTATTTAATTTTTTGACATATATTTCACTAAGAAAACAGCTTCACAATCACAATGACATGTGTCACATTTCGTAAAAAATTGAAAATTTTCCATGGTGTACTAGGAATGCAAGATTTGTGAAATCTAATTTCTTTATATTTTATTATCTCTAAATCTAATGAAAATTATTAAAATTAGTGTAATCGAAACAAATGTAGAATTAAATATTCTTCAATTTTCAAAATAACATAAATTGTTGAAAAAGTAAATTTAACCGTGTTTTTCACGAAAAACTGTTAAGGGCTTCAAGTAAACTGCTACTTCCGGTCGACCAATTTTATCCAAAATCTAATCAGCTCTTCATTTAAATATAAGAAGCAAAAATTGTATTTTTTGGTATTATAGTATTTGAGTTATGCGAGACGAAAAAATTGCCACAGACTACACACTCACACACACATACATACATACATACATACATACAGACATCATCGCAAAAATAGTAAAATCGTATTGTAGGGACCCTAAAACGTGCTTATTCATTGAAAACTCACTACCCAATTTTCTGACCAAAAACAATACCTCCCTTACCTAGAGGTAGGCGAAAGGTAAAAAGTAATTACCCCGTATATATTTCGCATCAAATATAATAATAATTATTATTATTAATTAATGGGGTAAATAGCTCCGTGGTAACGTATCGGACTGTGGATCGTTAGATCCTCAGTTCGAATCCCACTACCGACAGTTGCCAATTTAAATTTACCCCTGTGGTTCCCCCTCCACTAACAACTTTGGGGGCTATGACTTGACGGCTGGTAACCGCATTTCATACGCAAAAATATATCACCTACCGAGATCTGCGTAAGCAGAGTGCCACACCCAGTAAAAGGCGTGATGATATATTTATTTATTTTTATTTATTTATTATTAATTAATTGCCACACCCAGTAATAGGGAAATATCCCGATGGTATATTATCGTGATATAATAATGTACTTTCCTAAAATGAAGTACCAGTCGTTCCAGAGTGGTATTAATTGACAATGGGTGAAATAAGTAATGTATTCGTAGAATATATGTGTGCTTGAATAATTGCAATGGAATTTTCCCTATCATCCTCTAGAGTTCAGAGTGAAATCCGAATTCTGAAATCTCCGTTTTGTAATGTGACACAATACACAATTAATGTTAACAGCACAACTAAATAATCTCCTTATATGAAGACATAAACACAAACAGACAGACAAACACACGGCGCAAATTATTCTCATCACATACGCACTCCCCACGTATAAACTAATTCTCTTCATCGCAGCGTGGCGCGTGCGTCGCTGCCGTCGCCCACGGTGGCATTGTAAATTCATTAGCGTCAGCTTAGCTCCGCTGTGGTGGCAGCCCTGCCTGGGAAGATGATATATCGCGCGCAGATTGGTTCTGGATTACTGCGTTTTTATCCCGGTCCATTTGTCATATTGGCCCTCACACCACTCGCTCGCTTGCCAAACGAGACGATGGAAGAAATTGTGAGAAAAGTGGGATAATTAGGACGATTGTTTTCAAGAAGAATGAAGAATTAATGTTGAAGGAACTCCCCGCTTAATTATTTGCTTGATTGTAGCGATTGTAAATATGTCAAATTCCGTCAAATTTAAAGTGATTGTAGATCCGTGATAACGCATTAGACTTTGGAGAGTTAGTTCTTAGTTCTATTCCAACAGCCAACAATTTGTATCATTTAAAAATTACTTCTACTTTTAGTAGAGTACCACATTAAGATAAATAAATATTAACTATTTCATTTTAAAACTTCAACAATGTGATTTCCTAAGTTTATTATTGACTTTTTTACCTACCGCCAACCGCCACTTATATTCATATATGATGGAGATATTGTGATGAATCAAAATTTTCAATAAGTTTTCAACACATGGGTTCGTTTTGGGGTCACTAGTACACAATATTACACTATTTTGAATGTATGTATGTGAATGTATGCGCCACAAATTTTAATATCACTTTAAAATTTCATATTTAGGATTTAAATATTGAAATTTTGGTAGTAATCCATCAATCGGAAGTATCTCATTAAATAAATAATTTATAGTATATTTTATAATAATAGAAAGATATAGATTTTTGGTACAGGTATATTTATAAATATAGTAATAATTTATATTTGAATTTTTGTGTCATTATTATGAGTGATATATAAGAGCTGAATGATTATGTTTATAGGGTGAATAATTTCGTAGTAAGTAACATATTCGACAATTTGACTATTGATATAGGATACCCCAATCCTTGTCACGGTCTGCAAATATCGAGTGCCATACCCGAAATGCGTAAATGGCTTGATGATATAAATTTTTTTGAGGTAGTGGGTTCGAATCCCACTGAAGAGCATAGTCGTTTGTGTTCACACAAATTCATTATCATCCACTCATGAGGCGGCATATGCTCATAGTAGTTAGTCCGATAATTTTCATTACATAAAATTACCTTTGTGACATCGTCTGCATTATCATAATACATTAACTCTAAGAAGAGTGCCACACCTAGAAATGGATAAATGGCGTGATACAGATATTTATAATTATATTAAATATTTGTTTTTTATAAATAAAATTTATTTATGTATTGATGGTACATACAAGTATACATATAATAGAAAATCTTAATTTGAATATAATCAACTACAAAATTTATCTAAATACAACATATTGTTCGTTGTTCCTCCAGTAATAACTTCCGGGATCGTAACATGACGATCAACTCGTAAGATCTTTGATTTTATCTAGATCGTTTTATGTTTTTTGATCGTGATCTTGGTCTAGATAAAAAAGAATCAGGTCTATGATCTTAAAAAAGATCAGATATTTTTCTGCATACTGCAAGTTATCAGCCAGTGTTGCCAGCGCAGATATGTCAAATTCCGCCACAAATACGTTAAAATTCTGCTACCTGTCGTTACCAATCTTTTTCTTGCTAATTTATAAGATTTTAGCGGAATTCCGTTACTGGTTATCATTTGTTCAGTACTTACCTTTTTTTATATACGTAACTTGAACTTGTAGGTTTGTGTTATTTTTTCATAATAAGAATTAAAAATTTTCTGAAAGAACTTACTGATCTTTTTTATAATCTAATAAAAAAGATTTTTTATTCCTAATCTGATTTAAAAAAACAAGATCCCATCATAAATATTGATCTATGATCTAATCTGTCACAACATCGGTAATCACACATTGCTCATCAAATATATCATTTACCAAGACAGTAGAATTCTAAAATAGATAAAGTGCTTGATAAGATATTTTTTTATATTTTGTGTTCATAATGAAGTCATTACAAAACAGAATTGCATATCGAAAGTCTTCTTTTCGTTCCGCAAATTTTTGTCATTGAATTTGAGGATAATTTTAACATTTTTGTTAGCATTTAATTAAATATCAACGTAAGTAGATTACATATTCTTTTAACTACTACTGATAATATTTTGTTATTTTTTTCACAAATTTTTTAGTAATGTAAAATACGAATAGTGTATTTTAGTGATCTGTAATGTGGCCGTAGATTTCTCTTAGTTTATCTATGTTCATAAATCAGAATCGACCTTTCAAATAATTTAATAAATGTCAGTCAAAAGTTACCAACTACAATATTACACTTACAGATTTCCCTAAATCAACTCGGTTTAATACAGCAATTTCTAAGTAAGCTTATTGTGTTGTATTGCCTCTCGATTTAAGTAGCACTGCACGTAGTCCATGCAGTACATTGACGAAGCAAGCTCGTCATTTCGTTCCTTGCTTCCTTATCAGTCAGTACATTGGCGAAGCAGGCTCGTCACTTCGTTCCTCGCTTTTATATCTGTATGAAGGTGAAGGGAACTCGAAACATGATCGAATGATTTATCTATAAATCTATTAGAGTAGTTCTTAGGTAATAAATTGTCATGCGTGTTTATTTTTTTTAGCTTTTTATTGTTCTTTTTTACAGGAACACTTCTCACGGTCCTTAAAACACACATAAATTTTTGTCAAAATCGGTGCAACTGCTACTTCTGCCTCCTAACACTCCCTGGAATAAGATTAAAAAGTCATCACAATTCACTATATCTATAAACAAGTAGTACTTTGAGTTCGCGTTTTTTAGATTGTATCAATTTTTGGCTCCCAGATATTACAGTAAATCTAAATAGAAAAAGTATATAGTTGAAAAACAGCAATACTGTAGTATCCTCGTATTAAAGTGTAGTGTAAGTTAACAGTAAATCGTATCTGCCCCATTAAAACCAAGCATCGCTTGTGTAGGTCATCTGCATCCCGCAGCTTATCCCAGCCGGAAACCCGGAAACCCGGAATCTACAACTCCATGATGTGCAGTGTGGCAGTGTGTTAGTTGGCCGCTAGCCAGTTCACTTCAGCGAGACATATTTTATGAATGGCTGTTTTTCTTTACCAGCACCGACACCATCCCTCCACGATCATTGGGAATTTATGAGCGCGGAGTCAAGGCACGCCGCGATGTGAAACAATACGCGGAATGTAAATAATTGGAAGTGGGCTGTACGCCAGATATCACTATTTTATGGAACTTTCAGGACGATTACTATCTATATGAGATTTTGTACACTTTTAGTTAGTTAAACTGATATACAGGCTGGTTCCTAAGCGTTGAATATCATTCAAAAACTAGGACTTAATAATTTAATAAATTGTTAACTGATGTTGTGGTGCAGGATTTATAAAATTATGATGTGGCCACCATACTAATACCATGCTGAAACTCACAAATAAATTTAATAGTTTTATGTAAATCACATCAAAACCAAGATAAAAGCAAAGAAATAATATATACTTACTGTCACTGTTTTAACAATTTAAATTTTATGCAGAAATAATGACCAAATATGGTCTGTAATATACTAGAGTTCAATAAGTAAATTATAAATTATACTATAGTTTTTAAATAACATGTTAAGAAACGTTTGTAGATAATCAGAATATCTTTCATTTATATTAACAAAAATTTTCATAAATACTTGAGTTATATTTGTGAAAACCATCGTAGTGCTTCAAGTAAAATATCACTTTCGGTTGACAAATTTTCATCATAAACAAGTGGGTTCTTCCTTAGGGAGTACAAACGAAAAATACGAAATTTTATAATTGTCTGTTCTGTAGTACTTGCAAAAATGCGTTTGAACGAAATTCTTTGCAATTTGTAAGGGGAGAGGGGGGGTTGTCTTGTGCATGGAGAAATTTCGTGGATAAAATAATGTTAAAGCTTTAACTAGGCTAATTTTTGGGGAGTCCATTTGTACACAAAATTAATGCATTTTTGCTAATCTTAACGTAATATTCGATTAAAATAAAATACGGTTTCAATACAAAACTGAAATATTCATTTTCTACCCATATGTTCAGGATCCAGGTGGGGGGCATTGTCCCCTCTGATTTAATACAAATGGGGCGGTCTGCCCCCCCCCTAATCTCGACTTTCGACGAACCTGTACATCTATCTATCCATGTACACGAATGCACACACAGACATCTCGACATTGAACTGAGTTAAAAAGAAATGATTAATACTTCAAAAGCGAAATACAAGTAAAACTAATTTAATGAAATTATAGTTGAGCCAGGCAATGGCTTTAAAAGTAAATTACTACTACTATTACATTAAGAGCAGTTAGGATAGTGCGCAATTTTAAATTAATTAATTTTTACTTTCTTGCGTGTAGTGCCTACATTGATGTATGGTTCTAAATATTTTGTGTGGATTAAGAAACCTGAACGATGTATAACTGCTGTGGGAATGAAGTATTTGAAATAAGTTTGTGGGTATAATGTCCGGAATAGGTTGGTGTAAGGTGAGTGTGAGATTGAGAAGAATGTTGTTAAAAAATTGGGAATGAGTTAGTTCAGAGAATTCGAATGAAAGGTTGGTGAAACTAATGTATGCGAGCAAGATTGAGGGTAAATGATTGCATGGGCATTCGAGAAATAAATGGTTTGGTATGAATGATGGTTTATTGGTGTGAATATAAGAACGAACTGAAATTAGTGTTCTTGATACCCCACTTTGTGGGATATAGCGTGATTTCTGTGTATGTATGTCATTTGAATTCTACCTGGTTTGATATCAAATTAAAGGTCTTAGGAAGGAGAGTTGAACTAGAATCCCAAAAATGTATTATCAACGACCGTCAATTGTTTATATAATAGTTTTTAAAATTCTAACCAGTTTAGCCCTGCATTCATGTATTTCATAACTATTTATTTAGTAAGTATGTATAAGACAATGAATCGTCCTTAAAGCAGACTTAACTATGTACATATATTCAATTTATAAGTATAATAAGGTTTAAATAGTTCCGTGTTAACGAATCGGACAGTGGATCATGAGATCGTCAGTTCGATTCCTATAGAGATTGGAGATCTACAAAAGCAGAGTACCACGTCCAACATGAGGAAATGACGTGATGATATACATATTTATTTAGTTAGACGATGATTGTTTCAAGATAAAAATTCCAAGCAATATATGCAACCAGATTAACGTGGCAGTATATTGTGAATACTGCTTAAGTAAAAGCAACAAACCAATACTGGGGAAGTGAAGAAGAGAATGGCGTAGGTAAAGAATTATTACAAAGTGCAGGGAATTGACAAGGGAGGAGTCAAGTACAAGTATTTACCAAATACTAGCTGAATCAAGCGGAGGTGAAACCTGGATAAAGAGAAGAGAGTCCGAAAAAGAAATAAATAAATGAATATGTCATCACGCCATTTACCCATTCCTAGGCACTCTGCTCAATGCAGATCTCGGTAGAAGGGCGGTTACCGGCCGTCAAATCACGGCTTCCAAGGATGGAAGTGGTGAAAAAGCCACAGAGGTCATTTTATGTGGTGAAAATTTTTGATTTTATTTTCGAAGATTTGTCACCAGTGAGAACCGAACCGAGGACTATGTACCTATTTAAGTGTATAATACAACTTCAAATATACTCTGTACAATATTATGTAGAGTTCAAAACCGAAAGGTACGATCTAAAATATATCTAATTTAATTTTTCGAACCTCGAATCGATAACTACAGTAGCTCTGTCGAGAATAGAGCGAAGTTAATCTCGTCTCTCGGGGCGTAATTACTTGTCACACAAATTCATTAATATTTTTAAATTGTTTGTCGAACATTATAATTAAAAAGAAACGTATTTATTTTATACATGTGGTATTTTAAACAATAATAAATAATTAGATCACCCTTGAATATGAAATTAAAATGAGTAAATGATAAGAAGACATTTATTTACATATTTCGCTTATACGAATAATATGAATGTGAACTATATTATACGTTTTCGATTTGCTGTTATTTAATCTGTAGATAAGGGTAAGAGTAACTTTTCGTATTAAAGTACACCACTATCTCGTTACGTTTTATTCTGTAGAATTTCCCTTTCACAATTAATTATCCTGTCTCTCTCTAATTGCGCAGTTGTTTTGTCCCGTTAACTTAATTTGTACCAAATTAATTACAAAATCATAATAAAACAAAGCTAGCTGTTCCGGAAATAAAACACTGTCATCTCATATACTAGACGGGGTTCTTGAGGAGAAAGCGACGTTGCCGTTCCAATGCCAATGTTGCCGGATTGCCGTTCAAGTTAAATAACGCGTTGATGATGCCAGCAAAGCATTATGCTCTGGTTTTATTTTTTCCAAGACATAAACCATTTTCTTGCTGTCCTTTTTTACTCTACAGAAAGAAAGTATCTCCCTCTTTGTCTGATTGTCTTTGGTGGATGAATATAAACGGTCCGAGCCAGTGACGGCCCACTAGATTTTCTTATATCACAAAAACTGAAAATTACATCAACATATAATAATAAAAAATATTACTTGTGTTATTATGTTTATTTAATTTTTTAACTACTTAATAAGTCACATTAAGAATTTATATTTTAATTATTTTCTATACTCTTATGTATAATTGGTTGCATAGCTAATGTTGTATAATTAACAAATTAGCTAATTTTCAATATTAAACTTGTACTCATACTATTAACAGTTTTAAAATAGTGGTACTAAAAATGTATATTTTCATGTCAAGTGAAATAATTAATATTCCGAATTTTCACAATTTCTTTTTGAATATATGATCTTCATAAAAGTTGCGTTCAAAGCTTACCTAATTATCAATTAGGATTAGCAATTATAAATAACAGTTGTACTTTGATCTTTGGAAAGTAACCCTAGCGTTCTCACCAACAAAATTAATGCATGATAGAGAAGTTTGGAACCTATAAACTTTTTTTTCTTCAAACAATCAGTGGAACAGAGATATCACGCTCTCTCTTTCACTTTTCTGAAACGTTTTTCAACATAACTCTTAACTGTATTTTTATCAAAATATAAAATAGCATGACCTGAAATACGTAAAACTATATCACTTACCGAGATCTGCGTAAGCAGAATGCCACACCCTTAATTGGTAAAAGGCGTGATGATATATTTATTTTATTTATGTTTTGACCTGGAAGTTTTTTTTAAATAAGTTTTCCACATAAATTGTATGCCAGGTGTAGAATTTAATTGTGGTATATAGAGATTTTAATGCTATTTTACTGTATCTTTTAACCCATTTACTTTACAACAAAAGTATTGAAAATTGAAACTTATGAAATGTTAAATATTTTGGTGTTTTTTTAATTTTCCATGACCGTAATTAATAAATTTATTAATATTAATTAAATGAGCCTTATTGTATGCATTTTTAAATTTTGAACAAAATTTTTATTAATATATTTGATATAATGCGAATAAAAAAATATTAAAAAATACGCCCCATTTGACTGTTTAAATATAAATATATTTTTTTTGTAAGGTTCATTTAGATTGTTTATTAATTAAATTGTTATTGTTCCTTGATTATTGTTTTCATTTTATTGTCTAAAATTTTCAGACTTTTCAGACATCAACTATTCTATTAAAATTTAACTGTAATCATGAAAAGTGCCCCTTTTTGTTCTAGCAGTCTAATTTAAACTAGAAATACTATTTTAATAAGTTGTAAAACTTACAGTACTTACTCAATATAGTAAAATTATAAAATACTTTTGGATTATTTTCTGTAAATATTTTATTTAAATATGACAATTTTTCAGTAGAAAAACAAGTATTTTATAATTTTAAATGTGCTTTATTTATCACTATATTATTGAATTATTGAAATGGTTTCTGATCACTTCAACAAAATTTCAATAGATATTACTATCACTATTTGGTAAGTTTAAGCATAATTCACATTTTTATTCGATAGCAATAAGTGTAACTGATAATTGAACTCGTAATTGCTAATAGAATCGCCATGAACGCAGTTATAATAACTATTTATTTTTTACCGAAAGTACTGGAACAACCTGTAAACAACAATTTATTCTTCCTGCATATTTGTTCGAATTTTCAATGAGTTAGTTATTAGTACCCTCGATATTAAACAATTATAATGGTTTTATTTGAAAGCGGCACTAAAGTGCTCAAAAATCGTCATTAAAAGCTCAGAAATCGTTACTAACGTAACCCATTATACGACGATTTTAAGCAACCCAGTGTTGGCAACCGTTAAATAATTATTGTACAATTATGATAATTTTGGCAGATATATTAACGTACTACAGTAAATTTGGAGGTAACATGAAACAAAATTTGTAAGAAGAATTAACTAATTAATTCCAATGACGAAATTGAGCACAAAACACATAATTTTGAGTGTTATTTACGATAACTTCACTTCTCGAGGTTGGCAACACTGACTGTCAGTTTCAATTGACAACTTACAAATGTGTTAAATTAACCTATATTGTAATTTTTTACAGTTTTTTCGAATTTTAGATTTCAAATAAAACTTAATATGTACCTCGGCACTGAAGTTCCTTTTTATCACTCACATGGATTATTTTCCATATTCGTGATAAAAAATTGAACTTCTGTGCCTTGATACATAAATAACTATTATTCAAGAATATGATATTTTTTTGCTGTTTTTTTACATTTATTATAAAGCGGACGTCGTCCTTTATCATGCATTTATAAGTTTTCAAGATCATGGTGATAATGTTTGTATGACAGTGAAGTTTTGATATTAGTATAAAATTTTCTATACATTAAATGTATCAATCTTGATCGACGCCGTCTAAACATCGCATCCAAGTAGAATAGGTGTTTTAAAATATATGTGCCCCTTCAGTAAAATTTCCTCTGCGCCACTGGCAGCGATGCATATCTGGCATCGTCCTGATTGAGTGTGTCAGGATCGCACATCTGTCGCTGTGTCCTCGCTGCTATCCTGGGTCCTGGCGCACAGACAGGACAACGTGGAATACGAAAGCTGCTACAAAGGACTCTAAATCAGATGGATGCTATCAGAACAGTAATGCGTGTTTTTCTTCTTCTTTAAATCTAGAGCTGGTGGATTTTCAACTACATACTCGAATTGTTCTCAGTGAAAAGATATTAAAAATACTATTTATTATTTAAATATTGTGATATATTTTCTGTTAGTTTCCCAGATAAACGTCCATCAATTCCAATTCCAAACTGTCGCTCACAAATCGTGCGAAATTCGAAAGTTTCAAGTCGGTGTTGAGGGAACGTGTGGACTCTGCGGCTGTTGTGTGCCAGGAATAGCTGGAAATGGAAGTGAGGGTGAACGACAAAAAGGGAAATAAAATGATACAAATTCGTTTCTCATGACTTTCGGTGGAAGCTGGACGAGCAGGAAAAATCGATATCCGCAGACGACGAAGTCACGTTCTGTGCGACACCTCACGGCGGTGTGTGCTCACATACCCCCTTTCACTACAGATAAAATTCAGCTACTTCTCCAGAAACTATAATTCATTGGTAGAGAGTCCAAAGGCGAAGCTACAGGGGGTGCCGAGGGTGCCTGGGCACCCCCTAATTTATAGGTAATAGTATATTATGATACAAGTGTATAAGTAAGTTTTTAAAGCACGTACGACGAGTTTAAGAGCACGACGCGAAGCGGAGTGCTTTTAACGTCGCTAGTGCTTTAAAAGCACTTGTACACGTGTGTCATACGCTATTTTTTTATTATACCTGCATCATACTCTGGAAAAAACTGAAAAGCAACATTTTAATTTTGATAATATTACGCGTGTGACGTTTGACGTATATCGTTTATATGGAGTTTGGTTAGTATTCATTGTTTACGTTTACAGTTTTGACAGATATTAACAATAATTATTTGTGTTGTTGCTTGGCAACCTTTAAAACACGGCATGTTTTATACTTGCGTTTGTGAACGCTGTAGCGTGTTTTAAACACGGATTATGATGCAGGTATTATAAAATAGCACTTATACACGTGTGTCATACGCTACTTTTTATTATACCTGCATCATACTCTGGAAAAAACTGGAAAGCAACATTTTAATTTTGATTAATTTCATAATTTTGGGCGTGTGACGTTAAAAAAAATGATTTTGAATATAAATTTGATTTATCTTCTTTTTTCTGCATTGAAGGAAAATGAATATATCTTAAATTTTATTTTTAAAATTAATAAAATAAAGTCGTTTTAATTTTAATAAACAAAACGTTTTTATTTAAAACGATAACATTTAGAATTTTAACTACCCCTTTTCAAACTACTTCGTCCCATAATGAGTCCCAGTTGAATACTTTGATATGTACTTTTAAAACTAAAATAATTTTCATACATGAATATTTATTAAACCTACAAAAGTTTTCAATGAAAAGAAATCGGATTGGGAATATTTAAATAAATTTTTCTCTTTATTTAAGAGGAAAACGTTTTTATCAGTACACTGATGAAAAAGCGCTAAAATTTCTTCTCGTATGATAAGACTAATCAATACCTATATTCCACCAGCATTATACATATGATAATATGAAAATACGAGGGTCATTCAAATACAAACGAACCTTTTACTTCTGAGGTCTTAGAAAGTGTGTCGGAGGTTGGCGGAGCATCAGGAAGGGCAGATGGGGATCCCCTCCAGATGACTAAAGGCCGTGCCGACCGCCCGACCTGTTTCCTGAGTTGTCCTCACAATCAGCGAAAAAGAGGTTGCGCATCTTATGATTATAAAGTTTTTAAGAAATGAGGGCGTTAAATTAGCCGATATTCGGGACCGACTGCGTGCACAGTTCGGGGAAAATACACTTTCATGGCCACGAGTAAAAGCCTGGCCTGTATGGAGTGGAAAGAAAAAGGGGAGCCAGGTCCATCAAAAGCCAAAATTCGCTTGTCAGCCAGGAAACAACTTCTTGATTTTCTTCACGATCGTCGCACAATAAACGCTGTCTACTATTGTGACCTTCTTGACCGGGTACGAGCTGCATATCGGTCAAAAGGGTGCCGCCAGCCCATCCTAGACGTCCTGTTCCTGCCATATTGCCCAATTGTAATCTGAAGAACCCAAAAATTGGCTAAAATGCATTGGACTACACTTAACCACTCTCAACTCGGCATCAAACACAAATTTATAGCTTCAGCAGCATTCATTGCCTCGGATTCGCCTCGTCAATGAATCGGCAGCCTCTGCTGTAAATCTGGTATTTTGATGCCTAGTTAAACAAATAACTATTAATTCACTATTTATTTTATTTAATAAATTTATTTGAATTAGATATTAAAATATTATATTTTAATAAAGAATATATTTAATTTGACTATTATTTATATTTCTGATATATTTTTATATTAGAAGCTAATGAAAGTATAATATATTTAAATAAACCAAATTCAATACTTTTTTTATTTAAAACTAATATTTTTCTATTAGGTTCGTATTTGAATGTCAAAATTTATTTGTTATAAATATTTGTTAGTTGAAAGTAATACATTTTTTCTCTGAGTGTACCTAGAGCTTTTCGCCACTTTTCCGAACATTCGGTATATCCAACAATATATTTCAATAATCAGTTGCAATGCAACAAACAAATAACTCAGACATTTATTATATATGTCAAATATTTATCAAGTGTAATTATTTAACTTTGAAATTATGATTTATACGCTGTATATTATAAAGTACATTTTTTAAATTTATATATACGGGCAATAATTTGTACCGTATTTAAAAATACAACTTCAATCTAGTGATTTGTATTCCACTGCAAACTGTGCCTCTAATATAATTCCGCTTCCACTATTCGTATATTTTTCTTTCGTTAAATCTTTTATTCCCTTTCATCTGTCTCAGACAAACAAACAAACCCACCAGTCGTAAAGTACAGACACAATATAAGTACCCACGCAGATCTTTATAGGTAATGATGCATAGAGAGTTCTGCGTCTTGAAAGTAGAGTCCTGAATCTTTGTGACCTCGAGCTGACCTCACCTCAGAGTGGTCAACACAGACGCACCGTCCTTTGTCACCACCTACAAATATACCACGTAGCTACGATCCGTACGCCAAGGCTTTCAATCCTTTTGGCCTTCTGTTCGGCTCCTGATCTGTCTTCCACATTGATGTATTGTTCTGGGAAGTCTGCGTCGTCTAATCCTAGTAGCTGTCTTGGAATTAAACGAACAAAGATTGTTTTTTGTGAGTGTTTTATCATTATTTTGAAACCGGAAGTAACAAATTAACAAGTTTTTAGGTTATTTTGCTCAAAATTGTTGGTAAAATTAGTATTCACATCAAATTGTGGATTATAAGATCCTGTGAATTCCACGACTGACAGTTGATCTGCAAGAGCAGAGTGCCACATCCAAAACCGGGTAAATGGCTTGATATATTTTTTTGTTTATAATTTTCTTACTCTTACTTTTCACTAGTTTACATTGAGTAGCCTATAAATTAGCCAATTAATTATTTTGATGGAAAATTAGGAAAATGAATATAGAAAAGGGAGATATATATTTAATATCCTAATTAAGTGAAGAGCTGATCCAAGCATCAATTCAATAATTGAAATAACACAATGGTATTATAGGTTTGAGTTCAAAAATGAATGAGGAATCAATATTTCCAATTCTATTCCAGATATCATTATTGAATTTAAAGATACAAGGTTCCGAAAACTAATTTTGGTAGCTTATAGTGTTACGTTTGTAACTGACGGGTTCGGTGAAGTTTAATAATCAATAATTAAATTATTTTTTATTCACTAACACTTATATTTATATAAACTACTTATTTATTTCTAAACTCTTATTAATAAACAAAAATGACGAATAATCAATACTAAACTAAGAATATTATACAAGAAATATTCATTTACACTATTTATATTCACTGCGCAAACGTTTTATTTATTTCCACTTGATTCGATATGTACTGATCAGCGTATCAGAGTCAAATTGAGTCGCTGGGTAGGCTAGCGCATTTATATATCTGTAAAGCTGGCGGTCTGGAATTCTCTTGCACTTTCGACCATGGAAAAATTCGAGAACGATGAGTCATCGTTGCGTGCTGTCTGTGCAGGGCCGTACTGGCCCGTTACAGTAGATAATCGGACCAATTCTCTAAGTTGTTATGTAGCATCTTGCTTATGGTGACAAAATCTTATCAAAATTTCATGTATAATGAGGATTAATTCATTAGCTGTCAAAAATCGATTCAGGCCCGATTATTTGGTTTATCTTTATTCTTTTTGGAGATATAAGCATCCAAATAATCAATCAGATATCTCTATCGCCTAAAATCGCTCATTTAAAAAAAAGGAAAAGTTCAGATACAATTTCAGGTTGAAAATAGGTGGATGCGGTGCATAAAACTAGTTATTTGTACAAATAAAAAATTGATGTTGACATCACATAACTTTTTTGTACGCTTATTAATACATACATATTTTTTCCTGCACTTCAATTAAACTTTTTTCATTAAGATATTATAACAGTCCCACGTATCAAATTTCAACATTCTATGGCTAACCGAATTTGATCTTTGCGAAAAATTCAAAAAAACTCTGCAAGCCATGTGCCATTTTGTTACTGGAAATATTTACCTCATATACTTATAGGAAATAATAATGCAAATATCAAGCAAATGAGTGCGAAAATAATCTCTTTATTATATACAGGGTGTTCAATTTAAGTGTGCCACCATTGCTATCTCGAGAACTATAAGAGCTACGAGGTCGATTAAATTAGTAAACAATTTCTATATTATAAGACAATTAAAATGAGAGAAACAAGATTTTTTTTAGACCAGTGGTTCTGAAAATGCGGGGTGCAACTTTCTTATTTTAAATGGCAACCTATTTTTTTTATTTGCTTATTCGAATGAGTATTTTTTTCTGAATTCAATGATATTCACATGTATTGACCAAATAATACAAAATATTTCAGAAAAATGCAAAATAAAAATGTATAATTTTTATTTAAATATGCCTATACAAAGTTTGCCATGGAAGAAAACAAATAATACAAACAATTATTAATATTAGTTTTTTGAAGTGTACTGAATTTCTGTATTGTAACAACAAAATAAATAATTATTCTCATAATTACAGTTTTTGCAATTATTTCTGCATTTGATTTATTGGTTTTCTTCCATGGCAAACTTTGTATATACAAATTTAAATAAAAATGATACATTTCTAATTTTGCATTTTTCTCATATATTTTGTATTATTTGGACATAACATGTAAATATCGTTGAATTCAGAAAAATATACTGAATCGAATAAGCAAATAAAAAATATAGGTTGCCATTTAAAATAAGAAAGTTGCACCCCATATTTTGAGAACTACTGGTTAAAAAAAAAATTTTTAAGCTCATTAAAATAGTCTTGTAAAATAATAATTGTTTGCTAATTTAACCAACCTTGTAGCTCTTATAGTTCTCGAGATAGCAATGGTGGCACACTTAAATTGAACACCCTGTATATTTGATAAAAGAAACACTAAAAATAATTTTGACAGATGCTTAACTCATCAAAACTTTAGAAAATCTATCGGGAAATGTTACTGACATTATGATTTCTGTAGGTCGGTATATTTAAAAAGTGAATTCAATAATGTGCATCTTCATTTTTAATATATCGGCCCTGAAAATTGTCGATTTTTAGGTAAAAACTTCGTTATAAGTTAATAACGAAAATTTCAGAACCGTTAACCGACTTTTTTTACTTTTACTACGTAACGTCTGTATAGATGGAAGGATGAATTTGTGCTCGTACATTCAACAACTTACGAACGAGAAAAGATAGAGCAATGAAACTCATAATTTATAAGTTGCAGGACAGTGCGCAGAACAGAATTGATTTAACTCATGTTTGAAATTTACTGGATATATAAAACAACAAATTACCCACGAGAGAAATTTTAGCACACGAAGCCGACGGCAGAGTGTGATAATTTTATCGAGTGGGTAATTATTCCACTTAGCCCACATTTTATCCCACATTTCTTAATAAATGAAAAATTTATTAAAGAAATATTATTTGACAGTGACATATGCTTTAAATTTTCAAATTAAAATGTAAATCGAAGTAGTTACCAAGGTGTTGGGTGTTATTATTATTGTTATAAATAAAAAAATACTTACTAGTGACTTTCCTCAAAATTATACCCACTAGTGGGTAATCTGTTACTTTCCTTGTTTAAAATCGCCATAGTTATAGAGCATTTATTGAAAGGTGTTGGATAAAAGTTATGTTTTTTTTTAATTATTTATTTTATTTATTTGAAATCTGACCAACAAGGTTCAAGACCCCAATTACAGGTTGATTATGTACAAGATTAATGACACAAGTAGTAAAGCATGTATATAGAATGACAAAAAAAAAGCACACAGAACTTAATAATACATAAAGCAATGATATACACAGTATATGTTAATGAACAGCAGTATATGTTAATGAACATAATAATTGTATAGAGCATTTTTAAATTTCTCAAAAGAGCCGATAAATATGTCAAAATGATCAGGTAAGTTATTAAAATTAAAATGCATCATGCGAATAGGTGTTAATGTAATAATAATATTTGAAATATAAAATGATTTTTTAAAATTTTCTGGTATCTGCTTCCAGTTTTTTTAGTCCGAATTTCATTTTTAATAACTCAATTTGGAAAATGTCTTAATGAATATTGTTGAAACCCTACCAAGTTAAAGGGTTTAAGGACGTGACTTGAACTCATGTAAAAAATTTTGAATGATGTATCACTGGTGTCAGGGAGAAATCATTTTGAATTTAACACGCTGTTTGCAAATCACGTTGTATTATACAATTTCGAGACATATGCATTCAATAATTATGCAAAATTCTATATTTAATATTATTATAAGTAAAAAAAGTCGTGTAGTGACTACATAAGATTTTTTTAGCTACGACCTTGTTATTTTGTTCTAGTTGTATGATTTTGATGCCATTTTCCAGATATTATTCAATTATATCTTTATTTATGTAACAAATGAAATGAAAACAACACAATACATGCACAGGTAATTAGCAACGTCTGTTTTTATAATGAATCAATAAAATGAATTACTAACATCATCGAGAAGTTTGTGGAGCTTTCAGAATTATTTTTTCAGTTGAAAGCAAAAAAGCAAAATACATTTTTACCCAGCAAATTTTATTGTGCGCAGACGTGACGTTTTATTGTATTTCTTTGGCGAGTATATGAAATGTGAATTGGAAGAAAAAACATATATTCAGCACAGAGAAATAACAATTTTTTGGGGCAAATAAGGTCAATTTTATATTTCTCTCGATAAAACAGAAATACTTCCTGCATCGAATTTGAACCTCTAATGATATTGGGAAAGGGATAAAACTCTATCTTTACAAAAAGTATATTTATTTCCGTATAAACTCAAATAAAAATGATTGATATAAAAATAATTTCTTTTCAACACAATTGTAGGTATTTGTACATGTTTCAACAGCTTCGTATTTCCTGTCACAAATAATGATTGAGCGTCACTGTGGCAAAGTATCTATATTATTCGATCATTTGTTAACTTGAAATTACCATGGAAATGTATAAATAACAAAGTTCTTCTTCACGTATGTGTGTTTGTATGTCGTACATGAGTTTCCTTTCAGTCTTGGCGTGGTCGCCGTGTCACGCACAACCCGCCTGCTGGGGGGTTGCCGGCGTCCAAGGCGCTTACGATCAACAAGTCCGGGCTGTCTCTCCTCTCCTTCGACTCTCGTTCTCTCTCCTACGCATACAAGTTCCTGCCGTCTGTAAAACTCTCTCTAGTCCGCTCTTAAACAGGATCTGTCTTCGAGCTAGTTATGTTGTTTTAGTTGGAGACTTTTTGTTTCTGTTATTTTTCTGCAGAAAAGAGTCTTTTCAGATTAAGATAAAGTAGATTCCTGTTTTATATGTCACTTCATAATTATTGTTGGCTGAAACATACGTGGGAGTAGAAATTTTTTAAAGAGAAATGGAGCAAAGGATTTCTAGAATATTTTCCTATTATTGGGTGTGGCTCGCTTTTTTAATATCTATGCGTCAAACGTGTCAAATAATTGTGAAGTGTAAAAAATATGTGTCGTGTGAAATATTATAAAAGTAATATTTGTATTATTAGTTTTGAAGACTAGATATTAATTTATTTCTATTTTAAAATAAATTCATAGTTCAATGAGAACAAAAAACTAAACTTCTGGCTGCGCAACCTGGTACTGCAATTACACGATGCGTAGCATTATGATTCCGGATATTTTTGGGTCCCCGCTCGTATATTTGAAATAATTGTCAAAATATAATCTTATTTGTATAAGAAAGTAGTGAGGTACCCACATCAGATTTGTCTTCATCAATGCTCTCCTCAATGTGTGCCATAGACATAACGGTTCCTAGAATAATATTTCATTTGAATTTTTACGATGATGCCTGTGTCTGTAGGGGTGTATATGTTCGAGATGTGCTCAGAAAATAACCCGACATTTTCAATTACGCACCAACACGCCAACAGAGATATTTAGTGATATGCGGTTGGCAGCATTGCGTTGTGCGTAGCCTCCTCTACAACCACATGGTCTTGGATTGTTGATAATTTGTTTGAGAATCAATTTATAATAAATAAAATAAATTAAAAAAAATATCGCATCAAAATCATAGCTTAAATATGTAATGATTATTATTCTAGCTGTCAACTTTTAATGCTATATTTCTAGTTTAATCCGCTGAAAATTTCATTTTCTGGTTCAGAGTTTTTCAACCTGCGGGTTGCGACCCCTCGAGAGATTGCAAAGCCATACTCGATGCGTCGCGGGTTAAAGAAAAAGACAAGAGTTTGCAGAACCTACACTACAATGAAAAAATTACAATTTCTCTGAGAAGGCTGTGCCTGTTTATTTTTTGTAACAATTTATCGGAACGTGGTTCTATTTTTGAGACGCAAATAACCAAATCATGTTTACTTGGAGCTTATTTCTCGTTTTTGTTTTTATGTTCACCATTGAAGAGAACGTTAATACAAATACGTAGGAATTGGCGAATGGTAGAGCGAATTGCACAGTATACTTGATTTTTGATTAATATAAATCTCAACAGAAAAAAAAATCATAGTCTTTGAAATCAGTGACATAACTATATTATGGTCCTCGGGGTCACCCGAATTTTTTTAACTTGTAAAGGGGTCGCGTATTTATCTGAGGTTGCAAATATCGGCCCTTAAGAGATACATTTTCTAAATATCAGGAACAGTACTCTTTAGCTTTTCAAAAGCAAAATTCTGTTATATCAGCACCTATCTTGAAATTCAGTAAACTAATGAAAGGACACAGGACACATCCTCGGATTATTTAAATAAGGTGCTACGCAATTTTGCTTAAGCGTGCACTTCCGTAAACAAATCAGGATAAATAGACGAACAACTGTAATCACAAGCGTAGTTTGTACTCCAGTTTTCAAGGAAATTACATTTACAACGCAAGTCTTTCCTTTGTACATCACTAAGCACGGATACAGAGCTAGGACGGGTTAGAAATCTTCTCTATTTCCTTCAGACGTTCTTTGTTAACACTACACTATTCAGAGACAATCTTTGAAGTAACCATGGGCGGAGAAGTGGTATGGCGTTCTTTTTTAAAAGGGCAAGTAACAATTTTTACTACCACCTGAACAGAGAATAGTTTCAGATGAAGGCAATAAGTCGAATAAACAACAAACAAACATTGGACTTCATAAAATATATATTGCGATATGTGAAAACGCAGCGTAAAAGTTCGCTATAATAAAATTTGTTTCACTTTAACGTTACTTATCCTACAGAGTGGTCCAAAATTGACGTAGATTCTATAGCGAAATAGTATATACTACAACAAGTAATGGAATGGCACATATTCCACGCGATCAAAAAGTTTGTAGTCCGAGTCGAAGGCGAGGGCTATGGTTTGCGAGTGTGGAATATGTGCCATTCCATTACATGTTGTATGTAGACTATACTTTTTAAAACAAGATTTTCGAAATTATACAAAAAATGCAAATATAAAACTGTTGAAAAGGTCAAATTCAAATAAATCAAATTAAAACAGACATAACCATAGTAACTGAATCAAGATACGTCATATATCGCGCTAATATGCGGCTTTGATTCGTCGAAATTATTCCATACGCGGCGTATGGAATGATAGTTGTTCCAATATGGTTTTTAGTTGTAGAATGTGTAGTTTCCACAACTAAAATTTGTATTGGAATAACTATCATTCCATACGCCGTGTATGGAATAAATTCGACGAATCAGAGTCGCATATGAACGCGATATATGAAGTATCTTGATTCAGTTACTTTGGTTACGTCTGTTTTAATTTAATTTATTTTAGTTTGACGTTTTCAACAGTTTTGTGTTTGTATTTTTGTATAATTTCCAAAATCTTGTTATAGAAAATATAGTCTACAACATGTAACGGAATTACATAGCCCACACTTGCAAATCGTAGTCTACATACTTTTTGCTCGTGTGGAATATGTGCCATTCCATTACTTGTTGGAGAATATACTATTCTCCAATACAGAATTGTTATGGTAAATAAACAATAGTATATTACAAAATAAGTTTCATAAGGTAGTTTGTTAACGTACAAGTACAAATTTGGAAAATGAGAAAACTTGATAACTTGAAACTTGATGAAATTAGGTGCCAACCATTTGACACTTCAACATTCTGACAGGTCAATAATAAGAGAGGTACATAGAATAGAATAGATGTGTGAGAGTGAAGCTTTAAACAAAGAAACATAGTACTTTCACGCCAGAATTGCTATCTTTAAAACTCAAATTAATAATATTTATTAAATTTCTATTACATCTTGTACGGTGTTTTTGAATCCAGTTATAATATAAATGACTTATTGGCTATTTTGTGACTCTAGTGAAATCTGAGAGTAAGCAATAGATATGCTTGTTTGAATGTGGATGAGGTGAAAGTGAAACACCCTTATAGGAATGTTTAGAGAAGATTGATTGCTGCAAAAATAAACGAGCATGTATGAATCGCACTATGAATGTGGACGAGGCGAAAGTGGTGTGTCAGGATAGAAATGTTTGGAGGAGATAGATTGTTGGTTGACTGTGTTTCTGGGTTCGTGCTACCCCACTAAGTGGGACGTAGCGTGATGTTATGTATGTATCAAAATTTAAGTCGAAGTTAAAGTTGTTGATATTGTTGACTTTAAAGAATAATGTCTTCGAAGTATCTAACCTATGGGGCGGCAATAAACAGTCGCTTCAAAAAAAATAAAATCGGGAGTCAAATGCCTCCCCTGTCCCCTTCCCCTTGCTCCTACGCCCTTGCCAGAAACCATATTCCTAATGAATTTAAAATTCCATATTTTCTTACGAATATAAATGCGGATCTCTTGAACAATGGTAGAAACAGTGTTGCATGCAATGAAAGGACAAGAATCCTACCCTGTACGATGTAATTTAAGCCAGTATAACTCACAGTAGCAGCAGTAGTATGGAGGGAAACTGTAACCGGAGCGGGTGTTATCGCGCCCGGATCTCCGGAGCCGGCTCCGGTCGCCGGATTCAGTCCGGAATCCACACGGCGCCCCGTGCTAATTGCACCCGCCACCCGGACTAACAGGTATTACATTACCTAATGCTGTGACGTCAACAGTCAGCCAGAATCAAATACTGCTGCTGATGGAATTTCACTAAATCGGAGGCGCGGGTCAGTTTTAGATTTATTTGTATAAATGTAACATCAAACATTTTAACCAAATAGGAAATTATAAATTTGTATAAAAATATATGTTATTTTAGCCTACAGCCATAAATTTAGACACCCACAAATGAATCCGATGGGCGCTGGACATTGAAAATCGGTTATATTTTGTTCATGTATTCAGTAATGAACTAATATATTTTTATAATTTTGACATATAAAATGTTATTTTTAAAATTGTGTAGTCAGCTTTTCAATTAGTAATGAAAAATTAATTTCAATCACAATAAAATAACAAACAAGCGAAATAAAAGTTCCTACTTGATGCTTAATACAAATCGTTCAAAATGAATATTATTATTGGTTAAAAACTGTATTTATCAAAATTTAAAAAATCTTGTTAACACGTTAGGAAATGCTTGGTATTAAGAGATCTCGCTTCGCTCGTTCTGCAAAAATCCCACTCGTTCCCCGAAATGTGACAATTTCCTACCTAATTATTGTAGAAGCTATATTTATTTTTGTCATAGTTTTCTTTTCTTAACCACGGATTTAATATTAATTTATTACAAATATTTTTTTTTGTACTTTTTAGAGTGTGGGGATTATTTAAATTTAATTTTAAATTCTACATCTTTTACATTGAACTTATCTTTGTAAAGAACTGATAGCACCTCAGCGCTACTGTAACAAGATGACTTTCATGGGTTACGCTCTGAGCTATCGCTATCTCGAGCTATTTTTAGAAACGATAGCTCAGATTCGATGACACCCCCTGGCATCCCTTAGCCAGACGACCCCCTGGAATTTTGGGCGTCTGAAATCAGTTCTGCGCTGGTCGTCAGCAGATACTGTTTAAAAATGTAGTCGCGCTAAGAAAAAATTTATTTTTTTCGTAGTTTTAAGTTAATTAAGTAGTTTCATTTATTACATAAATTAGTGCAACGTTAAGTTAGTTATAAGAAGTTCTACATTTTAATAAAGTCAATATTTACACGTTTTATATTATCTCAAGTTAACCACGACTGGTTTCTCCCCTTCCTTTAATAAAGTTTCCTTCCTTTTTATTATCCCTATCCTATAGTCACCTCTCCATTTGCTACACTACAATATACTCGAACTATTTTATTAATTGTTTTTGCTGGAATGGAAATCGAAATGAGAATCTCTTTCCTACGGAGCTATTGTTATAATATATAAGTAGAAAATAGGGGCTAATAGTTCCGTGGTAACGCATCGGACTGTGAATCATAAGATCCTCAGCATAAACCTCACAGCCGACAGTTGCCAATGAAACTGTACCTCACTGATTTCTATATAACACTAGATTGGGCATAGGCCATATTCTGCCATCTGAGAGCGTTCCCAATTGAACGGGTGAAATTGAAGTTTTCTGACACTTTTGTAAAATAAAATGCGCAATCTGAAGCCCTGCCTTCACTCTCTCTACACCGCGCTCGCCACCACCTCTCTTTAAGTCATATCACGAAGTATGGTCATACCCACAGACAAGAGAGATAGACTTTTAAATATTGACGTATCACAAAACCTCAATTTTGACCATTATGGTGGCGTTCAATTGGGAACGCACCGTAGCGGGTTATGCCCAATCTAGTGTTATACCGGGTGGAGCATCATACCTGTGTACATAGGCGATTAACATGAAAAAACAGTTTTTCCGTGCGCATTGCTCCCCAAATTATTTTAGGCAAAAATGCTTCAAATACATATTGTAGAGCATAAAATTCTGCATCTAAATCAATAAACAGAATTACTTTTACTTGCTTTGTAACGACAGAAATTAAATATGAAAACATGGAAAATTACGTTAAAAATATCAAATAGCCATGGAATTGAAACAAAAATAAATAAATTTTTGACATTTGACAGATGAATGATTAATTTGACGGGTAAAATACCAAATAGACAGAAAAACGATAAGCATTTATTTATTTTTGTTTCAATTCCATGGCTATTTGATATTTTTAACGTAATTTTCCATGTTTTCATATTTAATTTCTGTCGTTATAAAGCAAGTAAAAGTAATTCTGTTTATTGATTTAGATGCAGAATTTTATGCTCTACAATATGTATTTGAAGCATTTTTGCCTAAAATAATTTGGGGAGCAATGCGCACGGAAAAACTGTTTTTTCATGTTAATCGCCTATGTACACAGGTATGATGCTCCACCCGGTATATATAAATCAGTGCTTTACCTCCACTAACATCTTTGGATGCCATAATTTCACGGCTGATACCCTTACTTTACGATTAAAAATGTACCACTAACACATATCGAAATCTGCGAAAGCAGAATGCAACATTCATAATAGTTAAATGGAGTGATGATATTATATTATATTAATAGGGTTTGAACAGATATATAACTGTAAATCTGATAGTGATTGGAATTCTATAAATTAATTAGAATCATGTATAATTACGAATGTACTATACATAGAAACGTATTGAAATTAGAGCATAGACCATCAATTGAATAGTTTAATTCCAACATATTATTTTCGTTCCGTACACTTAAGGTTTAGTTGAATTACTGTTGGTGCATTTTAATTGTTAATTCCTACGTTCTTTATTATTATTATTAATTATAACTCTCAAGATTTGCATGCAGCAATAAATTTCCAAGGATCATTTGTACTACGTCCATTGCTTATGTGCAACGTAAAGTTTTATGATTAATTACAACAATTTAGAAAGATCAAACTTTCATGTAAGCATTCATTTAGTCGATGTTCATATACAAGGTTTGATTAATTATTAAGATAGTTAGTTGCATGCTAGATTAATATTAAACATATTTTTATAGTAAATAACAGAGTTAGCTTTTTAAAACATTTTATCTTGTACAATTAATTAAAACAAAATCTTTTGAGGCAAATGATGGAATAAAAGATAAATGCTGTTATTTTATATGTTTTTATACGGTTAAAAAGGCTTTTTGCAGAATTCTTAGTAGAGGAAAGTGACCAAATCAATGGTACAAATTAAACACTTTTAATGATAATTATAATCATACATTTAGTCACATATAGTCATACATTTTCGCATAGCTTTTACAGTAAAATGTATACCCAATAGTTACGTATATGTGCTTAACAACTAAATTGTTTCTTTTTTTCATAAAAGATTTTTAGATTAACTTTTGAAAAAATGTTTTTCTTATGCATTCTTAATGTTTTTCAAAATATTTTTCCTTTTTATTTATAAATAAATGAGACGTTAAACCCTGATACATTGATGACAAAAATTAACCAGAGTATTCTGAATCACAACAATTCTTTTAATAACCATAGCTTTAACAAAACAATATCACAACCATCGTGGTTAAGCTACGAAATATACTACAAATTTGATCATTTTTCTGAACGGGACAATGCATCAATTCACATAATAAAATTAAATAGAACTTTTGTTCATTTCCTATGTTACAAGTCTTGCCTTTTCCGCATTTATAGAATGAGAAATTTCTACAGAAAGTGGCCAAATTAAAAATACCAACACCATTGCAAATAAACTATCTACAGTATCTTAAAGACACTTCCGTATCCGGTGACAGAAAGCTTACAGGTAGCAAGTCAACGTGAGCTTACACTGTGTACAGTTCCTGAGGATAACCTTGATACTAGCCCCATAAATCACGAACGGCACTGGCTGTATGTAGTACTTGGCGTCGCGCTGCCACTGTGAAGTACAGAGGCTCGAATCACAAAAGGAATTGCTCAACTTACGCGCCAAACTGTTATTTCTCTCCCTAGTTTACCCTTATGCAGAATGAGCAATGAAGAACATCACTCTGTTTGGGCGCACGGTGTTCTTCTTATTCTTACAGGAGCCAGTCGTCTAGGAATTTATGATACTGTTATGGAAATTCTAACCAAGTTTTGAATAACTTTTATATATTTTGAATGACTCAAAATTAACATAAATACGGATGACACGGATTATTCCTTGTGCACTATCATTGAAAATTGTTGTTTTGTTTATGTATTTACTGCTGAAATTAATAGATACAATATAATATACAAATGTTCTCAAAACATAAAGTAATTTTGTGTGAGTACCAATCGCCTTTCTTATACATACAAATCTTAATTTAAATGATTAAATAATAGTTATTTACTTTACAAGTGGACAACGTAAGGAATTACCTACGAAAGAAATTTTAGTACACGAAACCAAAGGCAGAGTGTCATAATTTTATCGAGTGAGTAATTCCACTTTTCCCACGCGTGAAGTATAACGTTTTATCCAACATCTCTTAATAAATACAAAATTTATTAAATAAATAATATTTGACAGTGACATACGCTTTAAATTTTCTAAATTAACATATCAATCGAAGTAGTTATTAAGGTGTTGTGTGTTATTATTATTGTTATAATTAGAAAATTACTGGCTAGTGACTTTTCTCAAAATTATACCCATTAGTGATACGCTTTTATTTATTAAAACCAAATTTAAAATTTAACTAACGTTGGTGCAACCGACCCTAAGTTGGTAATATATTCTCTGCTAGTCCAAATGTTTTATGTCAAAATTGTTCTTTACAATTGTGTGTTGCTGTAAGTGTGTTTAGTTGGTTAATATATGTTTCCTACAATAGGTACTTAAACATTTTATTCCCGTCACATGATATAATTTAATACTTTTATCAACGTATGTATTTATTACGCTTAATATTTTCATTCAGTGAAGTAAAAATATATCGTTATGGATAGCAGTAAACGAAAGAGAACAAATAATTTGTCAAAGCAAAATTGACACTTAGGTTTTTGAGACATAACAAAAATTTCCCGAACTACTGCTTGCACAGTAACATAGTTATAAACTGATAAACGTGTATTTCTGAAACAGAATACTTACGTTTGGCTTTTCTTTTTAAAACTCATTAATTTACCTATTAGTGTGGTGAACTAATATATCATGCAATTCTTCTGTAAGATTTTCTACAGTCCTTTTGGATAAGCTAAAACTTGTATGGAAATCTAATTTGTCAAATCCTTAGAAAAAATTTGGTCTTTGTTTTATTATATTCGGTCGTCTTATTTGGTCTTCATCGCTACTATAAACGTTAATAATATCGTAAACCTATTCCATTTTTTATTTTTTTATCCAACACCTCTCAATCAATGCTCTATAACTATGGCGATTTTAAACAAGGAAAGTAACAGATTACACACTAGTAGGTATAATTTTGAGAAAAGCCACTAGTGAGTATTTTTTTATTTATAACATTAATAATAACACACAACACCTTGACAACCACGTCGACTGACATTTTAATTTCAAAAATTTAAAGCATATGTCACTGTCAAATAATATTGTTTTAATAAATTTTGTATTTATTAAAAGATGATGGAGGAAACGTTATACTTCACACGTGGGCAAAGTGGAATTACCCTCTCGATAAAATTATCACACTCAGCCTTCGGCTTCGTGTGCTAAAATTTCTCTCGTGCGTAATTCCTTACTTTGCCCACTTGTAAAGTAAATAACTATTATATGTATGTACACAAACATCTTCTCACAATATGACAGATGACAGATTACATTTCAAATTAACTACTACTTCACAATTAACCATACCGCAGAGCTGTAGTAAATTTATCTAGAGGTTAAGTTGTAACTACAGATTGAAAAACGCAAAATTTACATAATCATTGAACATTGAAATTTTCATAGTTACTGCTAACAAGAACATTAACCAGCGATTGAAAAACCGGCCCTAAGATTTATTTAAATATTGTAAAAAACAATTGATCGTTCATAATAATTTTTTATATTCTTCTTCTCTCTGATACCTGATGCCTGATTATTATATATACATAATTAATTTTTCTCCAAAAACAGAAGCTAATATTATTAGAAAACATATTTTAATGGAAACTTTTTGCAGCTATAAATAAAATAAATAAATAAATCAATCATCACGCCTTTTACCCATTAAGGGTGTGGCACTCTGCTGACGCAGATCTCGGTAGGTGATATATTTTTGCGTATGAAATGCGGTTACCAGCCGTCAAGTCATAGCCTCCAAGGTTGTTAGTGGAGGGGGAACCACAGGGGTAAATTTAAATTGGCAACTGTCGGTAGTGGGATTCGAACTAAGGATCTCACGATCCACAGTCCGACACGTTACCACGGAGCTATTTTGCAGTTGATGCCATATTATAAATAAATTGAATTTAATGTTTCGTGTGTCACTTTTGGTCAATTCTAAAATAGACTTGTTGCTTTGCCATAAAACTTACTATTAGAGATTTAATTTCTTCATATATCTTCTTGTTCATTAGTTATGAAATATACAGACATACATCTATTTATCTATCCACACAGACCGCATAAGTTGGATTTAGGGAACTATATTATAGCAATTCCGTAATAATTTTGCAATGTTCCCTATGGTTTCTTCCTCGGATCTACTATCTAAGTAGGACGTGCGTCTCTTTCGACCATTGTTTCCTAATTCTAATTGCATTTCAGAGTTCTTTCCCTACCTCATCCCCCCATGTGTTTCTGGGTATTTCTCTTGGTCGACTTTTATATATTTTTTTAATATTTTATCCTTCTAAACCTTTGAGTTGATAATTTTTTCATTAAATAGTTGCTGAATTCCCCATACTTCATTTAGCGTGAAGTACATCAGACCAGTATAATGAGAAATGGCTTTTTCAATAAGCAATTAAAAATACTGTTTTGTTTTGAAAACACTGGTTCAATTAAAACATTAAGTACACACTGAAACAAATAGAAGTATGTATGAAAATATCTGATATTAAATCAATATTCTCACCCAAATATTTAATTAGTGAAACAATACATCTGCTTTAAATTTAATATTCCCATTTATTAATACCGACAAAATATTTCAAATTAATATACGAAATACAAAATTCAAATTGTGCTCGAAACAAAAAACTGTTTGTGTATCGAACAAAAGTAATCCCACCGCAAACAAAACACAATTGCCCCCGGAAGAAGGAATAGCATTTCCGGTTCGTCATTGTTTTACCACTCCCCTGATTATGTGTTGTTTTCAAGGCTACTACAATGTGCTGAAGAAGTAGATTTATTGTTGAAGATTTATATTTTACCGTTAGCAAGCTCTTCACAAATGAAAATCGTGTTTAAATCGCACTGGTGCGCACTTGTTTAATGCGATGAATTGTGAGCTTTATGCGATCATCTAAAGTGTAGACTACTATTTTATATCTTCTTATATTACTGTTCTAGTTGTTACTGTTTTATTGCTTAGCGCTACCAAGGTGCAAAATTGCACTCATTGGAGATTTCCACTTCAAGGGGATTATTTAAATTCCCCAATGCAAGGGATTCACTACTTCATCCATCAGGTCTCTTAATCTCTATTATAGGATTTTATTTTTTTTATTCTTATTTGTATTTTAATAGCGTAACGAAGTTTCATAATTATATGTTTCATGGCAATACACAAAACTGATTTAATTTTGGTCATAAATAAAACCGGAAGTGAAAGTTTACTGAGCTCATAAAACGATAAATTCAATTTATTTTAACATTAGGATAACTATAAAGAAAAATTATAATTTATAAATGTTAGCAATAATATTTAGTATAAAAAATGTACGCCATTTTCTTGTATCTGCTTGAAATTTAGAGACAAACTTAATTGTATGTTCAAATGTAATATAACAAGTGATATGATTATCAGTAGTTATATTCCAAGTGCATGGCAAATACCTCAATAATTTTTCGAGTGCACGAACGTGCACGAGAGAATAGTTATTTACTTTACAAGTGGGCAAAGTAAGGAATTACCCACGTGAGAAATTTTAGCTCACGAAGCCGAAGGCTGAGTGAGATAATTTTATTGAGTAGGTAATTCCACTTTGCCCACGTGTGAAGTATAACGTTTTATCCAACACTTCTTAATAAATGAAAAATTTATTAAAGAAATATTATTTGACAGTGACAAATGCTTTAAATTTTAAAATTAAAATGTCAATCGAAGTAGTTACCAAGGTGTTGTGTGTTATTATTATTGATATAAATAAAAAAATACTCACTAGTGGATTTCCTCAAAATTATACCCACTAGTGGATAATCTGTTACTTTGCTTGTTTAAAATCGCCATAGTTATAGAGCATTTATTGTGAGGTGTTGGATAAAATATTTTGATTGTATTTGCCATGCACGAGGGATATATTAGACGAATATTTCTCGAGAAATATTTCAGTCATTATTTTAAATTATTGAATATATATTTATTTAAATCTCTCACTCAAACGTCAGACTTTGATAAATGTCATTTGTCAAATTACGTTAAAAATGAGTCATCGGCGTTTTGTAAGTAATTCTTTTGAAAAAATTGATTGAAAAATTCAACATATTACCCCCTTTGTTCTTTTAAAACGAAGTAATTAAACTATTCCTCATTGTGTTTACAATTATTATAAATATTTGGGTGTCACACTTGTGCAAATACTCGATATACAAAGTATTCACTGTATTCGATTGTTATTGGTCGAAATTCAGAAAATACTGCAACGTGATTGGTTGAAATTTTTCGAGGGAAATATTCATATATAATATCCCAAGTGTATGTATGCGCACGAGAGAAAATTATCGACAATTACATGCACGAGGGATATTCGAAGGACTATTTCCCGATTAAAATTTAGCCAAACGCTGTTTCTCTTATAAAAAGTAAAGCAAAAATTTAAATACTTCATTTGACAGCAAGTCAGAATCACCTTAGTAATTTGCACTAGTGCGAAATATCGATAATTTTCACTAGTGCAAAATTATCGTGTAATTCTACGTTGATTGGACGACATTCAGAAATGTCAGAATTTTGATTGACTTAAATTTTATGAGGGAAATAGTCAATGATATTTATACGAGCAATATCTTTAATATTTTTCATATTAGGAGCTTATATTTAATCTGAGAATATAATAAATAATAATTTGTTAAACGGTTTGAAAACTAAAAGGCATCCTAAATTTACTGTACGCAACACATTGACTCTACTAACTTAAATTTTGAGGTATTAAAATGGTCATTTGTAACTACAGACACGATACTTTAAATTTCAAAATAAGTTTGTTTTTTATCATGACTGATAGACATAGATATGGTACTACGGATGATGAAAACATCTGGATTCTACTCGAAGGTAACATAATGTTTTCGAAGTTGCACTGTGATTGAGTGATTGGACTAGTGTCTACAAGAAATCTTGTATTGATGATCATTTCATTTCTTGCTCTTGATTTTCATATTCACACTTGGGTGACTTTGCATCATCAACTGCAATAATTTTTACCAAATAAGTATTAATATGAGTAATCTGTTACGTCACAAGTTTACGATTCGAAATTGATTTGTGAGCGTTTTGTATAAATCTTATTATATAAGGCCCTTTGAATAACATATTCAGTCAGAAACGTGTCATATAAACCTATCCATTAAAGATTTTCTTCAGTCTCGAGATCAGTGTCCTTATTGTCCATCTTCTCTGCTAATTTATATTTTAAAGATAGTTTTGGGAACCCTGGTTAAAGAGAGCGTAAAGTTTGAAATACGACGAGTTCATAATATTTGCAAGTAATATCACTAGAAAAAAATCTGCAAACTTTAATTAAAGAGTATGACTGTTCTGCATATGCAAATCCAGATGCAAATTTAGCGAAGCAACGTCCTAACTCTCAGCATCCAGTGTGCCGTGGAATCCCCCGAAAACACTCGTCTTAAATCAACCCAATTTAAATGCGCGCCAAAACAAGAATCTGTTATTTACATTGCAACCAAACAGTTGCACTACGAGCACTACGACTTTTTTTATGTTTTGTTGCACGGAAATACTGAAATTACCTTTCATCTGCAGAGAAATTACACGTAAGATCTATTTTCCTCAACGAACGAAATTGCAAGAAGCAATATTTATTTGTCTCTTGCAGCAATAGCATTCAACAAAATCTAAAGCAAGAACTATTCATTAAAACTGAAAACGTATTCCACAGCTTTGAATAACTTATTAATAGTTATTTATGTATCAAGGCACTGAAGTTCAATTTTTTATCACGAATATGGAATTTAGTTGCCGAGGCCCGTAGGGCCGAGGAAAATAAACCATGTGAGTGATGAAAAGGAACTTCAGTGCCGAAGTACATATTAAGTTTTATTTGAAATCTGAAATTCGAAAAAAATTGTAAAAAAATTCCAATATAGGTTAAGTTTATACATCTGTCAGTTGTTAATTGATACTGACAGTCAGTGATGCCAACCTCGAGAAGTGAAGTTATCGTAAATAACACTCAAAATTATATGTTTTGTCCTCAATTTCGTCATCGGAATTAATTAGTTAATTCTTCTTGCAAATTTTGTTTCATGTTACGTCCAAATTTGCTATAGTACGTCATATATCTGCCAAAATTATCCTAATACAATAACTATTTAACGGTTCCCAGTGTTAGGGAAGCTTAAAAACGTCGTATAATGGGTTACTTTAGTGACGATTTCTGAGCTTTTACTGACGATTTTTGAACACTTTAGTGCCGATTTCAAATAAATACATTTTTCTATTTCACTGAATTTCCTAATAGGCCAGAATACGTGCCAGCTACTGATTTCTATATAACACTAGATTGGGAATAAGCCGCTATGCTGCGTTCTCAATTCAACGCCGCCATGAAGATCAATATTGGAGATTTGTGACTCTTTAATATTTAAAAATGTTAGGGTGGTGGCGAGCGCGGTGCAGAGATAGCGAAGAATGTTAGAAGACTGGTATGACCTGAAGAGTGGAGGTGGCGAGCACGGTGTATAGAAATCAAAAAATGTTTTTTGATAGGTATGACTTGAAGATAGGTGGTGGCGAGCGCGGTGTGTGTAAAACCCCTATTTCGCCCCTTCAATTGGAAACGCTCTCAGATGGCAGAATATGGAATATGCCCAATCTAGTGTTATATAGGAATCAGTGATGCCAGCACATTATAGCTGCTACTACTAACTAGTTATTTTTTGTAAAAATGTAGTGCTCTAGAGTTAACTATATAGGTTTTCTTATATAGATTTTATCTTGTTCCCTAATATTTTTTGTGAGTGTGTGTGTTTTTTTTTTTTAATTTATTATGATAAATGCATGCACAAACAGAAATTTCGAATGGCGGAAATATTGATATTAATTCAAATATACATAATAAAATAGATGTTTACATGAATTTACCTGAATTGCGGTTATTTGACAAAACTGTCAAAGGCATGATTCGTTCAATGCTGGGAAATTTATGATTTATATTGCATAAATAATATGTTCCCAAATAATGTATATTTACTTTCAAAAGTATCATGTTGTCAATCTAAATAGGGTTTAATCAACATTTAGTACATGTCATTTTCCAAATTGTTCTATTCATCAAATAATGTAGTTTTTCTCAAAACCACACACAAATACAAGAAAATTACCAATAATATTCTAAATATTAAATATTCCGTCTAATGAATTTGTTATCGAAGCAACTTGCCAATGGTGACAAAATCGCACCGAAATTTCAAGTTTAATGGAGAATATTTTATTGGCTGTCAAAAATTAATTAATTTTTGTCACAACTAGTACGTTGTTACACAAAAAAATTTTTATAGAATAGGCAGTTACTGACATTCGTATACTTTTTCGCAAATGATTTCATATTCGAATAAATTAAATAAATAAATATATCATCACGCCTCTTACCCATTATGGCACTCTTCTTACACAGATCTCGGTAGGTGATATATTTTGCGTATGAAATGCGGTTACTAGCCGTCAAGTCATAGCCCCCAAAATGGGGGAACCACAGGAGCAAATTTAAATTGGCAACTGTCAGCTGTGGGATTCGAACTGCGGGTCTCACGAACCACAGTCCGATGCGTTACTACGGAGCTATTTACCCCATATTTATATCATATTCGAAATAAATTTAATTTATTGTTTTGTGTGTCAAATAAACTTTCGCTCCTGGTTTTTCTATTTTTACCAAAATCAACTTCTACTCATCTTTCCTTATTTGTGAGTTATGAAACATACGGACATACATCCATCTATCCATCAACACAAATCGCATTAAATTGAATAAGGAGGACTTTTCTACGTCCATTTATTATATGATAATCTTGTCATCGATTGGAAGTAGGAAAGCCTACACTAACCTATTTAAGGGGTTGCAATTTGACGAGAATTAAAGCGCAAATATACACATATATCTTGTGCAGATATCATTTACATGAAACATATTATTAAATTTCGGGAGACTCTCTATTCTCGTCCGCGAGTTATTGAACATACGGACCAACATCCATCTATCCACATAGATATTGTAACGGACGCGGTACCGACCAGCTGAAACTTGTGGGCTTACGTCGTCGTTTAAAAATAGATGCAGCGTGACTTGTTTGAAGTAATGCGCTAGCGTCACAAAAGGGAATATTCCCGAAGCTTCTCGAAACAAGAAAAGCAATATAAATTAGCGAATTACCGGGAGCAGTCAGTCAGTCAGTTATTTTATTTTACATTTCAAGTCCGTTTAGAACTTTACTGGCTACCGGGAACGGTATTTAACGGCATAGCGAGAGAAGCGAACTTGTTATAGAGTGCGTACACATTAACTTAAGCCACCAAGCCTATCAAATTGTTAAGCTTGGTGGCTTCTAGTTAACATGTACGCACTCTACCTGCGAATAATGTAAAAATTCGGGTTACGGTCAACTATTCTAATTGTGTTATGATAAACTGAACCGTAAATAATTAAAAAAAAAAAACTTGTATACGAACGTACAAAATAATACATTAAACTATTACATTGAAATGGTATGTTGCTATGGTTTTAACTAAGATAACAGCTCGTAAAAAGTTTTTTACCACTTAAGTCAGAGCTTAATAGCAGTAGGTTTACGATTCAGTAAATCTCGTAAAATTTATGATACAATTGCTAAGGCCCTCCAAAAGTACAATTATTTTAGAGAAAGCAAAGTAACTAAATATTTCTAAGAATTTATATTTTTCAGATATATTCACATTGAATACCGGGTGTGGAATTGAAATATGGAATCAGTAGCGCACCGAGGAATTTGGTTAGGGGGTGCGCTATAAAAAAGACAAATCTTAAATTTTATATTTTTAAGGACATATATTAAATATAACCTATAACACAGCATCCCTATATATAATAAACAAAATAAAAACAAATGAAAAAACAATAGTTAAATAAAATATTTGAAAATAAATTCCAGAACTTGTGATAAATAAAAGTGAGAACAGTAAATAAAACATGATTTAAAAAAATATTTAGTTGTGCCCTAACTTTAAAATGAGGCAGTATAAAAATATTAATTATACCTCAGTGTAAAGTGGGCTTCATGAACTAAAAGTTCTATATGAAACTTTTTGCTCTCTCTGTCACTATTTTGGAATTAAAATTATTTTAAAAATATCACCGTTTTTACATTTTTACTTATATTTTTTTTTTCAGGTTAGTGTGGCAACTTTTGTAATTAACCGAAGTCGTATCTCTTTTTATTTTGTCGCCTACTCAGTTGTCTGATCTGAGCCACCACATCGCGAAACCTTACACCTACAACCCCCCTCCCCCTGGGTGCGCCACTGTGTGGAATATAGAGATTTCAATGCTATTTTTTATATTGCTGTAAATTTTTATCTATTTACTATACAGAAAAGTGTAAATACAAAAGTTGTTCAAAACGTAACTCTTAGTTACTTACGCTGATTTATTTTGTACTCTAACAACTAACCTTTGTTTAGTATATCTGGACTCTAGAGTGATGGAGAGTAATCTATCAATACTTTTTATTTGGACATAGGAGCGGTGTATTTATGATCAATATTTAAAGCGTTATTGTTTTGGTGCATAAAATATACCGCACGGGTAATTGTGTTACAATAAACCGCGCGAGCAACTAAAGAATATTTAATGGAAATTAACTTAAGAAACATATGTAAAACCATTATTTTTTTTTAATAGATACATGCTCGTCTATTCTTCACACTTGGAATCATTCGTTCATGCAAGAAACCATCAAGCATAACTTATTCTTCCAACACCCACGCAATCGTTCACCCTTAGTCTCAATCGCTTATAATAGTTTTACCAACCTTTCATTCGACATTTGCTAAAGATGGCCAAATTATCTCAACCGACAAAAATCAAAACTAAATTTATTAAATTCTCTTGATCGTGATGATTTTCGCTAAATGGTTCATTTATAACTCGTAAATACTGTAACGGACGCGGTACCGACAAGTTGAATCATGTCGGCTTACGCCGCCGTTTGAATAGACGCAGCGACGACTTGTTTGAACTAGTCCGCTCGCGCCACAATAGAGAATATTTCCGAAGCTTCTGGAATCAAGGAAAGTGAAATATAAAAAAGAGAATCACCGGGAGCCACCAGTCAGTCAGTTGACTCAGTTGACTCCGAAGCTACAATGAAGAACTTGTAAAAATAAATATATTGCTCGGTCTGTATATAAATATATCGTCATAAATAAATATCGCTCGGCTAGTTTATACAAATAATAGTACTTATTTACAGTAGTGATATGTGTTGGTGTGTAAGTTTTTGTATTCGTTATTTTAGTGTTATATACCTAAGTTTAATTACTTTTACTTTTTATTATAATTATTATTGATTATTTGTTATTAATAATATTTCTTTTTGTTTAAATAAAATCGTTTAAAACCCATGAACAGTATAATACGCTTGTACCAAAGCTCCTTAAATGCATTTTCCGTTTCCATTTATTTGTACACCATAAGCAATAAACTACTTCACCATATAATCCTATTCAAGCAAGATTGTGTTAAGTGCATCCTGCAAGTTTAAGTTTAGCGGTGAAAGAGCCTTAATATCGCAGCATAACGCAACGTAATTCAACATAAACGTAAGGATAACTCAACGCACAAGATTAATTTTGCTTAGGGTTAATTTACCGGTTTTCTCATAACGGAAGTAATCCGTCTTAGTTCAGAGGGTGTGCAAGTGCGCGTGTTTTGCGTTCGCGGGGGCGTGTGCGCGGATATTGCGATCGCAGCGGTGTACGTCAATGGAGGGGGCATATTAAAATGGGAGTTAATAAAACTAAGAACAGTTTGGTTCAGCTGCGGAGTGACGGCTATGCGATCACAAAATTTGATGGGGTAAACCTGGCTGCTGAGTCTCTTCATGTCCAGATTTTTATGAGCTCACTGATATTGCGATCATTATAGCTTTCATTAATGCGCCGAGCATTAAATATTCATTCGTTTATTTCCAATATTATATGAGCAAATATAATTTAAACATAGTTTCCTTTAATGAAATTTAATTAATTTCGGAATTATCCAACATACTTTTTATTTTGTATTCAATTAAAATTTCAGTTTCAAATTATAATATTTCCTTTTGTGTGCATATAATAATGTTGCTAGAACTCATTTTGAATTATTAAAATAATTAATTGCGTCATATACTATGAACGATATCACAATTTGTATGTAGTTGGCCAAATTCAGTACGCCTACTTTTATTTTATGTATATCTTTATGTATAATGTTACTGTAAAATATACGGGATATTGGTTAATCTTAGGTGTTACCAGTAAATCTTAGGATTAACCGACATGAGTTGGTAAATGAAATGATTTACTAGTAAAACCCTCAGATTAACCAATTTATGGCCTTTGGCAGGTTAGGTTAGGTTATTTACCGTGTTTTTGAGGTAAATCCTAATATTTAACAAGGAAATGGTGGTAAAAATTTGATATGAACGATGATCACAGAACTGTTGTTGGACTGTTACCATTAACAGTTGTTAAATCTTAGGTTTACTGGAAAATCTTAGGATTTACCCCAATTCGGGCTTTTACAGTAACATATACATAGAAACTTTTGGGATATTTTATTATTTAATTACTTGGATAAACAATATATCCCATTTTTTAAAGGATCACTATTACTAACTTCTTAACAATTAAATGAATTCTTTTGTGCAATTATGGGCTCACCTTAATTGTCTTCTTAAAATTCTCATTTGTTACTAAATAATGGAGGAAAACTGAATATGGACGAATATTTTTTGTATTTTAACGCGTATCTGTAATTCTGAATTTGAATATTTAATAATGACATTTCCTATTCAAATAGGCTAACGGTCGACCTTGCTTCTGAACACTACGTTAATATGCTTTATTTTTTAATCGATATTTTTGGACGTTTCTTAAAACAATGAAATGCTTCATTGTTTATCACGTGTCTGTGTTTTAACCAATCCTATCATTATTATATTGAGAATATAGCTCTAATGATTATTCCCGGGAATAATCTCTGTAGCTTTTGTTTTTATTGACAAATGTCAGTTGTCAGATAGTTATTATAACAAAAGTAAGAAATGAGCAAGAAAGTCAGCATCTTTCTCAAATTTGTTGCAATTGGCAATTGTCTGGCAATAAGTTTTCGAAAGATCTGTCAAATTATTCTCAATTTATTCTTCCTCTCTTGTTATATTATTACTGAGAATTTTAAAAGATAGTTTTCAAGATTCCACGGCCAGAAGAAAACTGTTTTCTATTTTATGATCCAATTAATATTATTTAAAAATTGAAAACTGTTAAACGTGAATAAAGGGTCTTCACAAGGTTCCTTTCGTATTAGTCATTAATTTGTCGAAGAAATGTCGTCACTATGTTCCCCTCTTTTATGTCACTATATGGTGAAGATAAGTTGTGACTTCGTTTCTCCCTTTCATGTCACATTGGCGAAAAAATTTCTTTATTACTCTACTCCCTTTCATGTCACTATTATCAAAGAATGTTTAAGATTTGTGAAAGAAATATATTATTGTGAACTCCGAATTCTATTTTGACCATTTTCTCAATTATGTTATTGATAAATGGAAGGTTGTATGTCCGTATGTTCAATAACTCGCAAACGACAAAAGCTAACATAACATAATTACGAATTTCATGACAAAATTAGTTGTGAGAAGAAGTCTGAAATAAATTAGGTTAGTTAATTATTTTAGAATAATTGCAATTTGTTCAACTAAATACCTACCAGATTTACAGCAGAGGCTTAGCCTCGACAATGTATGCTGCCGAAGATGTAAATCTGTATTTGGGACCATACTGGACACAAACTCTTTTTGCCGGTTTGGAATTGATATTTATTTAATAGTAATATTTAATATCTATTCTGAATGTCATCGCCATCAAATTATGTTGCAATGTTTGTAGAACGCTAGCTATACATTTGTTGAGCTGTTGCTATGTTAAAATAAATTTGTCAATTATTAGGTTTGTTCCAAGTGGTTATGCCTGACTGACAATTTTGTAACAAGTATTTGACATTTTCACATTTTCTGACACTTGAAACTGTCTGTAACTGGTTTGCTACTGTTTTGGACTGTTTGACAACACGCATTCAAACAACTAGCGTACTTGGAACGGTATTTCGTTAGTGAACATGTTTCCGACAGTTACAAACTGTCAGAACTGCCAGATTGGAATAAACCTAATATATTCATAAGATTTAATTCTGTTGCTTTGTAAAAATGATTACATAAAATAGAGTGATCTATATATTTTTTAACTTCATTAACCCGTAAAATACATGGATTCATATATTTGTAAATTTTAAAATTTCTTGTTCTCCTAGCAACAATAGGCAATAGTATATTGTGTCATTAGGAGCAAATGTGATACTTTGGGTGCTGAGCATGTAAGTTTGAACGACGAGCGAAGCGAGTCGAACAATTACATGCGAAGCATACAAAGTCACATTTACTCCGAATAACACATGCTATTTTTTCTTCAAACATAGAAAATAAAATTATAAATATTATAAAATGCTCAAAACTTCAAAAAATATTCTGTCTTATCTAGCATTTTAAGTTGCCGTAGAATATGCTGTTTTGTTATTTTTGTTTATTTGTTTCATTTTTAACTGTCAAATTATTAAATTACAACCTAACTATTTTTCATAATATTTTACTTTGTCCGCCGCCGGCGTAAATGTGTGGCCAAGGATACACTTTTACGCCGGCGGCGACAATATTGAACTTTTACTTGTTGAATACAAATACATAACAACGTATTTTTATGACGTTTGAAGAAAAAAATAGTTATTTACATTACAAGCAAAGTAAAACAGTTTACTTGTTACTCACTTGTAAACACCATTTACCTAAGCCCTCTATTGCCTTTGAAAATGAATCTGTACAAGTTACTAATTGACAACTACATTGTAAAAATTTTACAAGTTAGTAAACAGGCTAAATAATGCACGTTAAACTAAAAAGTCAAATATTTATTTTAGATGAGCGTCCATTATTTTATTTTTTATAATTACAGTTTAAATTCAACCGAATTTGATATCAAATTAAAGGTCTAAAAAGAGATGAATTAAATTAAAATGTAAAAATGAATTTTGAATGATTGATAATTGTCTTTTTTACAGTAGTTAATTAAATCCCGTCGAGTTTTGTGTCAAATTATAGGTGTCACAGAGGAGAATTGAATTAATTACTTATTCCTTTGACTATACGTATAGTTTTATATTAAGGCATTTCTAGTCTGTGTGACAACTCAACAACATAAAGCTGAACTAATACATGTATACAAAATTTCTTTTGAGCTATCGTCATTTATTTTCCCAATAGTTATTATAGCTATATCCTGTTTGATTCAAGCTTTCTGATTTGGGAAAATATTTTGAGAAAAACTAAATTGTGTGTTATAACATATTTTAATAATCATAGTTGCTATAAGAACAATGAAATAATTAAGTAGTTGTCTTTATGTAGAACATGTGTTAAGGGTACTTATTTAACAATCAAATTCAGATTTATATAAATAAGAAAGTCGTTTGGTAATTACACCAGATATTTTTACTTTTTCACTCACTTTAATAATAAAATGTAGATTTCTCGACTGGATGGAAAATGAAAGAAGAAAAATATGGAAGCAATGATGAAAACGTACTAAAATTCAATAGCACACCAATGTTTCGCCTTCAATTAAGTCTTCATCAGGGTGGTAAGTCAATATACAAAATATGAAACAATATTAAAACAAGTCATACAAACATAATCATGATGTTACAAAAGGAATGAATGGTGTAAGTATTGGTGGGTATATTATGCCTGCGTTAGCTTATGCGGATGAAACTGAGGAGTAATTGAAAATAATGCATGAATTAAGTAAGGAAAGGTTATTGAACGACGATAAATGTAATGTGTTGATGTTTGAGAAGAATGATTTGGTGACTGATTATAATGTTTCAGTGAATGGTGTGAGATTGGAACAAGTGCATACATTTTTGTATATTTGGGTAGTGTATTTTCGAGGCATGGACGTATTTTCCGGAAGATTGAAATCGGGTATGTGCAGGGTGCAAGGTATTGGGTGCTCTGGGTACATTTGTTTTGAAACATGAATGTATTTATAGACGCTCGATTGAATGTTTATAACGTAAGTAAATGCCTACATTGATGAATGGTTCTTAATTTTGGGTGTGTGGATGAAGAAGTATGAACGACATGTAACTGCTGTAGAAATGAGATATTTGAGAGGAGTGTGGGTACACGAGACGTGATCGTATCCGGAACCGGAATAGGTACATTGGTGTATAGTGAATGTGAGATTGAGCAGAATGTTGAGAAAGGCAGTTGAAGTAGCTTGGCTACCTTTAGCGAATGTTGAATGAAATGTTAGTGAAACTAATGCGAGTATAGGCGGGTGAAGGTGAACGATTGAGCATCGCGCGGGCGTCGGAGGAATCAGTGGTTAGGTATGAATGATGATTTATTGCATAAACGAATGATTCCGAGAGGGAAGAATAGACAACGATATATGAATCTCACTATGAATATGGATTATACCAAAAACTAATCAGCTCTTTCCAAGTTGATACATTTGATATATACAAAAAATCAAAATTTTCAATTTAGTAGGTAGTTTTTGAGAGAACGTAACTCCATAGATCCACACCCACACAGATCAACAAACAGACTTACAGACACAAACATCATCACGAAACTAGTGAAATAGTATTCTAGGGACTCGAAAACGTGATCATCCACTAAAAACTCACTACAGAATTTTTAGCATGATTCCTATACCTTCCTTACAGGATGTGGCGGAAGCTAATGTCCAAAAGAACAAAAATATATCACACCCCTAAATATTGTCAAATAGTATATTCTACAACAAGTAATGGAATGCCACATATTCCACGCGAGAAAAAGTTTGTAGCCCGAGCCAAAGGCAAAGGCTACGGTTTGCGAGCGTGGGATAAGCCATTCCGTTACATGTTGTAGACTATACTTTCTATAAAAAGGTTTTGGAAATTATACAAAAATACAAATATAAAACGGTTGAAATCGTCAAACTCAAATAAATCAAATTAAAACAAACAGACGTAACCATAGTAACTGAATCAAGATACTTCATATGTCGCGCTAATAAGCGGTTCTGATTCGTCGAAAATATTCCATACGCCGCGTATGGAATGTTAGTGATTCCATTACAATATTTAGTAGTGGAATGCCCAGTTTCCAAAACAGTGTTATAGAAAACAATTTAAACATTAATAAAGACTTAATTAAAGTTGAAACTTTGGTGTGTTATTCAAATTGAATAAACTGACTGATTCTTAAACAACTTTCATCTTTCATTTTTAATAATGTTCAACTTTCGTGGTTTATCTTTCTTCTTTGTCTTACACCTGATATTATTAATGTTATTATCCGTACCCGCCGCGTAAAGGTATGTGTGTAAGACGCACAATGTATCTATCTCTGTCGCTCTTTGCCTTTGCCCTTATCATTGCCTTAGCGCTTGCCTCCGCTTGCTACAGCAGGACGAGGACGCGCAAGTGAAGCAGGAGAGCCATTATCCTGACTTCAATCTGCACTAATTTAACTAATGGGGAACATTTTCTGCCGATTTCCTTCAAGTGATATCGCTTAATTTCATTACGATTTTAAAGGAGCCTCGCTGCTCGCCAGTAGCGCCTCGGGAGATTTTTTCCTACCGTGTTTAATTTAATTTGTATACTTAAACTAATTTTTACAAGCGTGCAATATTCTACCAACAGATTCTCATTACAGAATTCCTAAAATTTTCTGAATATTTCTCTCATTTTCAATTTATGAAATATGAATTGTGAAATATTCTTCAATATAGCATTTCAAGAATATCTTGAATGAGACTTGGGGATGCTATCGTACGGCACTGGTAGAAATGAAATGATTTCAAGGAATCATTTGAGTTGAGTCTGTCTCGCCCCGTGTTTCATGTCTCTTTTGGTGGCAGCACTGCGGCGGTGTTTGGCTTGTGGTTCACGCCTTGTTTAATTTACAAGAAAATTTTTAAATTGGATTTATTTTGAGGCTGGGCGTTAGCACGGTGTCAAAGAAGTTTTAATACAAGAACTGAAAAAAGTTTTATTACCTCGAATTATATTTAATGGAGTCTTTTCTGCTTGAAACATTTTTGTTAGACTGATATTCTTCTAACAAGATAACAAGGGTATTGTTTTCCAGTGCTTCCCAAATAAACATGATGCGTGATTCAAGACTTTGCCGCATGTATCGTGTGCCCCAGATAAGTAATAAATAATAGGTGTTTTATATGGAAAAAAGAGATTTTTGTAATAGTATATTATTCAATGAGCATGTAATGTATGCTATTACTCATGAGAATGAAGTTTGCATCACGAGCGAAAACGAGTGATGTAAATCGTTCGAATGAGCAAAAGCCATTACATGCGAGTAGAATACTATACTTTATCCACAACATTTCGTCTAATATTTGTTTTGAAATTATAAGATATTGTAACGAACGCAGCAGCGACAAGTTGAAGCTTGCCGGCCTACGCCGCTAGGCCGCGCCGCCACGCCGCGCGGCCGAGTGAATGACGCAACGTTGCGGGTTCGAACAAGTCGTTTGCTCCACAATAGGGAATATTCCAGAACCTTCCAGAAACAAGAAAGGAATCGCCGGCAGCCGTCAGCAGTCAGTGAGACTCAGTCAGTCTTTTAGATGACTCCCGAGCAGGCAGTCTTTTAGATGACTCCCGAGCAGTGAGTCTTTTAGATGACTCCCGAGCAGTCAGTCGTTTAATTGACTCGGACTCAGTTAGTCGAGTTGAGTCAGTGAGTCAGTTAGTTGACTCAGAGTCAGATGACTTAGTCGACTCCGAAGCTTGTATGAAGAACTTGTGAATATAAATATACCGCTCGGTCTGAACATAAATACATTGTGTTAAATAAATATCGCTCGGCTAGTTAATATAAATAATAGTGTTTATTTATAGTAGTAATAAGTGTTAGTGTATAAGTTTTTATATTCGTTATTTTAGTGTTATAAACCTAGTGTTAATTAATTTTTTACTACTTATTATAATAATTATTCATTACTTGTTATTAATAATAGTTTTATGATTTAAATAAAAACGTTTTAAACCCACGAACGTTACAATAAGTAGAATTTTTGCTTAGAGAAATACAAAAATTTTTTATTTAACAACATAGACAAATTGTAGCATCCATCGCCTTCGGCTCGGACTACAAACTTTTTGCTCGCGTGGAATACGTGCCATTCAATTACTTGTTGTAGATATTCATTGCAAATATTATAATATATAAAATAAATAAATAATATATCATCACGCCTTTTACCCATTATGGGTGTGGCACTCTGCTTACGCAGATCTCGGTAAGTGATATATTTTTTCGTATGAAGTGCGGTTATCAGCCGTCAAATCATAGCCCCCAAGAATGTTAGTGGAGGGGGAACCACAGGGGTAAATTTAAATTGATAACTGTCGGCAGTGGAATTCAAACTGAGGATCTCACGATCCACAGTCCGATACGTTACCACGGAGCTATTTACCCCATTCAATATTTTAAGCGATATTCAATTCGTGGACATTAATTTAGAAGAACTTTAATTTGCTGCAACTTTGTTGTTATTGCGTTTTTGTGAAAAGTTTATTAAGGTAAGAGTATTATTTTAGGCCCATCTATCTAAATTTAATCACCCTGTATTTGTACATTTTTTCTATATTTTTTACTGTTTAAATATAAAATATTAAAGTCTAAAAAATTTGATAAGTAATTATCCTCGTTTACTTCTGTCGACTTTAAATATTTTTCCACATCAAATTTATATGGAATTTTATTTTAGGTTGAAACTCTTCTTTAAATGTAGGTGATATACTTATATTATTTTACTTTATAAATGTACAATTACTTTATTATACCATTACTCCATTTACTTATTTTTGATACTGGGCCTTTGCTTAGTATGGATATTAGTTACAAATACATATTGTGGTTTATGCGTTTATGTGATGAAAATTTTATCCGTAGAATACTTATCACATAGTGAATTATCTGGAAATAAAAATGAAGTTATTTTTGCATGTATTTATTTATTTTTGACGCCTTGAAACTGTCTTATAAATTACTCGCAAAATAATAATAATTTTCTATTATTCTTGAAGAATTTTAATTATTAACTGAAAAACAAAACAAAAAACCAACAACAATATGAGCAGCGCCAACTTCAAGGTACAACAACAGTCCTGAACAGAGGAGCAAGACAAAAGCCGGACACGGATAGGAGGAACAATCAGTGCTAACTTTACACAATACGCTGGTGCTGCTGCTGTGTGCCAGCGGTGGCGTGCCGAACTAACAACAGATTCACTTGTTTGTTGTGTCTGAATACCCCTGCGTTGTCCTGTCTCAGGCAGGATCTGGGAAGGACTTTTTTTATTAGCACCATCTTTGTTGGCGTGTGCGAACATGTATGGTTGGACGAGTTCCATGAATGAGGAAGAAGACGATTTAATTTGTTGTCCTTTAATGTACAAATTGCAAGAGCTCGTAAAATATCTACATGCCTAATGCCTAAGTAAACAGTGAAATTGTCTACTGCATTAAAAGACAGTGAAACAAAGCCCCTCGGAGCGTTTTTAAACTCCTTTATCCTCCAGTTACATTTAATTATCCTTAAATATTTACTTAACAAGAACATCGTGTTTCATTTGTTTGAAGTCCCAAGCAACGAACGAAATAACAAGATAAAATATTACATAATTACTTGTCTTTATACAAGCAATTACGATAGGTAATGGTTGCATTTAAGCTGCATTTCCGGTGTAATTGCATCGCTGTCTTCCGGGGGAAATCTGGCAACCGCGCGTCGGTACCTTCACCGAGATTACCCGCTACGTAGTTTTGTTTCTGATACGTAATTAAAATTTCAAATAAGTCTTGCGAACGAGACGTGAACGGGTAAGCGAGAGAGATGAAAATTTTCTCGGGAACAGACAGATAGACCGAGCGGTGTGAGTTAGACAGGAACAACGTACGATGTATGGAATTATTTGGGTCACTACCTCGACAAATTGTTAACCAAGTTAACCTTAATTTAGATTTTGTGAACACTAGCTGTATTCAAATATCATGCATGATAAAATAATGAATGTAGATGAAAAGTACTGTCACAGATTTTTGTAAAATATACCGTGAGTTTCATAAGAGCAATCCACTGCCACTTCGCAGAGCGTTGAAATACGCTATTCGTATTTTGTATTACAAAAATATATGAAAACATTTTAATTACAGTAGTAGTTAAAAGAATGCATAATCTACTTACGCTATTTAATTTATAATATTTTTCATCCTACTACTTTATACTTTGCTTACAAAAACGTTACAATTATCCTCAAATTCAATGACTGATTATTCATAACATAGAAGGAAAACATAATTTCCAATCATTTTTAGGGCGACATATATCTTTTAAGTACTGAAATTTTCTATAATTTAGTACAAAATAGTTATTTATGTATCAAGGCGGTGAAGTTTAACTTTTTATCACGAAAATAAACCATGTGAGTGATAAAAAGGAACTTCAGTACATCTTAAATTTTATTTGAAAAATAAAATTAGAAAAAAACTGCAAACAAATTATATGGTTAAGTTTAAAAATCTCTCAGTTGTCAATTGGAACTGACACTCAGTGTTGCCAACCTTGAACATTGAAGTAATCGTAAATAATAGTCAAAATTATGTATTTTGTCCTCCATTTGTTCATCGGAATAAATTAATTCTTGCACATATTGTTTCATTTTACATATAAATTTACTACAATACGTCATATATCTGTCAAAATTATTCTTATACAATAATTATTTTACGGTTGCCAACACTGCGTTGCTCGAAATCGTCGTATAATGGGTTACTTTAGTGACTATTACTGAGCTTTTAATTACGATTTTTGAGCACTTTAGTGCCGATTTCAAATAAGAGTAATTTTAATAAATTGTGAACTTTTTTTTTGTCATTTTGTTGCCTGCACAGTGGCGAATCGTGCTTCTATCTTTTACTATCCACTCAGTATAATTTAATACTACATTGCACAAAATCTATCTTAATAAAAGCAGCATTATTTAACAATATCTGTTTGATGCGTGTTTCCAGTCTATTTAGTGGTGAATTTTTAGGTAAGACAAAAGAAGTTATATAATATAACACAATATATTACATTGGCAACTGAAATATATTTTAACGTCCGACCGTTACGTTATTGTTCTCATAACTGCCCAGCTAGCTGGGCAGTTAAATCAAATAATGCCCTCGGGCGTTATAAATTTGACGTTGTTGCTATTGGCCACAGAATACACAAACTCTGATTTCTATTGACAGATAGAAAAATTGAAATAAACAAATCGGTTTGTAAACAAATAAGAATATCGCTTTACCTAGTTAGTGTTTGCAAGCAAATAGTTTTACCTCTCTAACAAAACACAATGATAGGACAAAAATCCTTTATAAAATAAGATATCGGTTGTACATTAAACGTTGAAACCACCACGGGCGAAACGGACAGTAATGCCTTCGATCAACGTTCTCTGTTGACCTTACGCATTATTGTCCTTATAACGCCCTTGATACGTTAATTACAATTAACGCTATAGAAGTTGACTATTTTTATTTATCCCTTTCTCTCGCCATTCATACTTCGCGTAACCGTTCTATTAACAATTAGTAATATTTTCTCATTGACTCATAGAACCATGGTTAAGAAAGTAATAATTCGGTCTTATGGTTTTCTTAGTAAATAAAGAAAGCTTATTCTAACCATGTTAGGTGAAATGTATGTGATATCTTCGATGCGATGCGATATTATTTTCATATCTGATACGTATAAGTATGTCCGGATGTTTGTCCTCGTTCCATCATCATCAGATATTCCTTCTTTACACTCGAAGATGTTCGTCGTTCGTTCAAACAGACAAACATACATGTGATACTTCAAAATGTCGATACATCATGCGTAGGTGTTTCATTTCACCCCAGACACCACTATATCTTACCCTTTTTACAGGGCCGTACTCAGAAAAATATACTCCGGAAAATAACTACAATTTAATCGAGTTTCCTAGACTTATGGTGTGAAGATTTCCTTGAGTAGTTAGTTAATCTTGTATTTTACGATAAAAATAAGTGGTTTCTCATAAAGTTCGCTCATCAGGAAAAAAACTTTATTAATCTCAATATCCCGGGACAGAAACTAAATTGAATTCAAATCATGTTGAAAGAAATCTCATCGAAATTGAGTTTCAGTAAACTCAATTAAACAAATAAAACAGAAAAATAACAGGAAACAAAACAATAAAAAACAGAACCGCTCTCACGCTAATAAATTGAGTGTGGACAAAAGAGCATCGGCGGTTGGAAGTATCGCCTCCCCAACGTCGATCGTCTGCTGTTTCATTCTTTATTTACGACCGTTTCCCGATACAATATCCTCATAGTGTATTACACTCACACACACGGACACAATCGCAAGGAAAAGTGTCTGCCGGGGTATATTTTGGTGGGGTACATAGCCGTCCTTTAATTAATCCTGATAGGCTCCTATATCGGTTTTGATGTATGTATATATTTAAGTGCAACTTTATTAAATTATATAATGCCCCATGGTGTAAAAATTTGCAACAATAAGGAAGACATGAATTTTAAAAGAAACCATGTTTCATTATTTGCGTGCCAACTACTTTATATACTGTAACGAACGCGGCAGCGACAAGTTGAAACTTGCCGGCCTACGCCGCCGCCGTGCCGCCGAGTGAATGACGCAACGCCTGCGGGTTCGAACAAGTCGTTTGCTCCACAATAGGGAATATTCCCGAAGCTTCCAGAAACAAGGAACGTGCAATATAAAAGAGCGAATCGCCGGCAACCGGCAGTCAGTCAGTCGTTTAAATGACTCGGACTCAGTTAGTCGAGTTGAGTCGGCCAGTCAGTTAGTTGACTCAGACTCAGTAAGTCAAATGACTTAGTAGACTCTGAAGCTACTATGAAGAGCTTGTGAACATAAATATATCGCTCGGTCTTAAATAAATATCGCTCGGCTAGTTAATATAAATAATAATGTTTGTTTATAGTAGTGATAAGTGTTAGTGTATAAGTTTTTGTATTTGTTATTTTGTGTTATATACCTAGGGTTAATTAACTTTTACTAATTATTATAATAATTATTCATTACTTACTATTAATAAGATTTCTTGTTTGTTTAAATAAAAACGTTTAAAACCCACGAACGTTACAATACGTAAAATATTCCATGTAGTCATTACACGGCTTTCTTTTTTAAATACTTGTTAATCCTAAATTAAAATGTGTTATTTAGACTTGACACATGTTTGACATATATAGAATAAAAGTTTCAGTTATTTATTCTCATAATGTGCTATATACTCGTATAAGAATTTACTGGTTAATAACTCCTGACTGTGGATCTTGAGAATCTTAGTTCAAATCCCACAGCCTACAGTTGCCATTTTGAATTTACCGCTGAAGTACCTCTTCTATTAATATTAACGGGAGCCGGGACTTAGCGGCTGCACTGATAAAAAATGTTTTCTTTGAACCATCTGCTCCTATATGAAGAGAAAAATTGATTTGAATTGTGCCAATCCGAAGTAGTTTGAATAGGAGCAGTTTCAATACAAAATGATATCGTTTTAAATAAAAACATTTTGTTTCAAATTAAAACTACGCCATTTTCATTATTATTAAAAAATATATTTAAAATAAATTCATTTACTTTCAATGCACAAAAAAAAGATTGATTAAAATTTATAATCAAAATTAATATATTATTTGAAATAATTCTTAACCAATTTGTAAGAAATTAAACTGAAAATTTTCTTAAAACAAGAAGTTATTTTTATGAGTGTGGTAAGGTAACTTCATTTCAAGTATACAAACATATCACTTACAGCGATATGTTAATTTTTATTTGTATAAGAGTGTAACAATTAAATGTTCACAATTATTTTACTCATTAATTTATATTATGAAACAATGAAAAAAAAATGCTGTTGATATCAGTCTGATTTTATTGTTTGAGATTTACTATTTTATTAATTTAGATTACAGTTCTGTATTTCGTTTTATGGAAATAATTTGTTGATAAAACCTAGTTGTGACTTATTTGTTATAAATAAAGCCGGCAGTAAAAATTAAACATGTCATTTGTTGCTGATGCACAAAAACATTATATCGCGAAAAAATTTAAAACGCTCATTTATTTTTAATTGCAATTTAAATGCTACCAGAAAAACTAATTTCTTATAAGTAATTTGTACTCGTTAAAATCAGTGTTTCAAATTACAATCAAGTGATTTGGAGTCCACGAAAAACTGTAAGTTCCTGGTCTGTAAGAATGCCGTGTTCTGCAACCAGATAATAATTTAATACTAATGTTTGTGTGGTGAAAATTATCCAACAATTTTCGGCGTGTTTGTACAGAAGACCTAATTAGAAATCAATTTACAATAGAAAGATTTTAATTGGTTTTTGTTTTGTAAAACGTCGCAACAAACAGTAATGGAACTGCATTTAGAACGCTCACCTAACAAACGCAACACCCGAATTCAAACATTATTTTTTTCTTCTTATATCCAAATACAAAATGTGTTTTGACTTCTCTCTAAATTGCTGATCATTTTCATTGTATTTGGAAATTATTTGTTTTATTTTCTTGTGCCCCTGGACTAACATTACGTACCTTAATCTCAATTTAAATTAATCAGAACACAAATTTTAACCCGTTGTGGGAAAGATATTTTACATAGGCCATTTAATTTTGCTCGCTAGTTCCAAGGAGGATGGATACATGAGGTCTGTTCAGAAATTAACCGAATTTTATTTTATAAATTTTGTTATAAGTTTTTCAAATTATCAGTCTTTATCCCCTTCAAAGTAACTTCTCCCCTTTTCATAAATTTTCCCAGCGGTGTTTCCATTTCGCGAAGCAGTCTTGGAAAGCTTCATTTGAAATGACCTTCGAAGTATGTATCGTTTTTGTTTTGATGTCAATCGGCGTCCTTTTAGCACTGATTTTAATTTTGGAAATAAGAAAAAATAATTGCAAGGTGCAAGGTCTGGCAAGTAAAGAGGCTGAAGGAGGACAGTTATCTGATTTATGGCACAAAAACGACGAATTCACAAAGCTGAGTATTCCACTCCGGCGGTAGACAAAGTAAAATATTATGAAAAATAGTTAGGTTGTAATTAAATAAGTTGACAGTTAAAAATGAAATAAATAAACAAAAATAACAAAAAGCATATTCTATGGTAACTAGAAATGCTGAATAATAGAGAATATTTTTTACTTGTTACTCACTTGTAAACACCATTTACCTAAACCCTCTACTGCCTTTGAAAATGAATATTTACAAGTTACTCAACTCAACTCTCAGTTGTATGTAATTGACAGGACTTGGTTATAATTTGAATTTGATTTACAAATGAATAACAAGTAAAATGTTGTACAATACACGCAAGGTAACTGCTTTACTGCTTCAAGGAGGTGACAGGCTCGCCTAAACGGCTCGCCGGTCATTTCCTCCATTCAGCAATAAAAACTGTTTTACCCTGCTTATAATGTAAATAACTATTAAAGCTTTGGGCGTTCTTTAATGATTTATAAATTCTATTTTCTATATTTGTTAAAAAAAGCATGTGTTATTAAGAGTAAATGTGACTTTGGGTACCTACACAAAGTATCATATTTACTCGTAATACAACAATATACTATTTAGGGCTGTGCGGTATCTTGCTTTGAATATGTTCGATCTTCGAAAAATATTGTTAATATCGATGTATCCATATCGGTGTATGGATGTATTTATATATCAATGTAATGTATCAAAGTATCAGTATATCATTGTGTATATATGCAAGTATTTATTGCTGAACATCGATAAATCGTAAGGTAACATCGACACATCGTAACATCGATATATGAATGCATCGAAATAACGAATTATCGATACATAGATACATCGATATTTTTTTTGCTGAATATCATTTTTCAATATATCGATACAATATCGCGCACAGCTCTAGTTCCATCAGTTTGAGAAATGATAAAAGCTTCATAAATAAAAGTAATATTTTGACACCAACAATTTACCATTTTGAGGTTTATATGTCATTCATATGTGAGATAATAAATATTAAAAATATTGAGTGTTCATATGGCATTATCTCAGTTTACTTTTAAGAAATTTTTAGTTTGAATTAATAAGTCGAGATTTAAAAAAAATGAGGTTAAAAATTAGGCCGTGAACTAAATTTAAGTTCAAGGTGGGATATTTATGATCAAATTATCGTTGATGCAAGGGGTCTTTAAATGTTATTGGCAAACCCCGGCTACGCCTATGGATTGCTGTGAATTGTAACAGTGCGAATAGGATGGTGGGAACTAAATAAGAACACATAAAGTACGAATGCGTCCGGAGGGATTCACTACTATATACTGACCGCCCCATCGCACCATCAGATCAAATGAGGACAAATAAGATGAAGTCTAGCTGTTACTGTTGCACGCGATTTTGTCGATACCGCACGAATAATCATAAATCGTCATTGTTATTCAAATCATCTGTAATGCTGCTTTGCACTCAATCTAATTTTAATTTAGGTATTAAGTTTAACCTAAATTTTATTTAGGCTTTTTTAGCCAGTTCACACATGTTTTTAAATTTATGTATTTATGCATTATATAAACTATTATATACCGGGTGGAACATCATACCTGTGTACATAGGCGATTAACATGAAAAAACCGTTTTTCCGTGCGCATTGCTCCCCAAATTATTTTAGGCAAAAATGCTTCAAATACATGTTGTAGAGCATAAAATTCTGCATCTAAATCAATAAACAGAATTACTTTTACTTGCTTTGTAACGACAGAAATTAAATATGAAAACATGGAAAATTACGTTGAAAATATCAAATACCCATGGAATTGAAACAAAAATAAATAAATGTTCTTGTTTTTCTGTCTATTTGATAATTTTACCCGTCAAATTTATCATTCATCTGTCAAATGTCAAGCACTTATTTATTTTTGTTTCAATTCCATGGCTATTTGTTATTTTTAACGTAATTTTCCATGTTTTCATATTTAATTTCTGTCGTTACAAAGCAAGTAAAGTAATTCTGTTTAATGATTTAGATGCAGAATTTTATGCTCTACAACATGTATTTGAAACATTTTTGCCTAAAATAATTTGGGGAGCAATGCGCACGGAAAAACTGTTTTTTCATGTTAATCGCCTATGTACACAGGTATGATGTTCCACCCGGTATAATACTCGTATGTATGTTATTTTTATAAAATCCAGCTTAACAATTTAACATACGATCCTGGAAAACCTTATCGATAAATATTTTTTGTACGACCACTTTGGGCCGGTTTATCAATCGACTGTTAGGTTAATGTTATGGTAACCCTCCTGTTAAATATAGAAAAATATGTATTATTTGTGTTGCTGTTATGCCGAATTCACGCAGCCATTTTCATTTACATTTAATTTAAATTTATTTTAATTTAAAAGATAAATACGTATTATGTAATATCAGCATCCATGCAATAATTTAATTTATGTTCTCATTTTTATTTTCATTTAATTTAATTTATAAGATAACCAACTTTTAACTTTTAAATGAAAATGATAAATTTTGAAATTTTTGATTGAAAAGGTTATATTTTAAATCGTTGAGAATTGAAATTTTTTGTTAAAATATGAATAATTTTGATGTTTTCACTTAAGTAGAACTGATCAGAAATGAGAAAATACAATTTTCTGTTCAATAAAAAAGAAATTTTATTCAAAAATAAAGAAGCTCTTATGATCATGATGTAGTAACATAATTTCAAAAGATTATTGAAGAAATCTTTTCTCTGCGGAATCTGTTTGTTCCACAAATGACTTAACTGGGTCTTCGTTTCTTAATTTTAAATAATAAAATGATATGGTAGAACACATAATCACTTATGATCATGATCACTATTTATAAATGTCCATACTTATAAATCATAAATCGCATAACTGTAGTAATAATAATATTGAAGATTAACAGACTTAAAGGTGACACATGACGTGCTTTGGTGCATGCATTTTTTTTATTAAATTTAATATTGTAGTGTTCCATGAACGGTACATTTAAAAACGATAAATTAAAATTAAATTAAAATTAAAAATTAAATTAAATGAAAATGGCTGCATGAATTCGGAATTAGTTAACATTTGATTAACAGTCGATTGATAAACCAGCCCTTAGAAATCTGCTTAATGTATGTTTGTTGTTGCTAGGGATATGAGGTACATTGCAAGCATCGTGCGAAATGAATTTGTTTTGTTACCATTTAAATGCAGGTCATTTCATTTCAGTGCAGGTGCCATTACTAGGATACTTATTTAGAATTGACAAATATTGGAAAGGTGAAATCGGGACAAATGTATTATTTAAATTAAATTAATAAATAATGTAGTACTCGTAGAAAAAGTATAGTGTATAACTCGCATGAAATGTCAATTTATACTCGTATGATTTGCAGCATGAGCAGAAGATTTTCATACTCGTTGGAAATTAGCACCATTTCATGCTCGTTGTACAATATACTATAATAAACCCAAATTAAATAATACAATATCTTGGTTTAGTTCTGTATATTTATTATACGACATTTTCACAACAGAGTGCTGCTTTTTTCAGGTTAAATACAAACACCGAAACTAAGCTCTAATTTTATATTATTTATATTTTGAGTTCTGAAAGCTTCTTTCAACATTTACACCTACATTAATTTTCATCTAAACTTGTGTTCTAGTAAATTTTCTCTTTATTGTTATATTATTTATAAATACGAATATATTAATGAATTTCACGTAAACAAAATTTGTAATTAATTTCCTTCAAAACATAAACAGTTATCCGTAAATATGTTACAGTTATTTACACAAAAATCAAGGTAAAACAGTTTTTACTGCTGAATGGAGGAAATGACCGGCGAGCCGATTAGGCGAGCCTGTCACCTCCTTGAAGCAGTGAAACAGTTACCTTGCATGCATTGTACAACATTTTACTTGTTACTCACTTGTAAATAAAAATAAAAATTATAACCAAGTCCTGTCAGTTACACACAAATATTCTATCAAAAATTATTTTAAATGATTTCGTATAAGCCTTGTAAGCATTACTGTGGCAACGTGCATTGTTTACCTTGTTTACTAACTTGTAAAATATTTACAATGCAGCTGTCAATTAGTAACTTGTAAAGATTCATTTTCAAAGGCAATAAAGGGCTTGGATAAATGGTGTTTACATGTGAGTAACAAGTAAAATACATTTACGAGTATGTTCAACCGAAATTTAGCCAAGTAACAAATTGAAAACCCTACTTTAATTATTATTTGTGCATTAGTAAAAGCTAAGTTTATTGTGCATGAGTTCAGTGGACTTTTAGGAATAAAACTTAAGATTATACTAACTAATAACAAACTTTCAAGTATAATAATAAGCAATGTAGAAAAAGTAGACAAATTATTTTAACAAAACAATACAAACAACTGTCAGCCAGGAAACAAATTTTAAGAAAGTAGAACTTATTGTAATTACAAAGATGCTCATCTGGTGGTCAAAATTCTCTTAATATCCGAGAAAGAAACACTTACGACTGTATTTTACGATTAAACAACAGTACAACTCTAGAAAAACGTAAATAGAACTAAGTTTATGTCGCATCCTAGTATAAATACATAAATTTATGTAAAATCTATTTACAAATTTGTGTAATATTGTTACATATTTTTTTATTTTTTTAAGAAAAAGTAAAATATCAGATTAATTCTAGGAAAAAAAATTGGTCAGTAAAGTTTATTGTTTCTTGACATTTGCAGAAAATAGTTATTTACTTTACAAGTGGGCAAAGTAAGGAATTACCCACGAGAGAAATCTTAGCTCACGAAGCCGAAGGCTGAGTGAGATAATTTTATCGAGTGGGTAATTCCACTTTGCCCACGTGTGAAGTATAACCTTTTATCCAACACTTCTTAATAAATGAAAAATTTATTAAAGAAATATTATTTGACAGTAACATATGCTTTAAATTTTTTAATTAAAATGTCAATCGAAGTAGTTACCAAGGTGTTGTGTGTTATTACTATTGTTATAAATAAAAAAATAATCACTAGTGGCTTTCCTCAAAATTATACCCACTAGTGGATAATCTGTTACTTTGCTTGTTTAAAATCGCCATAGTAATATAGCATTTATTGAGAGGTGTTGGATAATAATTATTTGTTTAACTGGCACCAAAATACCAGATTTACAGCAGAGGCTGCCGAAGCTGTAAATCTGAGTTTGATGCCATGTTGAACGTATTAATTTTTTACTGATTTAGAATGAATATTAATTTATAGATTATTTTAAATACATTTTTGAAAGTTATCGCCGTCAAATTACGTTGCCATGCGTTTGTTGAAATGTTGGCAACACATTTGTTAATGGTTACTATGCGTTTGTTGATCGGTGACTATGTAGTTTTTTTAATGTGACATTTTACGGACTGCTATCTGCCAAAAAATCATACTTTTATTGTCAATCGGCAATAATAGTATATTATGTTATTAGGAGTTGAAATAGGTCATTTTGTGTTGAGCTTATGCCCATTGAGCAAAACATAAATAGAATGTGCATTTTCGAGTAACTTATACTATTTTTTCTTCAAGCATTACTAAGTAAACTTAAGGAATATAAAATACAAGTATGTAAATGGCACATGAAACACCTAGCATATTATTGTATAAGTAATAAAATTATTAACTTTTATATCGAACATGTAGTAACAAAATATGAATATTATAATATGCTCTCTCACTTATAAAAATAACTTTTTGTTTCAAGAATTTTTTTTCATATGTATGCATTAGGTTAGGTTCAATACGAAAATATATTAATTTTAATTATTTCATTCATTACAAATTTTACCAATCACAATGTTTCAATTTCCATTGTTGTACATTTTAGATAAGTGATTAAACAGCACCATGCTGTTTAATCGCGATTAAATTGATTCTAGCTTTTATATGCAAATTTTGAACATTTTGAAGGCATATTTAGAAGCAAGATACTTACATGCTCTTTACCTTTACTGGTATTCTATATCTTTAAACATGCTGAATCATTCATTTCAAGCTATTTTTATTTATTAATTTTTGACATTTATTTGACGAAGTAAAAAGAAAAACAAACAATTTGCTATAATTACAATATAACAACAAAATTTTATGGTGCCTTTTGCTTATGTGTGTACCGATTTATTTATGTGAAAATGTGTCCAAATCAACGTTTTAGTACAATTTCATCGCCGAAAATTAAAATTTATACTATGAATTCATGAAATAATCTTGACATGTACCCCTCGTGCTAAAGAATTGAATCGATTAAATTTGATGTCTAGCTTATTTATAAAATTCTGCTATTAAAAAAGTGTTATCGTACATAATAATTTAAGATAAAATCCTTCGACCTGCGGTCTCGAGATTGTTTCAAATTATTGTGTACTCAAACACTTTTTAAACAAAATTTTTCGCATAAGCTAGACGTCAAATTTAATCGATTAAATTCTTAGAACTCGTGATATAACTATTGAATATAAATTTTATTTTTTTCTGCATTAAAAGAAAATGAATATATTTTAAATTCTGTTTTAAAAATAATGAAAAAGAATTCGTTTTAATTTTGAAAAAACGTTTTTATTTAAAACGATATTATTTTGAATTAAAACTACTCCTATTCAAACTACTTCATCCCCATAATGAGTCTCAGTTGAATATTTTGTAATGTTTCTTCAAAACTAAATTAACCCTACACTGCGCAATGTATCATTTATGCAACATCCACAAATTTTATACTGTATTTTATATACTCTTAGAAATATATCTTTGTATATGATATTTTTACAACTCTTACCTTAACTATATATAAGTTCTATATTTATTTAAGCTCGTATCTCCATCGCAGCACTAAAAATAAATGCTGTTGCCGTTTTTACACGGATGGTTTATTGTGATATATTTAATAAATACATAGTTCTAAGAAATGTACATTAAAATATTAGATCAGAAAGGTAATAACATAATTTTCATATTATTGTTTCATTATGCAATAAATTGTATTAAATTTGATCCCAAATATGTTGTTGCAGATATGATGCATAGTAAAATTTCATGGCATAATTTTTTTTTTTCAATATTTTTCCCGAGTTCTTCCTTTTTTAAAGCAAAAAATATTATTTTGATCAATTGTAGAAATTGCGCAGTGAAGGGTTAATTTTTATAGAAGATATTTATTTAACCTTCAAAAAATTTCAATGAAAACGAAATCGGATTGGCACTATTCAAATAAATTTTTCACTTCATTTAAGCGGAATCTGTTTCAAGAAAACATTTTTATCTGTGTATATCTAACATGGCATATTAACTAGGATTTAATGTAGTACTAACATTAAATGTGTTTGTTTCAGAATATCTGGATTCATCAGCCAGTAATCATCATCAGCAGCAGTACTCCGTTTTGGTGAGTCTATTTCTGCATATAATACAATTTACCGCGCGTGTTTCTAACAGCTAACAACCAACTGATTCGTGTCCTTGAATTTGCCGGCCGGTTTTGCATCGTCCGTGTTCGTTATTTCGAACCACACAACATTACACATTAGCAAACTTTTCGGCACGACGTCAGCAGATAATGGACAGACACATAATCGAGTCATGTCCGGCTGCTGATGCTGATGGTGGGTTATCGCAGTCTTGTTCTTGTGTTGTGTTAAGCGGTGATCTTGATGGCTGATGACTTCCGGTAAACTTGAAACGGTCGAAGTTGGAAGTTGTCCTATCGGTGCGGAGGAGTGGGGTAGAACGTGCGACTTTAATCGGAAAATTGTAGTTAGGTGTTTGTTTTGATAAAGTTTATACTTGAATGCTAGAGAGGAAAATTATACATGATTTGGGATATGTAATTTAAATTCCTTAGGTTAAACATATGAAAGCTACGACTTCAATTAAGCTAAATGGAAATGCTTTTGGTTATTGTTATTAATCAAATAATGTTCAGGGGCTTATTTTATAATCGGGTCTTTCACAATTTTAAAAATAATTTTTTTTATGAAACTGTATCTAAATTGAAAACTATCTACACTTTTAAAAAGTCTTAATTGTTATTCATTAAGCCACAACGATTTTTTTAAAATGTTGTGACGTCATTATATATGTGTTGGAGGATCTCAAACAGTAGAGATTTAAATAATTTTTGTCACATAAATGTTCTATTTTATTGTAATAATAATAATAAAATAAGTAAAAAACTATATGACTACAATTATTTACAATCTATACACTGTACACATCTACAATGACGTCACAACATTTTTAAAAAATCATTGTGCCTTAATGAATAACAATTAAGGCTTTTTAAAAGTGTGGATACTCTTTAATTTAGATAAAGTTTCATTAAAAAAATGGTGAAAGACGCCCTTACAGATTATTTTTGTTTTATCCCAGCTACCGAGAGGTATGACGAGAACTATGAAAGCTTCAATTTCATTGATGTTCTGTGTTTTCCTTAATAATGTATAGATCACTAGACATAAACTATAATATTAATTTTAGGGTATTATTTATATTATGCTTATGTATAAATAATAACACATATGTAAAAAGTTTTATTACATTGAAGAAGAAAAAAATATTTGTGGACAAATATTTTCAGATTTATTATTTTAATTGGAGCCAATAATTTAAAGTATATTTTTGTACTCCCGTTTATTAAAATGCCATTTAACATACTGGTTTCCAAAAAAAAAAAAACTCATGACTGAAGAAAAGTTTATAATACTTGTAATTATATACTTTTTTAATGATAGTATATTAAGTTTTAAGGAGGAGAAGTAGGTCTTTTTGTGTTGAGCTCATATTGCAGCCGAGGCGTTAGCCGATGCTATGCGAATTGAACGTTCCTATATCACTGATCGTAAAAAATTTGTTCAGTACAATAACCACAAATCTAATTTTTACTCCTCACTCTGGTGCTCTTCGGGGATCTAATTTGGACCCTCTTCTCTTTGTTTTATTTATTAACGATTTGAATTTTCAAATACTCTTCTATATGCTGATGATTTGAAATTATTTAAAGTAATAAATACTCTTAATGTCTGTCATGAACGCCTTCTTCATATCTGTTTTTCAACTTTTCCAAATGTAAAATTATGTCTTCTTCCATGGGGCACAGTCGGGTAATAATTCTTTACTGGATGTAGAGTCAGTGTCTCGGTAGAGTGAACTATCATAGGGATTTGGGAGTTGTATTTGATCCAAGATTACTATTTCATTTATATTATAATTACATTATAAACGCTGCGTATAAAATATTAGGATTTATAATATCAAACTCCCAATTTTTCACAAATCAGGAAACTCTTAAATCCCTATACTATTCGTTTGTACAATCTAGACTTGAGTATTGTCGTATTGTTTGGAATCAAATATACGACTTGTACAGTAATAACATTGAATGGGTGCAAAGAAAATTTGTTAGATACTGTACTAGCAAAACTGCAATAAATTTCAATCCATTAAATTATATTTATACTGCTGTTCTCCTAGATCTCAATATGTATACGTTGGATTTCACACGTAAGATGTATTCTTCTCTTTATCTCCATAAATTATTATCAGGCAAAATTGATGACACTGCAGGCCTTAACAATGTGTTTGTTCATATGCCGCGCGCCTTATATCAAAAATATGGATCACATATCACATTCCTCATCTTAGGAGAAATTATTTATTAAAGAATTCGATTATGCGACTGTGTCTCATTTACAATGATATTGAAAGGAAAATAGATATTGAGATAGACATTTTCCATATAAATTAATAGCATTTAATAGTTATTTGTCAAACTAGAGAGGAAAGCATTTCTTTTTCCTACTCTAGCTCGAAGTATGCCACAAGAGCGCAGCGAATGAGGCAATTCGTGCAAGAGTGGAATAAGGGCTTTTCTCTCGTGTTAGACACAACATTCTTTTACGACATGTTTTTAAAAATGATTTGCTCGGACCTAAAATATACTTTGATAACACAACTGACACTGAAAAGTTAGGTTATCAGATCCAAGGCGGGGTAGCAGTGTTACCAATGAACCAGTAATTAAAGTTGTACAATTGTGATTTAATCCAGAAAAAGAAAAATATACGACATAACTGTAAGACAATTTAAAGTATGTATATCACTAAAATAATGATTTTCAATTAGATTAGGCATTTATTTATAATTTTAACAATATATTTTTTTTGTAAATAACATTCATATTGGTAACACTCCTATATTTTCCTCAAGAGAGGAAAAACTAATTTCCCTCGCTATTTCGGGAGAAGAACGTTGGGGTTTCCTGGAATGTCGTGAAAAAACATATTGCACGCTCATTTACTTATGCTTTAATAATTAATGTTTTATGTCATTATAAATATTGCGTATTTTCTATGTACTGATTTACATGTATATATGTATCACGTTTTGTTCCCGCGTAAAACATGTTTCCTTGTTTTAATTATTATTGTATTTCTGATCCCCTTGTAATTGGGTCATGTTATGTCATAAATAAATAAATAAAAGTTTGTCATTATTCAAATGAACCAAATATGTGATACATGCTACACTAACCAAATACAAAATTTGTTATACCTATTTATTGGAAATCCTGAATTGTGAGACCCTAGATTTCGGGGCTCCTAAACAATTCCTTATTTTGCTTATACGTTAATTAGGCAATGTGCAAATGAAAAAGTATGGGTAGTACTTTTAATGTAACGCACCTCTTTTCTTGTAGAAATGAGCTTCAACAAAAATAATATTTTTAATAACCATTATTAATTAGTTTTAACATTATTAAATTGTTTACTCTCTCTTCCTATATTTTTATAACATTTAAAAATCTTTCTTTATAAAATAATATGTTAAAGATAATATAGTGTTTCTTGTTGGCCTTACACCCGTCAAGGTAGATAAATATAGGCTTACGTAAAAAAACTAATAGTGTACTTTATGTTAGCGAATCTTTTTAATGCAGAGTACCTCATCTCTATTAAACTAAAAAATACCATGGAACACTGTGGGAATGATTATTTAACCGATACATATAATAATAGGATTAATTATTAATAGTAATATAATAAGGGAACATTAATCAAATAATCTGTATTTCGAAAGATTTTTGCTTGATAAAATTTCGAGACAAATGAATTGATCAAAATCAAAACCCAAAGGTGAGGAATTTTGTCATTCCATTTGTCGAGGTATGTTACTTACAAGCAACAATCTTGAGTACAAATTATTCCTGGAAAATAATGGAACCGAAATAAGCATTCCGCAGCAACAATACAGGCTGCGAAATTTAATTTCGTATAGGAAAGTAAAAAATAGTTTCCTTCTCTATATAATAGTATAGGTATTATTACGATATATGAGGGATTATGATAGTCATTATTTACGAAGATGAAGGCGAGTGGTGAAAATCATCAGAGTGAATAATGACCATAATCCCGAATATAATACTATACTTTTTCTACTCCTATAAATTCGGAAATAACTTTTGAAAATGATCGAAATTCATTGAAAACACACATTGAAAAATGACAACATAAAAATACACATTGAAAACTGACTACATGTTAACTGTCAGACGGCCGTTGCTTGGTGATCTACATCACGTCTTTAAAATAACCGTGAATTATGGATTTCTGGCTCTGTGATTGGTCGAGAAGAGTGAATTATTAAACTATAATTCATGATTCTGTGTATTAAAATCTCCTTTTAAAAATACTCGTATAATCTTGGCATTTACTTACAAGATCTAGATAATTTTCAGTTTTAGTATTTCTAATGTGAATAGGTATGTTTTCTATTAAATATTGTATGTTTTGCGTGACACTGTTAATTTTAATGACTAGTACGGTGTCATTAAAATAATTATAAATATTATATAATACAATACAATGAATGAAAGTTTAACAGTGAAATTATGTAGGTCAAGTTTCTTAGAATACGTGACTTCAAAATTTGTTGAAAACATGCTCAGATTTTGTTTATGTTCTAGTTAACCCCAGATATATTTATCTTGAATTCAGTTCCAGCAATTTAAAGGTATTTTGTATTTTCGTGTAAAATATTTCAAAACTTTTCTGTTTTTAGAGTAATTTTAAAAATTGGAAAACTCTGTGTACCTCGAAGTTTATGCTAAAATTATTCAGGTCAAGTTTTAGAGAGCACGTTTGTATACTTGAACATCCGTAGAGATATTTTATAAAGTTTGTTGAAACTGACATAAATATTAAATGTACTTTTATGCTAACACATCATAATACAGTTTAAAATGAATGAAATGCGATAAAAAAACAAAAAGCATCATCTTTGAGTTATTAACCCAGCATAATCACAATTCAGGAAATGCTGCAGAGCATAAAAATAACTTCCTGTAGAAACAAAGACATTAAATTAAAACTTATTAAATATTTAATACAAGATAAAACACACTTCCTCATGGAGTTTTACCATCAGCGCACAAAAACAAGCCTTAGTGCAAAAACATGACAGTCGCCTTGGACGTTATACTTTCCCCACACAAAACAAAACACAACGAACAATTGCAACAAGACAAGACAATGAATGCAGGAGAAAAAATCATCCAGAGACAACACATAAATAATAATTATTATCTACGCTTTGCGGGACTTGGGCGACGGAGTAATAAAACAGCGGCCATTACAAACAACATAATCATTAAATTTTACCTTTTGTGCGTGTTAATTACCCCCTTGAGGGGCAGGGGAGCTACTCCCCCAGGTGTTTTGAATCTTTAAACTTTGCTTCTGATCACACGGAGCTGGCCCTGCGCTACAACCGGAAGTGGGACTGAATTATTGCTGGCATTATTATGATTTAGTTTAGCAAAATATTGTAAAGTAAATTTAGTCCATTTATATATAAAAAATAACTATAAAATAAATAGTTCCATGTACATTTTCAATTTGAAATTTTAACTCTTTTAAATTCAGGAAAATTAAAATTTCTAATTTGTTCCCTGTTTCAAAAAGTATGCTCTATTGCATTGCTTTCAAATTCATAATCATGGATATGAAAAATCCTTTATTTCACATTAAAATAAACTGATCTGACATGAGGGCGTGTCCTATCCAAAATGTTGTCAATTAGGTTGAAGATTCGCGTATAAAATATAAAAAAATGAGACTCATGATTAATAATATTTGCAAATTCGCTACAACAGATCCTGCAAACTAAATTTGAAAGAAGTTGAACGCATTTTTTATACTTGACAATTGATTAAATGCGGGATAAAATTAAATGAAAGTGACAGTGGCTATGAGTGTAATGGCTTTCTGTATGTCAACGTCGAATTTATGAGGTGATTCCAATCAAATTAATAAGAAAATTGCAGGAGATGAACAAGTGATGAGTGTTGTTTGTTCCTGCATGGCTGGTTTTGGGCGAAAACTGCATTGCTACGTTGTTGTACTGTTATAGGTTAGTTGTACGTTTCTTGATCTAAATCAACTAAATAAATAACTTAAAAAAAACAATACAAAGAACATTAACTTTGAATAGAGATTTAATTTATGAACTTTGTTAAATACAAAGTGAAAAAGAAAGAAATTTTACTTAGATATACATAACCACCTGGTACAAAATATTCAGAGGTTATTATTTATTGTTTACTTTTGTTAGTTTCTTCCAATGTTTTTTCGCACTTCAAATTGGTTTACTTTATAAATAAAACGTTTGTCTGGCTTCGGAAAATAATGGAATGTAACGTCCAGATTTTTACGGGACTTATTATTACACCCTTTTACTGCACAATATACTTTATTTTTCGATTTTTCGCGGTGTTTATCTACAATTTCGATCATTTTTTATCTCAAAAATCGTTATTCCCATTTGACGTAATGTATTTCTAACGGAATCTTCACCCTACTTTGTGTTGAAAAATAATTTGCTAGATGGCATATCGCTACATGTTAGATCCCAAAACTCGTACTGTGATCTGATGTCAGCAAGGTTTCACGTACAAAAATGAGTATACAAACTTTAATACATTTTCTTCCTTTGGAAAGCTTTGACACAAAACTCGAAGAAATTATAATAACTATTATCAAAACAATGAACAATCGCTCAAAACTAATTTTGGACATTTTAGTTCAGTTCTTCTCTTTGTTTTTTACCAAATGGAATAAGGGGACCTAATAATATGTTTTTCCGAGAAAATCTAGCAATCGATTATTTTCATGTTTGCTATACGTACTTCGTTGAAGAAAGAAAGAAATAGAAATTATGGGACATGATTTCATTCATCCACTGTGTCATAAAACTCGAAATAAATTTTAATAATTATGTTACCATAACAGTTTATTTATAGTCGGAATCGGACTAAGAATGTTTGTTTTATAAGTTCCTTACTCCAACAACAGGACTGCGAATTGATAACTATCAGTTTGTGTCCTGAACAATAAAAATAACAGACGTCGAAGTAGGAATTCTTTTCGTTAATTTTGTTTAAGTAATGATAAGGACTATTTTTTTGCTGGATGATGGATATAATATTTTTGTAATTGTCCATATTGTTATATCCACATATTTTGATCGTAAGATTTTTATTGTCTGCTAATATAAAAAAATTACAAGGTGCATACCTCATGGAAAATATGTACATTTGATTTTGTTATTATAATCATTGATACATACAATTTTAGATTAGAAAGTAAATGACATATTATATTTAGTATCTAATAGTTATAACTTGTAGGAAAAACAAATTGAAACAAAAAACCTACACATTTATTACACATTTCTCAACTATTCAATTCAAGCAGTTTATGAATAGTTCTTCTATATTTATATTTCTTATGCTCTAATGACTCTAAGTTCTTCTCACATAATGACCTAATAACAGGATTATTGTTTAGCTCGAGTTTAGAGTAAAACTTTGTAGATAGTTCATTTATATATTCTTTAATATATTTTATGTTTAATTGTTCATGCATTTCAGCGATTTTCATGTATTTAGGATATTGTCCTATTATCGGTTGAGGTAATATTTTAATAAACCATTGCCTGATTTCCAAGAGTTTCATTTCATGGGGTAAATAGCTCCGTGGTAACGTGTCGGACTGTGGATCGTGAGATCCTCAGTTCGAATCCCACTGTCGACAGTTACAAATTTAAATTTACCCCTGTGGTTCCCCCTCCATTAACATCCTTGGGGGCTATGATTTGACGGCTGGTAACCGCACTTCATACGAAAAAATATATCACCTACCGAGATCTGCGTAAGCAGAGTGCCACACCCGTAATGGGTAAAAGGCGTGATGATATATTTATATTTATTTATTTATTCATTTAGATTATTTAAGTAAGTTTGTAGGAATATAAGTAGGATTATTCAGTTTCTTTTTTTAATCACAGATATTCTGTGTTTAATGCCAATGACAACCTTAGGTTGGATCACATTGTTCATGCATGTAAGAGAGGTATTGTAACGGGTCAAAAATTTAGATAGTGAAATTGCTACAATTAATCACGGTTTGAGGTCTCTAGAGTACAGTTTCACTATTCTTATATGTTTGAGTGTCTGCGGCGAAGTTTATCCACAACAATTCAAAACCTAACGACGATATCATTGTCAAATTTCATATTTAAAATTCTGATGTTCAAGTTTCACGCTGATTAGATTTTGGTAGTAATCCATCAATCGGAAGTGGTAGTTTACTTCAAGGTCTCTTATATTTTTCGTACATACTACAAAATAAACAATTTATATTTCACATTATTTCTATATTTTGTACCAGATAAATTTGTAATTTAGTACCTGATATCCTATGATTTACAAAAGAAATACCTATGTAGAAAACTCTACTTATCTTTTAATAAAAATCTACCATGTGTGTCCCACGTAAATGGATTTCGCGGCCGTTACCATAACTACGGCCGCGAAATTTAATTTCGGGGCATGTATTGCGGCTGAAAAATGCTTAGTTCACAGATGCACAAAGTAATTATTTGTTTCCCAAGGCTGCGAAATCACTCTTTAACTGAGAGAAAAATTGTCGCCGAGGCCGCTTGCGGCCGATGCAGAACAATCTCAAGGGCGATCAAGGATTTCGCGGATATGGTGTACACACTATTTTTTGTTCAAGCGTAAAAAATATAAATTTTAAACAGTTTTATTATAAATTGAAAGTGGCTGTGGGGTTGACAGGTGATAAACAAAACAATTAATTCTAAAAAAAATTCTGTCAATTCTCAAGTGTCAAAATGATTGTTTTGTACCCTATTTCGCGGTCGTTTTTATGATAGCGGCCGCGAAATAGGGTAAAAACAATCAGTTCACATTTCGCGGCCGTTACCTTAACAACAGACGCGAACTTTAATTTCGTGGTTTATATTACGGCTGCGAAATGCTTACTTCGCGTTCGATTGTACAAAAAATATATTATAGTCTAAAACAGTTTGTAGCAAATCTAGTAACAAATATTCTTCCTAAAAAATAAAGTACTGGTACTTGAAATATACTTATTTTCAAGTATTTTCGACTGATACTTTATACAAGTATCTTGAAGCTAAACTTGAGAAAGTAATTGATAGCAAGTATTTAACATTGTTAGTACTGGTACTTATACTTAAATATTTTAAAGGTAAACTTGAAAAGTAGTTGATATCAAGTATTAACCATTGTTAGTACTGATATTTATACTGAAGTATTTTAAATAATTTCGCAGCTCTACCGTAACTATTTGATGGTATTTGTGTTTATCCATATATTTACAAATGAAACAAAGGGATTAACGCCTGATTAACAGGTGAACTAAATAGCCCCATTTCAAAATAGCACTAGAAAATTTAAATATCAACCAATTACATTCGAGTATCCTGCGCACTTTGAACTGTTGTCTATAATTAAATATTAACAGGTATATTCACTGTATGTGTTTTGGAAATGACATACGAAGTTAATTACTATAAAAGGGATTATGAATAAATAATAGTGAGTACTAAATTATATATAATTATGTTTATCACCGTATCTTAGCTTTTAGGAAAGTTACGTCCATTTATTTGGCATTTAAACATTTGATGATGAACAATACCTGTATAATTTTATGTACACGTGTATTAAAAACACTTTTAACACGCTACTAACGATTTGTATCAATAAATCAACAAATATAACCCTACCTGTCAAAAATATTATTCTACATTTTTTTAGTATTTACTAATACACTAGGATTATCATTATACGAGTAGTAATTAAAGTATTAAGTGTGTTATGAGGACAATAATACGTGATGTCAATATTGTAGCAAACGTGGGTGTTGGGTATAGGATGGGGATAATAAAAAGGAAGGAAACTTTATTGAAGGAAAGGGAACAAACCAGTCGTGGTTAAATTGGGAGCGGTTGAATTGGGAGCGGAGAAAATCATGACACTCGAACACTTTAAATCATGGAAAACTTGTAAATATTGCTTTATTAAAAATGTAGAACTTCTTATAACTAACTTAAACGTTGCACTAACTTATCTAATAAATAAAACTACTTAATTAACTTAAAGCTACGTAAAAATACATATTTTTCGTAGCGCGGCTACATTTTAAACTGTCGTTACTGACGACCAACGCGTAACTGAATTTCAGACGCCCGAGATTCCAGAGGTCGTCTGTTTTAGGGATGCACGGGGGTATCTTCGAATCTGAACTATCGTTTCTAAAAATAGCTCGAGATAGCGATAGCTCAGAGCGTAACCGAAGAAAGTCATCTTGTTACACCATCCCCTACTTAAAATAATTATATCTTCTTAGAGATATAATTATCAAACCAAACAGCGCACCTGAAAAGAAACAAAACAAGAAAATCCAAACATTTGAAAATTTTTAAACAAATTAACAAAAAGCATAAAAATTCAACAATGGTACGCATAAACAAAAAAAACAAGATGACTATAGCAAAATTTATAAAGGTAAACGAACTAACCCTAACACAAAAATCTTTCTTTAAACTAAATACTAAAATAAAAAGTCAGAACTAAAACTAACACAAAAAAAGTTTAAATAAGTGGGCTCATGCCCGCGGGCTGTGGGAACACAAAACTTAAAATTATCATTTGTCACAAAAAAATTCACACACAACACAACACATGACGGGGGAGGGGGCTCTTCACAGGGCAAAGGTTTCAGGCTTCTCACTCTAAACCCAAGAACAGATGTGAGGCGAATCCGATCCCTCGGGAGATGTCTGTGCCGTGTTGCTCTCCGACGTTGCCGTCGGTGTCGCCGATGTTGACTGCGCCATGCTCGAAGGAAGCGTCGCCGTAGTCGCCTTCGTCGTCGTCGCCGATGCTGAGTAATTTGGGGTGATGTGCGAACTTGATTGACCTTGAGACGGCCGCCTTGGAAGCCAACGATTTTACCTGGGCCAACACTTGACTTCTGGCACATTGTGTACTGACCGGCTCTAGTACCACAATGGCTGTCCTTTTGGACCCAGGCATCTGCCTTGCGCTTCCGTACGCGCCTCTTCTTAACCTTATTCAAGGGCACATCAGCCCAGCCGATATTTTCTTTATCGACGACCTCTGACACTTCGACTGCGACGCACTCTTCCTTATCTTTTACCATCGGTCGTGGTATGTCAACCACCGTTCGTTTCTCTGCTGCAAGCATAGCCTCGATCTCGGCCACGCTTATCTTCGCTGCAGGCAGAGACAGCGGCGTCCCAACAACCCTGATCGCCTCGGGCGTTGGCACACTTACTGGTTGCGGCGGCTGTGTTGACCACGATACCGATGGCGCATGTTGTTGCAATGGCATCAGCGGTGGTTGCGGCGTGGGCATCGGGTACGCAGGATAACAGTACCCATATCCTGGATGCCACGGCGCTGGCTGATGCTGGTGACCCCATGGTGACGGTGGTGGTACATACCAGGACGGCTGTGGTGGCATGTACCCTGGTGGTGGAATATTCCATGGCCACTCCATTGCAACACGCACTTTAATTTACGAAATTTTATAAAGTTATTATTATGAGTGTCATGACTGAGGACTATGGTGCTACGGTCCAGGTTCTTTTGATTGCCGGTAACGAGTAAATAGTTCGAAACTAACTACTCGCAGCCAACGTGAAAATTAAAAAATGGCAATTCTGCAAAAATCTGCAGAACTTTTAACGGCAATCCTACCGACTTGCGTCAATGTAGCAAATGGGGGAGTTGACTATAGGATAGGGCTAATAAAAAGGATGGAAACTTTATTGAAGGAAAGGGGACAAACCAGTCGTGGTTAAATTGGGAGCGGTTGAATTGGGAGCGGATAAATCATGACACTCGAACACTTTAAATCATGGAAAACTTGTAAATATTGCTTTATTAAAAATGTAGAACTTCTTATAACTAACTTAAACGTTGCACTAACTTATCTAATAAATAAAACTACTTAATTAACTTAAAGCTACGTAAAAATACATATTTTTCGTAGCGCGGCTACATTTTAAACTGTCGTTACTGACGACCAACGCGTAACTGAATTTCAGACGCCCGAGATTCCAGTGGTCGTCTGTTTTAGGGATGCAAGGGGGTATCTTCGAATCTGAACTATCGTTTCTAAAAATAGCTCGAGATAGCGATAGCTCAGAGCGTAACCGAAGAAAGTCATCTTGTTACAATATTGTGCTACCGAGGGTCTCCGGCCCGTACGTTGACCAAAGACATTATTGTCACGCCCGTTGTGGGTTCAACGTTTTATACGATATATTACTTTATAAAAGATATTTATCCATTTTTATTCTATCATTATGTTTTGTTAGAAGATTAATCAATTTGCATGCAAACACTCTGTAACTAGATAACGCAATATTCTTATTTGTTTAAAATTTCTATCTGTCAATAAAAGTCAGTGTTTATCTACTTCTATCTGCCAATAGGAGTAAGTATTTGTGTATTTTGTTTACAACAGCAACAACATCAAATGTTTAACGACTTAGGGCGTTAGTTGGTATATAACTGCCCGGTTGACCGGGCAGTTATGATAACAATAACATAACGGTCGGACATTATAGCAATTAACGTATCAAGTGCGTTATAAGGACAATAATTCGTGAGGTCGACAGTGTGCTGCCGAGGGCCTCTGGCCCGAGGTATGTATGTACATACATACATCCGTTGACCAGACATTATTGTCCAGTTAACGCCTTAGGTAATGCAATAATCTTATTTGTTTACAATTTTTTTTGCCAATAGAAGTCAGTGTTTGTGTCTTCTGTGTCCACTAGTAACAACGTGGCTTAATTACTTATGTACGTGGTTGATAATTTTAAAGAAATATGTGTTATTTATGGAACATGTTGATCTAAAACTTTGCTAACTAGAAGGATTAGGATCTATTTATATACATATGATACTTTTTGCTTAAAATGACCTCAGGAATAAGCTAATTGCACTCAATTGTTGCAAAATAATATGAGGTTTTATTTAAACAGGATTGTATTATGAACTTAATGTAATTTTAATATTTTTTAATATTGAAAGAAGCTTTCAGAACTCATTATATAATAAAAATACAATATTTGGGTAAAATATATTCAGAACTTCCATTATTATATATTTATTTATATTTTGTCTTAAATACTCGTATAATATGTAATAGTTACCTATTTTAAACAGTAACTGATATAAAATATGATACTAAATACATAGGCTGGTATCACAAATTTCGTTTTTAGGTGTTTTACGAGAAGTGTTTTAGTCTTGGTTTTATCGTTGTACAATGTTCTAATATTATTTTATTTAAAAAAATGCTTAAAACAGAAATTTCTGAGAAATATATTATCTACCACTTTCATATGAAGTATTTTTTTAAAGTATAGGAATTTATTCTTCTTACATAACCAACGTTTCGGTTTACATTTAAACCTTCAGGGTTAGTAAGACCTTATAACAAACTATGTTAGAAATACATTCGCAAACAATCATTTAGTTTGTTAAAAACTTCATACATACAAAACCATAACATATACACATTCATATTCTCAATACAGACAACGGAAAGCTTTTTTATAATATAATTTTAGCGGTAAAACCGACCGAGGATTAAACATTCCTCTTAAGAGACCCAAAAACAGAGCTCGGGGTACGAGTCACAGTTTGTAGAGTTGCATTTGAGGCAGTAGAATGTTTAGGGTACAGACATAAACACTATTCAGTGCAGTATCTTCGCTCTATAAAGTCGGAGCTTGCAAAGTTGGTGACGAGGACATTATCTTGGTAGCATCCTAGCTGTGGCGCTCTCACAGACCGGATATGAGTTACAATGTGCACGGGTCCGTCGTGTTTCCGGTTTATGCCTCGTTAAGGAAGCCACCGCTAGGACGGCGAGGACACGGAGATAACACCGCAGCGAGCGCATTTCCGCTTCCGTTCTGGACTATGTGTGCAGACGTTGTTAATGCTTCCATGTGATGCTGATGCGACAGATAACGCGCTGATGATGGCTAATGAAAAGCCCGCCCTTCTTCAGATCGGGACTTCGTTGTGTCTTTTAGGTGTATCATGCGTTGTATAAGATACGCATCGGTAATTAGCTAATTAATGCGTACGAGAATACAGGAGCAGTGTTGACGGTATTAATAATCATATACAACACTGATAAATCTCCTCTTATAATCTTTGGTACAAATGAAACTCCTATGAAATAGTACTTGAAGATATAAAATTAAATCGTATCAAAAGTGCCCATCGATCCTACCTCTGCTAAAAATTGTATATAAAGTCAGAGGTCAAGAATATCAGTTTTTCGCATATTTGTCTTAAACGGTAAGTGTCATTGTCATACAAAATTTGAAAACCATGCAATGGGATCATAAACCTTTTTTCATTTTATTTTTTTTGTGTAAGTTTGAGTAAAATTATAAATATAGATACTAATTTTAATATTAAAAGGCATTTAGTAATTAACTGTTATCAGTCATTTTTATTTACTGAGAGGTTTTTACAAATATAGTTTATTTACATTAGCTGGGCAAAATAATATAACAAATATACTAAACATAAGTTTAATTTGAAAATCGTTGTTAACTGCAACATATGACTTGAGATGACAGGTATGATAATGAGACTACCGACATTACCGACAAACGACAAGATATAGTACAACAAAGCATTTTGTTTTAACACGTCCTAAACTATTTGACTAAAAATGTTATAATTACCTAACGAATATCTAATTAAATTTTTCGGAGTATTCATTTAAATAATAATAAGTAATTATTACAACACTGAAAAGCAAGTTTTTATTTGTTATCAACACCTCTTTCGCCTTGCCATGCTTTACATTCTATTACAAGATGACATCACGATTTTGCAACCGCGAAACTTCAGAAAGGAAATTATGAATGAAAAGTTGAAAAATTATAAGTTATATTGAATAATATGTGACTAAAATTATCTAAATTTTTGTAATTTGTAAAAAATTACTTTTTTTTTTAATGTATGACCCCAATGTCTAGAAAAATTGTTCACATACTCTTTTTCCTACGAATCATTATTCATGAGATATCGCGATTTCAAAAGTTAGAAAAGTCGTATTCTGCATATAATACACACATTTACGCACCACCTATGAGGTAGTGTATTTGACGCATTTTTTTAACGTGGTTTCCCCAGCAGGCAGAATCCAGGATCTATTAGCTTAATGGGGTAAATAGCTCCGTGGTAACGTGTCGAACTGTGGATCGTGAGGTCCTCAGTTCGAATCCCACTGCCGACAGTTACAAATTTAAATTTACCCCTGTGGTTCCCCCTCCACTAATAACTTTGGGGGCTATGACTTGACGGCTGGTAACCGCATTTCATAGGCAAAAATATATCACCTACCGAGATCTGCATAAGCAGAGTGCCACACCCTTAATGGGTAAAAGGCGTGATGATATATTTATTTATTTTTTATTTATTGTTGATATTTGGAAAATTGTAATGTAATTAATAATTTTCATATTCTTTTTCTTTTTCTTGGCTTTCTTCTTCTTCGCCTCCGTCTTCCTCTTCCTGCTGGATTTATATAGAGTGTTCTAAGAAATAGAATGGGTCTGTTATATCCTCATTGATATCATAATTATCCTCATTTTTTGAATCAATATTAACGCAAGACGGACGTTGGCAATTGGTACATGCTGGTGAACAAAATATTCTTGCAATTACAAAAAATAGTTGTACGAAGTTTTTCTGGAGCAGGAGGGAATAGAGTTTAAATTGGCTCCAAACTATTTTTTCTTAGAACAATTTACAGAAATCCAGCACTAAGAGAAAGAAGAAGACATGACTGTTGAAATAGAATTTGAAGATAATTTATTATCTATTTATTAATATCAACAATAATCCGTTCCTTTTTATAATTACCAACCGTAACATTTTTAATCAATAGGAAACTGTCTAATCAGGTAATAGATCGTGGATTATACCTACTAGGGAAACAACGTTAAAAAAATCTGATGTTTCCAGCACATAACCTCACGCCCAATACTACTCTTAAACGGTACAAAATAGTATTTGATTATATAGATTGTAGAAACATACCTTCTTATTTGTTTATTTTGTATTTACATTTGATAATTTTAATTTTCTTTAGTAATATTTCACTAAGAAAATAGCTTCACAATCATAATGACATGTGTCAATTTTCGTAAAAAATTTTGAAATGTTTCCATGGTGTACTAGGAATGCAAGATTTGTGAAATATAATTTCTTTATATTTTATTATCTCTAAATCTAATGAAAATTAATAAAATTAGTGAAACCAAAGCACATGGAAAAATTAAAAATTCTACAACTTTCAAAATAACATAAATTGTTAAAAGAGGAAATTTAACCGTGTTTTTCACGAAAAACTGTTAACTGCTACTTCCGATTGACCAATTTTATCCAAAATCTAAACAGATCTTCATTTAAATATAAGAAGCAATAATTCACAAAATTGTATTTTTTGGTATTATAGTATTTGAGTTATGCCAGCCGAAAAAATTGCCACAGACTACACACACACACACACATACATACATACAGACATTATCGCGAAAATAGTAAAATCATATTGTAGGGACCCTAAAATGTGCTTATTCATTGAAAACTCACTACTCAATTTTTTGACCAAAAACAATACCTCCATTACTTAGAGGTAGGCGGGAGGTAAAATTGTGTCAAGTACACTACCTCACAGGTGGTGCGGAAATGTGTGCATTTTATGCAGAATACAACTTTTCTTAACTTTGAAATCACGATATCTTATGAATGATGATTCGTAGGAAAAAAGTATGTGAACAAATTTTGTAGACAGTTGCATGGTCAACAAACTTTGTATGACTTAATTTTACGATAACACTTACCGTTTAAGAGAAATTTGTAAAAAACTGACATTCTGGACCTTTGACCTTGTATAAAATTTTTAGGAGAGGTAGGACAGGATATATATTACGTTTATGTATTGATATTATTTGTACTTTCAATATTAGATATTTATTAAATACTTGTAACCAGATTGAGATTAGAGTATTTGGTTCATGTAGTTAAATGGTTATTGTTATTTCTGTATTCTTTATTTGTATTTATATGTATAAAATACTATTGTATTGTGCAATAATTGTCAACCAATTGGTGTAAAGTGTATTCCAATAAATACATTATTATTATAATTAAGGTTTCATAGAGGATAAATCCAACCTTAAATTCTGTCTAACATAGTCTAACGTTTAGCGCAAGGAGCATATTAGAACATTTTGAAAGCACATGCACGAATAGAGCTATAATGCGCTTAAAAAGGTATTTCAAAACTAATTGTAAAGCAAAACAAAAAGTAAACTGCGAGTGCGCATTGAACAAAGGTAGCAGATCAAAGTTTACAAATATACGCAGCGTACTTTTGTACTCTGTTTCGTACAACAAAGTTATTTCATTTGAACAGGTCTTTCAAACGAATTTTAAATTTTCCATTGTAAATTTCCTCGCTTTTAATCAATTGGCATATATTTTTTATAATACTGATTTCAACTTTTTTTATTGTTGTTTTGCTAAACGTTACATAGTTTCACGAGACGTTGGTTGTTTGGTATTAATTCAATGAAAATATCCATTACTATCGAATTATGTTAACATAGACAATGTGTTCTCCAACACATCCCTACATGTGTTTGCTAGGAATATGAGGATGTTTTTGTTCTATTTGCACAAGATGCCTGTGTATGCATGTCGGTATAGCTTGACAGACTCGCCCTGCTGGATATGAAAATCTTGCTGCAGTATGCACCCCGTGGCTACGCAATCTTATTTTGCAGTGTTGTATTCGTAAATTTTTACACAATTTTATATAATTTATAGAGATGTACCTATTTTTTCTTATCAAAAAATGTCACTACATTATATTACCCTAGTGGTATCAGCTCCGCGAACATTTTTGATGTTGGAATTTAATTGTAGGTAGCCGCACTTTATGCGAAATAGGTTAGAAATTGTGATATATCACAATTATCAAATTTGATTATTGCAATGTTTAAAATTTTGATATGGGCACCACACGACTTTTTATACATACACAAATCTTAAAAAATACAGGATGGTGACTGGCTCAGCTTAAAATAGGTATTTTACATATTAAATAATACTTTCCTGTCTTCCTTATCAGTTTAGAGAAAAAAATTTAAATTAAAGTTAAAGAGATTCGATATCTGCACTTGAATCAATAAACATATTTAATTTCACTTCATTAATAAATGCTAAAAAGACATGCAAAATTAGCAAAATTCAGTTTTTATAACAAGTAACCATGGAAATGTTTATTTGCTTACTTTTATTATAAATACCGTTAAGGTCAAACATACACGTCGAAGAACGAATCCTTTATAAAAAAAAAACAGCAAATTCTGTATTCTTCATTTATTTTCATGTTCTTTATGGTCCAAAAACCTTCATCCGTCAAAATTTCATGGATTTTTTACAGTGACATTTGGAATAATTTTAAAAATTATTTACTGGTTTAAATTTTTAAATAAGGACAATTTTTATAAATGTAAAAAATACTTTCATCAATCTGAAGATTTTATGCAATGTCGCCGATACTCCACCCTGCTTGCCATAGAACAATTATTCTTCCTCTCTTCTCCATTGAAATTTTCGCCATCACAAAATATTCTAATTGCTCAAGAACTGAACCATAAATAAAAATTAGATGTAATGTAACGTATATATACCTAGTTCGCGTACTTAAAAACAAAGTGGGGTAAGTAAATGTCATTAGCATCAGTTTGGAAATTCCACCCTTTCCAAACAACAGCGGTTGCTTCGACCACTTTAATATTAATGCCAACAAATGACTATTGAATATTGGTTACACTAATCTTCTTAAAATGGTGTTAATATTTTGGTATTTTAAAATACATTAAATTTCTTTGTTCGCTGCGCTCAAAAGAATTAGTGTTCGCAAAATAATGCCGTCAAATGATTTTAAAATGTATAATATAGCAAGGAGTTAACTAATTCTTTTAGATCTTTCAACATTGAGTATTAAACAGAGCCTTAAATGTTTGTTTCCATGTAACATTGTGGTATTAACAATATATTCAGAAAACAAAATGACAGCTAGAACAATAAGTATCATTTGAGCTATAATTTCGATGCGACATTTTTTATTTATTCGGCGATTAATTTATTCGATACTTTATTCGTAAATGGAAATATCGGCCCTTATTTGTATTTATATTGATAAATGTTTTATTATAAGTCATACATATTTGATGTTGGTTACATTATGTTATTATTATTATTAGTTTTCAAGAAGTTTGGATGCCTCATCGAACTTGTGTAGAGCATCCAATATTCACTTGCATTTTGCCAAATATTGTAATATCTGAAGTGTGAAATTTTATATTCTCTACGAGGTTTCTACCTGGCTCAGGTAAACAATGGATTATATATCTCTTTTTCATTTTGTATCGTTTATCTTTCTCATTCGACCTGCGAGAACATTCGTCGGTTTTTAGTTCAGTTTTGGTACCTGTGGAGGGGTTATGGGGCATAACTTCTGAACAATGCTGTACATTGCAATGTCAGATGAAGTACATATTTTCGTTGGGTTCGTTCACTCCCATGAATTTAGTTTTGCAAATTCAAATTAGAATAATTTTTTTTACAATTATTCTTATCGAAAAATACAACAATTATTACTGTAAAGTCTTTGAACATTCTAGTATTTATATATGTGGATAAAAAGGATAGCTATAATATTAATATTAAACTGTGTATCTAATTCCCATGAACGACTACAGTAATGCAAATAATTCGTATATTTATAAATATGATCGTCTATCTATAACATACTAAGATTATTTTCTATTTGAACTTACAGTTTTGAGAAACAAATAAAAATATACCAAAACACACTGAGTCTGTATATCTAGATTTTTCCGAATAATTTCATTCATCATATTTTGACCTAGATTTCTTCGTCTTTCTATGCCCGGGTCTTTCATAAAATTGTGTCCTTTTTACTTCCCATTGGTTCTTTTCCTGTTTTCTTTCTTCAATTTTTGTTAATTATATCAAAAAATCTTATGCTGGACTTTTCCATTCTGTCTTTAGTTTTTCTTCATACTTCATTGCTCATATTTCAAATTAGTAGGTAAATGATGAAAACTAATTATATTTTACATTTAAAGAAAATACTAAGGAAATATAAACATAACATTGAAGGGCGTGTCCGATCCATGGCACCGATTATAGCCAAAGAGAATATAATATACTACCTCACACCGGCGTATTACTAAGCTCTTTGACTAAGATGACTAAATAGAGACGCTACTGAAGAGTAGCAATTAATAAAGTCCCATACAATAAAAATAAAAATTACACTTTCTGCTAAGAAAACCCAATTATTACTTTAACTCATATCAAGAGGATTAGAAAGTAAACATGACGTTTTAAAATAGTAAACGTGCGCTTCTCAAATAGTGAGTAAACCTGTCCACATGCCATCCGTGTCTTCCGTATAGACAAACCAGTAAAATATGATTAGCTTCATTGCGTCGGCTCACAGGCACACTGTGTCTGTGTCTCTGCCGGCGGCACTTTGTAGTGTTTTTCCGGGCGACTCCGGGAGCCTGGAGCGGGCGCTTTGTCTGACGGAGCCGCACGACTTGCCTTTGTAACCGACACGCCCGGTATACGACTCACTTATTAATTTATCACCCAAGGCGTGCCGTGTGCATCGCCCTGTATATGGAGATGAGTTAGTTCTCTTTGGGATGAGTTTGTTTGTACTTTGAGTATGGCACGAATTTGTACTAACTTACTGGAACCAGGGCACATATTTATTTATTTTATTTTGATTAGAAGTAAATGGCAGATTCTACAACACAAAAACTTTTTACTCTCTTATACTATGTTGTATACGGAAGTATAGGAACCATGAAATTAATCTATAACGAGATTTTTACTGTCTGTGTGTTTGAATGTATGAATGTACCTTCGAATCTGCAATAATTTATAAACAAGAAAATATACTCCTAATCTAACAAAACTTCTTAATAATTAATTTCAAAACAATGTTAAGAACTGGGTGTATTTTGGACAGAATTTCAAAACAGGAAATGTAAATTTATTAGACATACTATACATACACTATAGACTTAATTTGTTTCAAGTATAAAATTAGCTGCAAATAAAAGTTTCAAGTGAAAGACGTAATAATAGGTATGTCGAATAAAAGATGCAATTTGCATTTTTCTTGTATTTTGAATTTTTCACATTATTGTAATTTTTTATTAAAATGTCTTATTTTTTATTGACATTTTCCAGGTAGGGTATTTAAAATTATCATTTTCATTTTTCTCAAAATTAGTTAGAAATACAATTAAATTTGTAAATAACACATTGCTAATCCCTAATATTATTGCTAATATCGTTCATTTAATTGTTTGTAGGTGTTTTTTTTTTATTAAAAATAAATGTGAATTATTATGTTGTGTGCCCATATAAACTTTTCGGTATTCTAATTATGGCCATAATTAATTCAATTTTGCATTAGTGCATATTGTCTTGAAATATTGTAATTATAAGGTTTTGTTACTCTATCTTTTCGTGAGCTATAGAACATCGGACACATGCCATCCATCTATATAGATATAATGGTCAAAATATATTTAGTGACAAACTACGTCATCGATTTTTTTCCATGATTCCTAATTTCCTTTTACTACTTGTGAAAAATTAAATAATCCATATAAAACTATGCAATAAGAGCAAAACGAAAAGAACACTTATATGAATTATGTTTATATAAAAGTCACAATTGATAATTTTATAAATAAATAAAAAGTAAATTTATCATCAAATCTGAGTCGTAAGTGGAGCTTTATTATCCATGGCAGTAGTCAATATAATTTCAGTGTGACCCAGTAGCTAACGAAGAAATTTAAATAGGTAAATGTTAAATGAGGTCGTATAGTTGCAATAGTAATTTATTTAAATTCAGCTTGTTAGCAACAAAGTATTGTTAATAGTTAAAATAACAACAACGTGGAAAATTCTATTATTCAGCAATGAATATAAAGTACAAAGTTCATCTGAAACTAAAGCCGTAACGTTAGTAGTTAGTCTGTTCTGCAACATGAAATGAAGCATATTCCATTCCGCATGTTGTTTACGGCACAAAATGGCTTTTATGTTCTCTCTATAGTAGTTTTGCCGTACATATATTTTGTTTAAAATACAATTTCTCTTTAACCTAAACTACCATTTGAAAATTTAATTTTACACTATACTAAACGGTACTTGTGTACATTCATCAGTTATTTCCGTTTAATAGTTATCTAAATTCATGCAACAAAATCATTAAATTGATTGGAAACAATAATTGATGAACTCACTGACGGGTAGTTCGTAATATATGTTTACCCTGTTTGAAATTGAATGGGGTCTTTCACCATTTTTTTTTTATTTATTTTTATGAAACTTTATCTATACTGAAGACTATCTACACTTTTAAAAAGTCTTAATTGTTATTCATTAAGCCACAATGATTTTTTTTAAAATGTTGTAACGTCATAGTAGAGGTGTTGTTGGATCTAAAACAGTACAGATTGTAAGTAATTGTTGTCATATATTTTTTTACTTATTTTATTATTATTATTACAATAAAATAGAACATTTATGTAACAAAAGTTATTTAAATCTCTACTGTTTTAGATCTCTACTATGACGTCACAACATTTTTAAAAAATCATTGTGGATTAATGAATTACAATTAAGACTTTTTAAAAGTGTAGATAGTCTTCAATATAGATAAATTTTCATAAAAAAATATTTAAAAAAATGGTGAAAGACCCCATTATGAATTATTTAACTCTAAATATTGTGTAGGTTTAGTTTACTTATTTTAAATATGTTTTTTCATATACAAATTTATTTTGCAAATTTGCTTGTATCTACAATATGTTTTTAATCGATTTTGTTTATTTTTAAATTTTGATCATAGTCAGGGTTGGCAAAAATATAGTTTTTCTACGACCACTACTGAAAGTATGTCATTACAGAACAAACTACAATCAATGTAAGTGCATTGTTACGAATAGTGTTACGTAATGTTCATTCAAGTGTTACGTAATGTTCATTACGTAACACTTGAAAATGAAATTTAAGTTGGCATTTACTGACTGTCACATTACGAATATAATTAAAATTTGATGCATCAAATCTTAGACTTAAATGTTATGGTTTCAAATACTAACTGATAAAATTTTATAACTAAATTCATATTTTGCTGGCTTTATTATAAATTATGACACCAATAAATATTTCAATAATATATGTAGAGGGGACTATGTTTCGTCATGTATCCCTACGCTCAATAATTGTTGTTTATTTTTATAAACACAAACAAAGCTTGTTTGACATTTAGGTTATGTGCGTGATTATTACATGTAAACTGGTAATATTTTAAAGTCTCCCATCTGCATGCAGTTTATAATCTGTGTTTTATTGTGAGGTAAATATATGCTACTAAATATTATTATCTTTTACTTATATTTATTAATATTTTATGTAATAAATGTCAAGCGACAGTGATATTTCAATTGGAACACCACTGGAGATACAAGCTAAAGCTAAAAGTGCAACAAAAAATTTTTTGGGGACAAAATCTCGACAACGATACGAATTTGTGTATCAAAAATTCATGGATTAGAGAAAACAAAAAAGCATAATAAATTTCTAACTATTTGAATATTGTTTTTAATTTAGAAATAGTATTGAGTGGTCGTAGAAAAAGTATAGTACAAAACTCGAGATGTAAAGCAATTACGCCCTCGTGAAATTACAAACTCGCCGCTACGCGGCTCGTGTGTCAATTTTTTCACTCGTGCGTAAATTGCTACTTACATCTCTCGTTATGTAATATACTATTTTCTACGATTGTTAAAAAATCGGGACTTTTTTTGATGAATTTCAATGCGCATGTAACATTCTTAGCAGCATCATTTTTTTTATTGTGTTACCATGGTGTATTCAGTTTTTTTTTTTTGCACGGATTGGGAAAATGTTTTTACACTGTTAGGAAAATATTTTTTGCTCGGAAAACAAAATTATCAACAACTGTCACTCTTTCTTATCTACCAAAATATGACAAGTTACGGTGTACTAATTATGTTTGGTTTTTCTCATACTTTTCAATAAATTTAATAAACATTTCAGTCGGATAAAATACAATAGAAAAAAGTAGTACAGAAAAAAGTACAGTATAGATTGTAATGATAATTATCAACTAAATAAAACAAGTAAAACACGAGCATTTAACATATCTTTTGTTGAACAACGAAGTTTGTTTAAGACGTACTTGAATATGTAAAATGAAATATTTTAAAACTATCTGAAATTGAAATAAAAATAAAGAAACCTAATTTTCTGCCACAATTTACATTTTTGTTTTATTTATTTGCACAAGTTATTTGTAGTAGAATCTGAGCCTAACGTTTCATTTTCTGATTATTTCTATCTCTACTATCACATTAAATTACATAATTGAAAATAAGTAAAATTAACGTGTGGCGCAGTCATTGACCCTAGTCTATAATATATAACAATGTAATTAATATGAGATATATAAACCATTAATAATTAAATTTTCGTTTTAATATTTTCCGGATAGTTAATATGCCCGAAATAATATCTACGTTTCACTTTGTATGGAATTTTATTTTAGAAATTTCAGTTCTATAACAACGATAATTTTACCAAAATATTTATACCGTGTGTCCCACGTAAAGGTTGGCATAGGCAAATAACATGTAAAATCGGTTTTTTGTAAATAAAAAGTGTCCGGCAAAAAAATTATGCATCCAAATTTTGTATCACAATGCTGCCAATATCCCTATATCTTATTTAATACAGATTAATTTATTTTGATACCGCAATTTAATGAAATTAATAATAATAATTCCTAATTTTCCGCCTACTCTTTTTATTGCTACTGACGTATAGTGCTTGCAATTGGTTTTAAATATGTTAATCTGTCACTGTCATCAAGAATACATTAAATGTCGAGAACCGTGTAAATATTATTAGAATGTATTATGGGGGCGCAGTGCAAGACAAATATCTGAATACATCACAGGAATGAACGCTGAATGGTTTCCATCGCCAGAAATTGACAGTGACAGATTAAAATATTTAAAACAAATTGCAGGCACTATACGTCAGTAGCAATAAAGAGAGTAGGCGGAAAATTAGGAATTATTATTATTAATTTCATTACATTGCAGTATCAAAATAAAGTAATCTGTATTAAATAAGATGTAGGGATATTGGCAGTATTGTGATATAAAATTTGGATGCATAATTTTTTTCAGGAAACTTTTTATTTACAAAAAATTGATTTTACATGTTAATTGCCTATGCCAACCTTTACCCCGACACACGGTATATTCAGAACATAATTTATTTCAGATTTTGTTTATATTTTCAGGGTATAATCATCTTAAATTATAGGTTTAGGAATCATTGTTCCAATACATATATAGAATTTTAAGTTAAAAAAGCTGTATATATAATAAGATTTTAGAAAATAAAAATAAATGTTTTTTAAGAGATGTTAATTTAAATTAAATATTATTTTTACAATTTCCAAAAAAGGTATATATTTTTTCATTAATTTCCGTTTGCAAAGTACGTAATTTTTTCATCTCTTACTTTACCATGATAACGCGTATATCGCACAATTTTTCGACCACTGCCGTGAGAAGTAAGTATAAGTAAGTAATAAAAAGAACAAGCTTTCAATACAAATTTAAAGATTTATAATTTATATTTAAAATATTTCATAATCTAAGTGAAAATTTCTAATTTTAACCAATTAACTTGACTGGAAAATAAAAAGCAACTGTGGCAACAGTAAAATGTGTCAAGATTGTCAGTTATACTGTGATCATCACAAAAAAATTGGTACATTTAGCTTTTGTTGTAATCTTCTTTTCTTCAAAGTTCATTTTATGTAGAAATTTAATGCCATGACTAGCCACAGCAGATTTATCTGGCTGGTTCAGTCGAACCCGTTTGTGTTCTGTTTTTCTTATAGTTATCGTTCTGCTAGTATGTCCAATATAACATTTACCACATTCATATGGAATTTTATAAATACCAGAGGACTGAAGCGGGATAATATCCTTTACACTCTTCAACATATGTTGTAGTTTGAGATGTAGAGCAAACGAAAATCAAATGTTATTAATTTTATCAGTAACTTTGTGGATATAGGGCAGAGAAGCAAACAAACGTTCATTAATTTCTTCTGGCTCAAGGCTGTTCTTTGTTCTTTTTGGACGGAAAGCTTTAAAAATTTTCTTTTCTTCATATTCATTAATTTGAAAAATTTCTATAAGCCTTTTCTTTTCCTCTTTAAACTTCTATTTATGACAAATATTGGTAGCTCTGTTCAATAAATACTTCATGGTACTAAATTTTTGAGAAGAATGATGAAGTGAAAGAGAATGAATATATTGGTTGGTATGAGTTGGCTCCCTGCAAACTGAATGAATTATCGTACCGTCAGTTTTTCTTTCCAGAAATACATCAAGAAAAGGGAATGTATCATTTTCTTCTATCTCCATAGTGAACTTGATATTATGATGTATACTGTTATAGTAATTTACATTACAAGCAGGGTAAAACAGTTAGCTTGCGGGTATTGTACAACATTTTACTTGTTACTTATTTGTAAATCAAATTAAAATTATAACCAAGTCATGTCAGTTACACGCAACTGTGGCAACGTGCATTGTTTACCTTGTTTACTAACTTGAAAAATTTTTACAATGCAACTGTCAATTAGTAATTGTAAAGATTCATTTTCAAAGGCAATAGAGGGCTTGGGTAAATGGTGTTTACAATTGATTAACAAGTAAAAGATTTATTCATATACACCCTGTTTATCCTGAGAGCAATAGCCTTAAACTGTATTACGGCACGTTAAATGTTGTCCCCAAAAAGATTCAATTATTATTTTCCAGTTTCCAGCATCCAAATGAAATATATTCAACTTCATGCAAATCTCCGCCAAGAACAAAAAATTCCGGTGTCCGTAGCTAATTTAGTCCGCGCGTTCCATGAAGTTATCTTCACGCTAGGCAGAACTCCGGGCACTCCGGGCGAATCCGGTTCCCGCGGGAGGCTAGGGATAAGGGACGCTCCGCTCACGCTAATATCCAGACCATGAGCCCTTTATTTCCAGGTCGTGGATAGGGATAGCAGTGGAATATTTTTGTTTGATTTAGTTGCAAGTTCTGTCTGCTGGGCTTAGGAATGTGGGGAGGTTTTTTCTTGGAGATAAAGGTTTTCGAATTGAATAAAATACGAGCGCAGCAGCCCTTAATTGTTTTAGCAGTTGACTGATCTTTATTTGATATTTATATTAAAAACAGAAAAGGGGGGACTTGTCTTCTTATGCAAGAGTTTACGGGTTCAAAGTCCAACAAAATATGTGCACGAGTCGTTTACGTTCCACTGACTAAAACAACTAATCTCTAATTGAGAATTTCTTTCTGTTGCTCTTGGTGTATATTGAAAAACTATATAACGTATTACAAAAGAATTTAATTAACACATTTCAAAAATTGCATTCATCAATACAGACCGTCGGCAGCAAATTGTTAAATTAATTGAACATATATTCGTATATATGTTAGCACAGATATAGATTTGTAAAATTGATCAGTATATTGAAGCCCCTGTCACATCTATGATATATTTCATATTTCAAGAATAACAGTACCCATAGAGAGCTTTTCAGAAACATGTCGCAACGCTGTGTTATCTGTTAGGTAAATTTGTTTTCATTTTGAGAAGAGTAATTTGGTGAGTGATTTGTAAAATTTTGGTAGAATATTTTCGAAAAGTACTTGTATTAACAGATTAAAATGCAAGTATTTGCAGGGTGCATTCTATGTAAACGACATCTATCGCCGACAAAAAAAAATAAATGCCTCCCTGATGTATTTAAACTACCTCCCATTGAGAAAGACGCAGGAGCCATGTGTTTATATCTCCGAACAAGCTATACTAAAGCCTTAGTCCTCACAGGACTGTCGTGCCTTATAAGAAGACTACACGTCCAAGTAGTTTGGATGAATAGCGTGATGATATATTTAACTAGTTTGTTTTAAAACAGATATTCTGAGCTAGAAGAATGTTATCAGTCGTTAAGTAACGGCCCCACCCACTTCTGATAGTAGCGGATGTATTTTATAATGTGAAAAGTTCTTGGGAAGGGATTAAACCCGGAACTTTCGGAGAACAACCCGCAACTTACCTTTGCGTTAAAGTGTACGTTAACTAAATTTAAAAGAGAATGTTTTACCGAAATTATGTTATTATTTTATGACCTAATAATACAGAATATCTGGAGCTATAAATAAATAAAGATGTTGTTCAATAAAAATATGATCTTATAATCTCCAGAAAGTCTCACAAAAAACTGAGAGTAATCGATAAAAATGATATGAAACTCATGGCACAATAAATAATCAAGTGGCTAGAGCGATAACAATAAATAAACCAGCATCGCACACTTAACAGCGAGCGGCAAAAATACTTCAAACCACAATACCCTTGACAGTTTTATGTTAAAAATAATGTGTTTCTAAACTTTGTAGAAAAGCTGTTCTCATTCACGTATTTACAACCACTGCACATAAATCTCTAATCCTCGAAGAAAAAAATACAATAAAAACTTTCGCCAATCAATTCATGTTATTATCACCGTGTTTTGTTTCGCGATCGGCCTTTGTTGAACGGAATATTCAATAAGGAAAAACTTTTTGAAATATTCAAAAGCCTGTGTGAATCTAGACACTGGCTTTGTGAAAAATTAAAATGTGGAGCTTTGAAAAACGCAAACATTTCACGTTGGCTAAAGTTAAGCGTAATGCGACCCGTATGTGTCAACAAAATGAATTGTTGCTTCAACGTTTAACTCCTGTCGGAAAATTTACGAAACTTTTCAGTCACTAAATACATTATCATACCTCTGCTCACTGTTCACAACAGTTTTACATAAACCACCATTCATCTGTTTTACGAAATGATGAATACTTGAAAAGTATCAAAAATTCATTCTCTTTTAGTACTGCTAGGTAATAATGAAATCAAATCTTTATTCCGAAATGAATTTACATGAAAATTATTGCATTTTGAGGGGCACCTACATTTTCCACAAATATAGCTTTGTAAAATAAATACATAATTAAGCCAAAATTTATTTTTATATTAGCCAATTATATTTAAAAGCTGTTGCATTATTTGGTTTAAAATTATTTATATTTAATGCATGTTGTGTTATTGACGTGGCGTCAAATAGGTAGAGCATATACGTACGTTGACAGATGATATTCATACCTACGTCATGAATCCCTTGTCCTAATTTTTTTATAATTAATTTCTCGTAAACTATGATAATATGTCGATTTAAAAAATAATTGTGTTTTATCTTCTCTTGTTTAAAATCGTATAAATTCAAATTATTGTCATAGACCTCATTGTTTCACAATAACAATAAGAACGACAATAGAAAAAGTAACGAAATGAAATAAGTTACAAATTTTCGTGAAGGAATGTCTAAACAAAACTTTTTTGACCAAAATATTTTAGAAATGAAGATCATTAGCATATTACAAACCAAAGTTAGTTAGGGTATCAAAACAACCTTAGAATGGAATTCACCAGGCAGCAGGGATAGGAAAGAACAGCCAACACAAGAAAAAGGGGAAAGATGATCAGAAATCAAAGTGCAGTTTGATTTTGAAGCTTTATGGGGTAAAAAGATTCGTGGTACTAAATTAGACTGTGGAAATTTTTTTTTGTTTTCTTCACGTTTTAACGTGTCTTCGGACATAGTTATACAGCATTATCTCCATCGTTTTGGTGGTTGAGGGTTGCTTAATGGAATTGTTTAAAATTCCTGTCCATTTTTAATCTGTACTCATCAGCTCTGTATATGTGTTCATTCCATTCTTTTCTATGTAATTTTGATAATGTTTGTGATTTGACATTGTTCTCTTACATCCTGATTTGCTACTCTATCTAATTTAGTTTTACCCATTATACTTCTAAGTTTTCTCATCTCTACTACCCTCATAATTTTTTTGGATTTGGTGGTATCAACTCGGTATTCAGCTCCATATGTCATTTTTTGTCTTATTGCTCTCTTGTATATTTTCATTTTGCTGTTGGTTGTCATGTATTTGTTTTTCCAGATTATATATTTTACGAAACCTGACATTCTTGCTCGTTCCATTACCTGCTCTCTAATTTCTGCGTTGAGGTGTCTATTACTAGTTATATTGATACCTAGGTATTTGATTGACGTTACATGTTCAATTATCTTGCTTCAATTTGTAGCTTGCATCGTGATGGTTCTTAGGATATTGTTAAGGTATTTGTTCTGCGTTTGTTCTGTATTTTATGTACTAAAAGAGACATAGACTAGATGACTCATGACTCGCGATGAGAAATTGACAAAACAATTAATGGATGATTTAGTACACCATGAACAATGCTGAAATTGAATAAATAAAATAATAAAATAAATGAAACGAAAGATACAGTTACCAACGAAAGAAATGCTTAACTTTTGCTACATTGTAGCACTGTGGAGACCTGTGATTGGATACAATAAATGAATAAGTGGGGGGAAGCGACGATGACGGATTGGGCAAGGATCGAGTGAAGTGAGTCACGTGCGAGCAGCCGAATATTAAATATAGTTTTACGGTTTACCGTGATATGTATTGTTATTATTGGGAAAAGGAATAAATCTTTGGTTTGTGAATAAGTTAGTGTTTTATTATACAACCTGGGGTAGCACAAGCACAATGAACACTTCTGGTCTTAGCCAATACTTAACACAACTATTAATCTTTGAGTAGGCCAAGCGCACCCAACTTTCCCATATGTAGATAGTTGCGGGGCTGGAAAACTCTTCAAGGGTCAACTAAAAGATTGCCTGAAATCATTTAGCTGAACAAGGAATCGGCAAATTTTAGCCCGGATACATAAATTTATCAACATGAATGATAAAATTACAGAATATTTTTATTTAACTTTATTTCTGTGCAAATAAAATATCTAATAAAAATATCCCAAACATGTGTGACAACAAATTTAACCCTAATAAACTTCTGTCAAGTTGACTTACATTAGGTTTTTCATCTCTAGAGAGGAAAATATAGGTCTATTACCAATAAGAGTGCTACTTACAAAAAAATTATTGCCAAAATTATAAATAAATATCTAATTTTATTGAAAATCTTTAGTTTAATCATATACATACTTTAAATTGCCTTACAATTATGTCTTATATTTTTCTTTTTCTAGATTAAATAACAATTTGACAACTTTAATTTAAATTTAAGATTAGTGCATTGGCAACACTGCTACACCTAACTTTAACGTATTAGTTGTGTAGTCGAAGTGTATTTTAGGTCGAAGCAAATCGTTTTTAGAAACATGTCGTAAAAAAAATGTTGTGTCTAACACGAGAGGAAAGCCCTTTTTCCACTCTCGCTTGAAATGCCTTATGAGCTCGATTGGGAAAAAGAAGGGCTTTCCTCTCTAGTTTGACAAATAGCTTTGCTTCCATTAACATATTCAGCAAGCAAAAGTTAATATCGAGTTGTAATCGTTCACGGAGATCTGCACCTAACAGTGAACACTGGCATTATTACTTTGTTTATGGACTACTATTACAGCAAACAAACTATAAAAAGAAAACGAGAACTATAAAATAATGGAAAGTGTGAAAATAAAGAGAGACAATATCGCATAGGGTGGGCGGATGCCTCGGCGGATGTAAGCAGCACGGCCAGTAAATAACGGCGACGGGCGGAACTACCCAGCAGATAAATGTAGGGACGATTTAGAACGAGGGTTGGCCCTACATTGTGACATCTCCCTGCCCGCGGTCCTCGCGTTCCTCGGCCCTTAATATGCAACCGCAATTAGCGCTATCACCCACCCACGTTATCATTATTTTACATTACTTACACTCTGCGTCAGCCACCATTCACTATTAAACACACATTTCGCTCGCCGCAATCTCACAATATTTTTACGTAAATAAAGATCTCGGAATCGTAAACGCATTTGAGCTTCGCTGTATCTTGCCGGAAGCAGAGATTTTTATTTTTAATTATTCTGATATAAATATTGTTAAATTGTTATGTTAAAATTCTTAGCACAAATAACATTATGTGACCATTTTTCTCTTTTGGCATGTTCCTAGGGAAAAATTTATTATTTTTCAATTCTATACAGGTTGTCAGAAAACAACGTTTAAGGATTTACAGGGTGTGTACAACAAGTTAAAAAAATCTTAATATACTTAGGTCCGCAAATCAACTGTTTTCGAAATAACAATGAAAACATATCCACACCGGATCTACATCTTCATTCAAATGAAACACGTACCCGTTCAAAAAACCTGAGTTTTAATTGAATTATATGACAACAGTTGGCGCAAATCTTGAACATCGTTTATAGTTGTTTTGTAAACTAAACTTTTTAAATAACCGCAGATACGAAAGTCTAAAGGATTTAAATCGGGAGATCTTGGGGCCATGCAGTGGAACCTCCTCGCCCTATCCATCTACCTTGAAATTATAAAAATTGTACTTTTCTGACGAAACAAAATAAACTATCATAAAACAAAGTATACGACTCAATGCCAACACTGATCATTATTATTATTATGTTAATATAATTGTAGGGTAAATAACTCCGTGGTAATGCGTCGGACTGTGGATCGTGAGACCCTCTGTTCGAATCCCACAGCTGACAGTTGCCAATTTAAATTTACACCTGTGGTTCCCCCTCTTTGGGGGGCTATGATTTGACGGCTGGTAACCGCATTTTGTACACAAAAATATATAACTTACCTAGATCTGCGTAAGCAGAGTGCCACATCCATAATGGGTAAAAGGAGTGATGATATATTTGTTTTATTTTAATGTAATTGAAAATTGAATCGTTGTAAACTCGGAAACATGAGAAATTCATATGTTCTTTTTTGTAAAATACATAATGGGTGCTATTCACAGGTCTATACTAAGGGCTACTAACTAGGGCATTTTAAAATTTGGCGCTGTTACTTTGCAAAAGTTGTTGATTGCTTTGGAGATCAACAATTTTTTCATAGCAACAATGTTAAATCTAAAAATGCCCTAGTTAGTAGCCCTTAGTATGGACGTGTGAATAACTCCCAATATGTTTACATTTTCGTAATTTTCGTTGCTTACTGAAGATAGTTATTATTATTATTATTTTTTACCTCCCGCCTACTTCTAGGTAAGGGAGGTATTGTTTTTGGTCAAAAAATTGGGTAGTGAGTTTTCAATGAATATGCACGTTTTAGGGTCCCTACAATACGATTTTGCTATTTTCGCGATGATGTCTGTATGTATGTATGTATGTATGTATGTATGTATGTATGTATGTATGTGTGTGTGTGTGTGTAATCTGTGGCAATTTTTTCGTCTCGCATAACTCAAATACTATAATACCAAAAAATACAATTTTGTGAATTATTGCTTCTTATATTTAAATGAAGAGCTGATTAGATTTTGGATAAAATTGGTCAACCGGAAGTAGCAGTTTGCTTGAAGCCCTTAACAGTTTTTCGTGAAAAACACGGTTAAATGTTATTTTGAAAGTTGAAGAATATTTAATTTTACATGTGTTTTGATTACACTAATTTGATTAATTTTCATTAGATTTAGAGATAATAAAATATAAAGAAATTAGATTTTACAAATTTTGCATTCCTAGTACACCATGAAAACATTTAAAAATTTTCAATTTTTTACGAAATGTGACACATGTCATTGTGATTGTGAAGCTGTTTTCTTAGTGAAATATATGTCATAAAATTAAATAAATATACAAAAGAAAATGAAAATTCTCAAATATGAAAATAATAAACAAATAAGAAGGTATGTTTCTGTAACATTAAATACGTTTAAGAGTAGTATTGGGCGGGAGGTTATGTGCTGGCCACATCAGATTTTTTTTTATGAAGATGGGAAGTGGACTAACAACATCGGTCATATGCCGCCTCATGATTATGAAATATATGTGAACACAAATGGCCATGCTCTCCAGTGGGATTAGAACCCACGACCTCTGGAGTACTAGGCTAGTAATATAGCCACTACGCCACCGAAATTGACAGGTAGTTATTTAATTTTGAACTTGAATACGAATTTGACGTCAAAATTTACAGTTGAAAGTTGTCAATAAATTCTCATTTTCAGTACAATTCCAGGAATTTTTTCAAATTTTTTATCGATATATTGGATCCACTATTTTGAATTTTAATATCAGTTTCATAATCAGTTATTCAAATTTACCGCTATCGTGTGAAAACGTTCTTTTGTATTTTATTATAGTACAATTTATTATTAAAATAAATATTATAAAAATTTCTTTCCGAAATGTAAAAATTTCAATGCAATGTTCTTTTAAGTATTTATATTTTACTAATCCCACAATTAATTCACTATAAAGAGAAACAACCTTCACAAGCAGAACAAATACCGTACTTAATTTTTCTTTCGTTTGTTCTCTTTCCCGTAAGAAAGTAAAAAGAATGCTTACGGTTTTATTGCGATTAAATTCTTTACATAAATTAAGAAAAATGCGTGTGTAGTTTTTGTGCGTTAATTAATAATAATTTATTAGAGAAATCAGACTATTTTCGTACGTGAATAATTGTTTAAGTTTCGGCGCTCGAAGGTCAAAGACACTATAACGCTGGCTTTGGAGTAAAATGGTATTATAATTTGCTGACATCGAAACATAAGCGCGCAGCGCTTATTCCCAAAGGGGTCAACATATATGTATTATGTTTCACTTATTCTTATACTTAAGCCACTTTGTACCTGATATTGGTCTTTAGTTTGTATAACTTGCTAATTTGTTTTATTAAACTCATATATGTTTTGTTTACAATTGTACACTTTGTACAAATCACATCAGAATATCCCGATGATTACTGTTCAAACACCTGAAACCTTTGGATTATAATTTCTCGAATTAAAGAAAGTGTGGATAAAGACGTACTTTCTTGTTTCATTTTAACACATTGTGTTATTTGGGAAATGTTAAATATTTTTTCAACTTTACCTTGGCTCTGATGATGACAGCTATAGCTGTCGAAACGTCTGCATAGTTTTTAAATAAATAATTGATTGCAATTCCGCTTTCTGGTTCTTCCCATATTTCCTCATCAGTCGATCATTGCATCTTTTTCATCACTATTATAGCATACAGTTTTATAATAAAATAAATCAGTATACACGTTCACACTGATTTACTGTGAGCAGTACTGAACTGTTGCTTTTCTTCCGAGAAATTGCAGTTTATAAATCATGTTTCCACGGTGATAGAAATCGGTCCGAGTTCTCGAATCGAAAACTCGGATCGTGGATAAAAAACTCGAATAGAAAACTAGAATGGAAAAATGCTTACTATTTCATTTTTTCATACTAGTTGCTAACTTCATTTTCATGTTACCAATTTAAATTTTGACGTTTAATGTTTGAAAAACTGAAAAATTTGCCAATCAAAGCTGAAAATCAGTATTTTCAAACAGTTTCTGAAACATGAAATACATATTTTATTAATTTTACGTATAATAGTATATTCTACGACAAGTAATGGAATGGCACATATTCCACGCGAGCAAAAAGTTTGTAGCCCAAGTTTGCGAGCGTGGGATAGGCCATTCCGTTACATGTTGTAGACTATACTTTCTATAAAAAGGTTTTGGAAATTATACAAAAATACAAATATAAAACTGTTGGAAACGTCAAACTCAAATAAATCAAATTAAAACAAACAGAAGTAACCATAGTAACTGAATCAAGATACTTCATATGTCGCGCTAATAAGCGGTTCTGATTCGTCGAAAATATTCCATACGCCGCGTATGGAATGTTAGTGATTCCATAACAATTTTTAGTAGTGGAATGCCCAGTTTCCAAAACAGTGTTATAGAAACAAGTTTATCTAACACGTCTCAAAAAATGCTCTATAACTATTGTGATTTAAAAAAAGGAAAGTAACAGATTACCCACTAGAGGGTATAATTTTGAGGAAAATCACTAGTGAGTATTTTTTTATTTATAACAATAATAACACAAAACACCTTGGTAACCACTTAGTTTGACATAATTTCAAAAATATAAAGCATATGTCACTGTCAAATAATATTTCTTTAATAAATTTTGCATTTATTAAGAGTTGTTGGATAAAACGTTATACTTCACACGTGGACAAAGTGGAATTACCCACTCGATAAAATTATCACACTCTGCTTTCGGCTTCGTGTGCTAAAATTTCTCTCGTGGGTAATTCCTTACTTTGCCCACTTGTAATGTAAATAACTATTAATTTACTTATGTCAAAATAATTGCTTAAGTTATATTTTATTAGATTTGAGCATTGGTCGAATTGACTGAAACGAACTTTGTAAATTCGATTAACCTGACATCTGTTGTTATACAAGATCACTGTTTTTGATATAAAACTATATCCGAGATCTTGGTCCGATTTCTATCATCGTGGACACATGCCTTAAGAGAGGTATGGTGACGGGTTAATAATAATTTGAAATTATTTCGAGTTGTAAATTCATTGGTGAGTGGCTCCCAATTTCGGTGTCGTGGTCGCTGTCACTGACAGCCTGGTGAGCTAAGCCCAGTTTGCGTTGAATGTTTACATGTTTAAAAAGCATATCAGCATTTAGCGGAAAAACGGTGGTATCCTAGCAACCAAGAACAGCGAAAGTGCGATGATTGTTTTAAATAATAACATGGCCTACCGAGAGAGATCGTAGTATTGTCTCATTAAGATCTTTTTCGCTACAATTAAGAATTGTATTTTCTAACGAACAATTGTGATAAAAAAGTACTCTCAACTGCCTTCCAGTAACTTGATTAGAAAAAATATCGTAGATTCATTTCTTTTCAATGCCAACTGTAACGATATTTATTTTTTAATAAATGTTAATTGCTGTGTTTAAGTGCAAACATTCACTTGTTTATACTGTGGTATTAACGAAATTATTGACCGTTTATGTGCATATAAACATAAAATATTAATTATTATTTTAATTCCCAGGAACATAAAATCATAACCTAAACATTTTATTTGTGAAAAATGCTAATCATATTTTATTGTAGATTTATATTTAACAATAAAATAACTGGGTTAACGGATCGTTCGTATTTTAATTTGTACATGTGCATTCTTCGTAAAATTATTTTGAAAGTTGTCACTGAGTACCTGCATACAAAGACATCTAAACAATTATGTTATGTATTTAATAAGTTACACTTTCTACAAATTAAGTAATATTCTGAATATAATACGAAAGTATTTCTGATTTCCATTAATGACGAATTAATTATTTAATTTTATTGAAAACAATAGTGATTTATAAATAATAAAGATTGTGGGTGATCATCTAATGTTTTGAGCAGTTAAAAAGAAAGTCTCTGCGCGAGTGAAAGAGTTGTTGAGCACCCGGTATAGCATTTTACATCTTGGGAGGGGAGAGATTTAGTGGTAGAGCTGTAATATAAAAATCTTTATTGTTAATTCTTTGCCAGTTGTGGATAATCTTCGGTGGGTAGAAGTTTGGTTTTGTGTTGTTTTGTGATTTTAACAACATGAGGATTTGTTCGGCATACCTTGCGGTAGGTGTAAACACTTCAAACTAGCTTCAATATATGATATTTAGCATGTTCGCTTACCGACCTTAAATCAATTGTTTTGTTTCGATAAATATTATGAAATAAAATTTAAATTAATATTCATGTTACATATTTCATTCCAATGACAATATTTCGTTGCATTGTTTTATGAATAATTATTTATATAATATTTGCTTTGTGTAGCAATGACAGCCAATAATTTATTCATGAATATCAATATTTTTGTTTAAGTTATTAAACAAAAATTAGAGAGGGTGTCAAATTAAATATATGTTTTTATAATAACAATGGTAGCAGATTTTAATAACTATACTGTGAAAATATTTGTTTAACACAATATTTATATTATTTCTATTCAAAATACATTCTGTTTTGTTGAGGGTTAAATGTATAATTATTAATTAGTAAAAATATTACAATTGTGTATTATTTATAGTTGGCGGTGTTCATTCTTGGCCCATGTATGTCTTTCGGACTCAACGATGACTTGTACCTTGAAGATGATGGGATTGCACTTATCCGAGTTAAACGTGAACCTCCAGTTCGCCGCCGACCCAGCAAATTTTCAAAAAAACGTCGCCCGAGCAAAATAAGCTTCGTATCTACTAGCTACAGTCCACCATCATCCAGTTACAGCGCCCCAAGCAGTAGCTACGGAGCTCCATCAAGTAGCTACGGCGCTCCAAGCAGCAGCTACGGAGCTCCAAGCAGCAGCTACGGCGCTCCAAGTAGCAGTTATGGCGCACCCAGTAGTAGTTACGGTGCACCTAGCAGTAGTTACGGTGCACCTAGCAGTAGCTATGGCGCCCCAAGTAGCAGTTACGGTGCCCCAAGTAGTAGTTATGGTGCACCTAGTAGCAGTTACGGTGCACCAAGTAGTAGTCATGGTCCCCCTAGTAGCAGTTACGGTGCCCCGAGTAGTAGTTACGGAGCACCTAGTAGTAGTTACGGCGCCCCTAGTAGTAGCTACGGTGCGCCAGCGCCATCGTCAGATTACGGTGCCCCAGCTCCTAGTAGTAGTTACGATGCCCCTAGTAGTAGTTATGGTGCGCCGAGCAAATTTGCACCATCGAGTGATGGAAGTTATCCAAACCCTGTCAATCCTCCGACTCATTATGGTGCCCCTGCCCCTGCTCCAGCTCCTGCACCATCCTATGGAGCCCCAAGCTCTAGTTATGGTGCACCGGCACCTGCCCCGCCACCACCACCGCCATCGTCGAGTTACGGTGCTCCTAGTTCTAGCTATGATGCTCCTTCAAGTAGTTACGGGGCCCCGGCTCCAGCGCCCTCTGGAGGTTATGGTGCACCGGCCCCGGCACCTTCAGGAGGATATGGTGCTCCTCCTAGTTCTAGTTATGGGGCTCCTCCTTCTAGTAGCTACGGGGCTCCTGCCCCCGCACCGAGTTCTAGTTACGGAGCACCTAGCGGTGGATACGGAGCGCCTGCGCCCGCACCTAGTTCCAGTTACGGGGCCCCTAGTTCTAGCTATGGAGCTCCTTCTCCCCCTAGTAGCAGCTATGGAGCTCCATCTAGTAGTTATGGGTCACCTTCGCCTCCCAGTTCAAGTTATGGAGCCGCTTCTTCAGGTTATAGTGCTCCTAGTTCTAGCTACGGAGCTCCGTCCAAACCGTTACCTCCTTCGACAAGTTATGGAACGCCTATACTGTCAGGCAGCTACAGTAATCACCTTCCTGTGTACTCCACCATCAGTGACTTCAGCCTTGACCACGGTGACGATATTTTTTCATCCGCTTCAAATCAGGTTGGCGCCGTCGTGCTACCTGATGAGAAGTCAGCGTCCGGAGGCCCGGGCGCTAGTTACCGACTACTTGAAGACGTGACGGACCCCTTCGGGGGCAAGTACGCTGAACCGCCGACTGGATTCTTTGAGCATAGCGCCTTTGCTTTCCCATAATCCCGTGTCAGTTAGTTTGAGTATTGTGTATGATATTCATTTGTAGCAGCACACACTACTTGTAAATTTATGTATTTATTGTTTATGTTGTTAATGTAAAAATTATTTATTTACTTTTGTATAAAGTTTATTATTGATTTATGTAATGTACGGAAGTATATTTATTGTTATTGACACTATTGATTCAATAAACAGCAAAACATTCATTACCATTCCTTATTATTGCAACATATACCTATAACCCCGAATATAAATATAAATTGTAAAATTCTAAGTCTGAAAATAATGTAAGAAATTAAATCCAACCCTTAAGCCTTAACATAACGCGAAAAAAATTTAAATACGTATTGCGATAATAAAGTTATTAGCATCAGTAGGTACTTTACATTTTTATTTTATTTTATTTTACCTGATGTATAATTTATCGCAATCATTACACATTAAATTCAATTAAAAATATTAACAGTAAATTTATTTCTTTACCTATGATTTGGTATCACAAGATAAAAATAAGTTTCTTAATAATTTTGATAAGAAAATGAGTTACAAATTAATAATATAATTAAAACATTACTAGGTAACCGTAAAGATAAAATCAAACTTCTTAATAATAATCATAATATTAATTCAAATTTAAACCTATTAAAAACAGTAAATAGAAATAAAAGTTTGCATCTACTGATGATAACTTAGTTATCGAAATAAGTATTTAGATATTTACTTTAAAGATTGTGGGTTTGATTTAATTTTTAGTTTGTCAGTGTATAATAATTTGTGTTCTAAAATTTATTATGTCGATTACTTTATAATTTACAGTTTGTTTTATTGAAGAACTCTGTAAATTTCGAAGGATAATTTTGATAGAAGTATTAAATAATAATTAGGTATATGGAAGAAGAGTAGTCTCGTCTAGAGTGCGTAACAATTTAGCAAAGGCTTTATATAAATAATGAAGCGCTAATGGGTTGACGGGAGAGCGTACGACAGTGAAATGTCCTTCATTGAAAGTTTATAAACACATTTGTGTTTTGCTAGCGTGTGTTCTGTGTTTCAACTTCTGGTTGCGGCTTCCTGTTTACGGTGACTTGTTTATTCCATTCTTATTTATAAATATTCCAACGGAACGAAATTATCGCAGTGTATACCCTTCGTGGAATAGAAATTAAATACGACAAATACATGCTACTATCTTTACTCGCTTCAAAGCGCTGGAATAACGACTCATTTCACCAATAATAATTATTTTTTTAATCGTTTCTCCTTCTCTCACAAAATACTCCAAGTGTCTACTTGTTTTCGAAGTATTAGATTTGTTTCAATATACATTTTTCGTTAATTTATTGCTGAGATTTAATCTATAGAATTAGTTTATAGAATTGGGATTTTATCCAAACCTTTACGATTTGAAATCAATTAAAAAAAAATTAAATAAAGATATCGCCACACAATTTTCTTATTTCTGGGTATAGCACTCTGCTCACATCAGATCTCAAGGTATGATATTTTCTGCATGTGAAGACCCGTCAGAGACAGCCTCAACACATCGCAGAGGAACCGCATAGGTAATACTTACATGAAGAGTATTTTTACAGTATTTTGTTGGCAGTGAATATCGAACTAGAGTTTTATTCAGTTAAATTTAATTGAATGATTTTTTAAATACAGAACATTTGACCCACGTATTATCGCTGTGGAGTGTGGATGCTTCCGAAATTTATAGATATTTTTACTTTCATTAAAATAAAAACAATTTCTGGATTACAGTCAAAAATTTATTCCAACCTCATCCGGTTTAAAAAAAAAATAATGCAAACTAATTATATCTGAAAAGTAATAACTGTTATCTTGTCAACTACCTTTGAATTTGCACAGTCATAGTTTTATAAGAATTCAGAAAGATATATTAAATAAAATGAACACTATGAAGCACCACTAACCCTACCTAACTATAATAATGTTATATTTTGGGTTCATATTTAAATATTACCTCGTTTTTTAATAGACATCGGTGTTATTTTAATATTTTACGGTCAGGGTGCGGATTTAGAACGGAGGACGGCCAAATACGAAGACGGCAAAATACAGGGACGGCAAATTTTTGATAAATACCAAAGGCAAAACACACAAAATTAAAATATTAGCCAATTTAAAAATAATTGTTATACAATCCCATGTCATATTTATATCGTTGAAATAAAAAAAAATACCTTTATCTAATGGACTAAAAATGTATATAGGTAGGTTATCATTTTTTAAAAAAGTTCTATCATTTGATAACCACTGGTTGACTTTTCTGTTTGTTATTTATTTTAAATGAGGATTTTTTCCTGGTCATGTTTTGTATGTAACATTTTTCTCAGAAATCATTAATTTGCCCAAAAAAGCGCTGGTTGTTTAAAAATAATATAATGTTGAATAAAATGTTACACTAGTAAAAACTGCTTAAAACAAACACAAGCAATTTTAGCATTGTTTGCCAAGCAGAAACTGCATTGTGATTATCATTTACTTTGGCTTCATGCAGTTCTGAACATTATACATATATTTTCAGTGCACAATAATATTTTTAAATTTTTTAGATATGGGTTTCTATAGGTACGCAAACATTTCCGAGGTATGGAATGCTCCGTACACTCCAAACATTAATAATAATAATGTCTAAATGAAAAACATTGTAGATTGTTTTTAATTTATTGTAAAATACTGTTGAGTTAAAATTAAGGTACAGTGCTATAGATAAACCTATGTGATGACAGCGAAAGAGAGTGGGGAGGGGACGGCAAATTGCCGTTAGCCCTTAGGTGGCAGAAGTATAAATCCGCCACTGTTGGGAGTAAATAAGGGTTAAAAATGGTGCTAGTACAAACACGGGTAACCAAGTAACTAAGAAATATATCATTACGCTTTTTACCCATTATAGACGTGGCAGTTTGCTTAAGATGATCTTAGTAAGTGATGTATTTTTTGTATATGAGGTGCGGTTACCTGCCGCCAAGTTATAGTCACCGAAGATGTTAGTGGAGGAGGAACCATGGGGCTAAATTTAAAATGGCCACTGTCGACTGTATCTCGTACAATCCAATATGTTACCATGGATCTATTTACCCTGGGTAACCTGTTTTGTTTATTAGAAATAGGGCTAAAATATTGTTAAAATTGGTGTTAGTAGCTAACCCGCAAACAGTTACTGTATGAAACTTGTATATTTTCTTATTATTTGTACAATGATTACAAGAAATTTACACCGAATAAACGTCATTAAAAAGAGTTAACAGAAACATATTGTTTAATTCTTAATATATACAAAACAAAACATAGCTTCATTAGCACCATCATGATCAATACCTAGGCTTAATCTGTCCTAAAATATTCAAGCTGTTAAAGAAATCCAAGATAGCTTGAACATCAATTCCATGTGCTGCTCCATCTGTCATCAAATCTTGCACTATATCCGTTGCGAAGACATCCGCAATGCTAGCTTGCATGGATGGGCTGAGCATCAGGAGTGCCAACCTCCGGAACTCTGAGCTGAAGGTGAACTTGGTGACGGCGAGCAGCTGCATGCGGACCACCGGAATCTGAGGCAGAATCTCCAGGAAGAGCATCTCATAGAGGCCGGTGGATGCACGCGGGGCAACACGGACGGGGGCAGCGAGACTGCGAGTCACGTGGTCCCAGCCAAGGATGTCGTGGACTATGTTGATGAGCTTGGCGCCATCTACGCCGACGGATTCTAGCTGCGCTCGGGCCTGGAAATAGTGAGAAAAAAACTAGTAACTTTATCGGACATTTTAGAATAAGCGAAAAAATGTTCCGCCAGCTATTATCAGTACATTGAACCGTAATTATAAACAGTTCTTCGTAAGTGATGAAAATAGTATATTACGTAATGAGGGATGTAAGAAGCAAATTACGCACGAGTGAAAAAATTGACACACGAGCCGCGCGGCGGTTTTTTAATTTAGCGAGGGCGTACTATACTTTTTGTACGGCCACTCAATAATATTTCTAAATTAAAAACATAATTCAGATAGTTATAAATTTATTAAATATTTTTTTATCTCCAATGAATTTTTGATACACAAATTCGTATCTTTCTCGAGATTTAGTAGGCAAAAGATTATTTGTGCACTTTTAGCTCAAGCTTTTATCTCCAGTGGTTTTATAATTTAAATATCACTGTCACTTGACGTTTCTTAGCTAAAATATTTAAAAATATAAGTAGAGCATAATAATATTTAGTAGTACATATTTACCTTACTATAAAACACAAATTATAAATATATACTAAAGATGGGACACTATAAAATATAACTAGTACATGTAATAATCACACATATTACATAAATGTCAAACAAGCTTTGTTTTTGTTTATAAAAATAAACGACAATTGAGCGTAGGGATACATAATTAGAGCTCTAGAAGAATGTAGGTATTCTCGTCCGCCATTTTGGGTCCAGATGTCATAAACAAAACAAGTTATTGGAATCCAGTGAGTTATTTTTAAAAAGAAGAAAAAAACATTTAAAATTTTTATCTGTCAAATTTTTATTTTGGACAGTTTTTATATTTCTGTAATTCTCTAAAATCAACTACACAAATCATACGGTAATATATTATTAGACACTGTACACTTGCCTGTTAGATATGGAATAAAATAATTGAAGGAATGATATATTACAATTATTTATCAATGTCAACTTCAAATTTGACATAAAAGAATTAAGGTAACTGGATTCCAATAATTTGTTTTATTTATGACACTTGGACCCAAAATGGCGGATGAGAATACTCATATATTCTAGTGCCTTAACATAATGAAACATAGTTCCCTCTACATATTTTATTAAAATATTTTTGATGGCATAATTTATAATAACCCAGCAAAATATAAATTTAGTTATACAATTTTAGCAGTTAACCAAATTTGAATCCATAACATTTAAAACTAAAATTTGATGTATCATTTTGGTAGTGTGACTGTCAGTAGTGCCAATATAAATTTCATCTTCATTACATAACAGTGTTACGTAATGAAAATTCATTAGATAACACTATGCATAACAAAGCACTTACATTGATGTAGTTTGTTCTGTAATGACAAACTTACAGTAGTGGCCGTAGAAAAATTATTTTGAATACTATAATACTTATTACTTGTCAATTCAGTAAATAGGTATTACTTTAAAATGAGAGTATTGATTATTAAGAAAATAAATATGCACCTTAATATTTATAAATCAAATATGATTGATCTAAAACTGTTTTATGAAAAGTAAAATATTTTTCATTTTTGGTTAATTTTCCATGGCTGTAATTTTAATAAATATTAATTGTACCTTGATATATCGTGAAATTCTAACATTAAGGAAACCAAATGGACCTTATAACATGCATTTTTAAATTTTGAACAGCTTTTGTATTCACACTTCTGCTGTAAAGTGAAAAGGTAAAAATTTACAACAATATAAAAAATAGCATTGAAAACTCTATACAGTACATTTAAATTCTACAGCCGGTATGTGTGTGACGATTTTTTCGTCTACGATAATTACAATTTAATGAAGATATTATTTTAAATAACATATTTAGAATTTTACTATTCAAGTTATGAATTCATTAGATTTTGATAGCAAACAATCGACGGGAAGCGGTTGTTAAAACAGAGAATTTTAGTACGTATCTTAATTAAATATTCATTTATGATAATTTTTGTTTTAATAATAAGATGTAGAGCAGTGTACAATTTATATTTAAAATTTCATGTTTGTTTTGTGCTGTTTAAATATTAAAAGACTTAAAGAACATTTAAATAGCATAAAATATAATGTAACGCAACACGAAGTGATACAAAATAATAATATTATTTAATAAAATAAAAATTGGAGGCAATTCTACATCTCATTTACAATAGATATTGAGATGTGTATTTTTCATATAAATTATGCTGCATTTAAAAACATATTGCACGCTCATTTACGTATGCTTTCATAATTAATGTTTTATATTTGTATATGCGTATATGTAATTGTTTTTTATTCTTTATAAATATTACGTACTTTCTATGTACTGATTCATATGTACAGGATAGTCCATCGGTCTGTATTTTGTATTTTATGCAATTATTATAAATATTACCGAAATTTTGTTTTTACAAAGTTTATTTTGCATTAAAATGCCTATGTATCTGTAGTATAAGTTTTTATACCGGGTGCTCCATTCTCGCGCAATGGTATGCAACGTAGTATTTTTAAATGGAACACCCTATATATTTTTATAAAATGTTAAAGATCTTATGTTTCTCTTTAAATAAGTTCTTATTCAATATAGTCCTAAAATGATCAGTATAGAAGTTATTTATGTTTTTATGATTCAATAATCACGCAGAAAATTTGCCATAAAATTGTGTGCAAATGTTTAAACAATCAGATTAGTTGATGTCAGATATGTAATAAATATTACTTACTATTTTCACTTAGTTGAACAACTTTTTTTTTGTTTAGTAGTTGAACTAATGTTCAATTTGAACATTTTTTATAAATTTATTTATTGTTCTTAATTTCATGGCATACTTTCTGTGTTTGATTCTTCATTAATAAAAACGTGAATAGTTTAAGTACTGATCATTTTAGGACTATAATGAATAAGAACTATTTTAAAGAGAAACAAAAGGTCTTTCAAATTTTGCAAAAATATATAGGGCGTTCCATTTAAAAATAAAAAGTTGCATATCATTGCGAGAAAATGATACACCCGGTATAAAAACTTATACTGCAGATATATGGGCATTTTAATGTTAAATATACTTTGTCTGAAAACATTTTCGGTAATACTTATAATAATCGAATTAAATAAAAAATACAGACCGATGGACCAGCCTGTATATATCACGTTTTGTTCTCGGGTCAAACATGTTTCATTGTTTTGATTATTATTGTATTAGTGACCCCTTTGTAATTGGGATTTCATCCTGTTACGTGGTCAATAATTATAAATAAATAAATCTATTTTATTTGAAATCGTCATTAAAAGCTCAGAAATCGTCACTAAAGTAACCCATTATACGACGATTTTGAGCAACCCAGTGTTGGTAACCGTTAAATAATTATTGTACAATTAGGATAATTTTAGCAGATATACTGACGTACTATAGTAAAATTGGACGTAACATGAAACAAAATTTGCAAGAAGAATTAACTAATTAATTCCGATGACGAAATTGAGGACAAAACACATAATTTTGAGTGTTATTTACGATAACTTCACTTCTCGAGGTTGGCAACACTGACTGTCAGTTTCAATTGACAACTGACAGATGTATAAACTTAACCAATATTGTAATTTTTTTACAGTTTTTTCGAATTTCAGATTTCAAGTTAAACTTAATATGTACCTCGGCACTGCAGTTCCTTTTTATCACTCACATGGTTTATTTTCCTCAACTCTACGGATCTCGGCAACTAAATTCCATAATCGTGATAAATAATGAACTTCAGTGCCTTGATACATAAATAACTATTCATATAAAAAAATTTAATTTAAATTAATTTTATACTGAGATATACATAATGAACCAGATAGGACTTTAAGTAAGCTTCCAATTTCTATTCAGGTCGTAAAATGAGCATATAAAATTTAAACGTAAAATTTGACATTGATAGCTTCATTAAATTTTGAATTATCCTGGCCAAAATATCGTCACAAGCAGGTATATATAATATACAAACGCTCTTACACACAGACGTCATCGTGAAAATAGTGTAATCTTATTCTAAGGATCCCAAAACACGGTAATCTGTTGAAAAGTCAATATCGAAAATTTTTACCTCCTTTAATAAATATGCGCGATAGATATGAAATCAAAAAAATTAAATATTTTGAAAATTTAACTATTTGATGGAACGTTATATGTTATTTATTCTTCAGATATTTCAAATTACTGTTATTGAATTTAATTAACACGTTTTTCTGCATTATTAAAACTATCAAAAATAAGGAAAGCATTAAAATGTACAATTTATTGTACTGTTTATTCTACTTAACTACAATTTAAATATTAGAAAGTTATAATTAGGTATTAACTTGAACCGCTAATGGCTGGTTTATACTGAATTTAATTTACAGATTTAGATTTAGAAATTTTGATTTGAAATTTGCGATTTACCTCCTGGTTCATACCGAATTTATTAACTTTGCAATCTACCAATCAACATTATTCCTCAGCTTTTTGACATATGTCTTAAACAATAACATTAACTTATCATATGTGATGTTCTTCAATTACAGATATTTAATTAATATCACATTTTAACACTCTCCGAGTCCATGTTACAACAATATTTTATGATGACCACAAATAAATCAGTATGACATTTTTGACATATTTTACTTCTGTCACAGTTATTTTTTCTTTTCCAGTTAACCCTCTATTGCATGAATTATATATTTTTAAAATAAGGGCACAAAAAGTTATTTTTTACAAAAGAAATATTAATATATTGATAATAACTGGGTTACATAAATTTTTTTCTTAAAATAAAAAAAAATTTTATAAGTTTTGTTCACTATTGAAAACATTATGAACAAATACAACGCAATAGAATTATGGTCTATTGGGTCGTGTTTGCGTACTATAGAAGATTGTTTGATGAACAACCTCTTCTAGAAATATATCAGATAAAAAACAAATTTGGAAATTTTGTAAGGTGTATTTAGCTGTAATATATCAGCAGGTAATAATCTGCTTCCTACAAATTTTACATTTTCTAACTAAGTTTCTGTAATTATTCTTTCCCACTTCAATTTTTTTTTTAAGTTGGACAAATTAGGAAGATTGATCTAATTGGGAATTGACAAAGTTTATATAATGTTCCCAAATGGTTACAACATGATTGCCATGAAAGTAAACTGCATAAGAAAAGAAAATAAGAATTTTAAATTTTATATTCTCGATTGGGAACAATATGCAATAGAGGGTTAAGTTGATTGGCTGGATTTGAAAATTCAGATTTAGAATATAAAATATGGTGATAATTTAAAAGTAAATTGTAAATCTGTTAATTTATAAATCCGGTATAAACCAATAAAGGTATTTTAATGTATTTCCTATTTTTTAAATTAAATTTCTAAATCTAAATTTGTAAATTAAATCCCGTATGAACCAGCCATAATAATGGATAAAATATAATATTAATTAATTAATTAATAATAATATAGCAAAAAAAAAACCGAATTTAACCCAGATTAGCTAATCAAACAGAATGAGAAGTTGACATGGAAGTGATCAGTTGTTAAGAGGTCGTGACGTCATTCTAAAATGCACTTACTCCATTCCACTCAGGGCCAGCTTCCAGCTCCAGAACCTTGGCTTTGGTAGTTTCCGCGGTCATATACGCCCACAGGTTCGCGATTTCTGGATCAGTCGCAATGCGATTCTTCACGATCGCTTCTATTTTATCCCGCGGGATCAGATCAATAAAATCCTGAATATCCTGGTTTACATCGGACCGCAGAAATCTGGGATCTTGCTGGGAGAACTGGGGAAGAGCCAAAACCATGGAGATGGCCAGACAAGTGAAGGTGATAACGTGCCTCATTTTGGATTTGTTTTTGAGGATCAACTGTTTGACGCAAATTTTTTTGGGCTCTTTTATAGTATTTGCTTATCTTACACTCAAAATATATGATAGATTAAAAATCACATTGTTTATAACCATACTTAAAATATAAGAGTTTTGTTTATATAATATTTGAACATTACTATGAGATTATCAAATATGATATTTAATATTAAATGCTTCTATTTAAATAGCATAATTTTATTCTGGAAGATTTGCTTTAAAAATATATAATTAAATGATAAGAAGTTTTGCACTAAATTAAAAGTTATTAAATGTGTTTTTTTTAATAAACGTAGTATAAGGAGGAAGTTTTATGTACGAAACACATACAACTGAAGTTTTACTTTTTATCACGAATTTGTAATTTATTTGCGAGGCCCGTAGAGCCGAGGAAAATAAACCATATGGGTGATAAAAAAAAACTTCAGTGCCGCGTACATATTAAATTTTATGTGAAATAGAAAATTAGAAAAAATAATTTATAGGTTAAGTTTGCACATCTGTCAGTTGTCAATCAGAACTTGTACTCAATGTTGTCAACATCGAACGTTAAAGTAATCGCAAATAACACTCAAAATTATGTGTTTTCACCCCAATTTCTTCAGTGGAATTAATTAGTTCGTTCTTCTTGCACATATTACTTTATTTTACGTACAAATTTACTATCGTACATCCCACATCTGTTGAAATTTTCCTACTTGCACAATAATTATCGTTCGATTGTCAACACTACGTTACTCAAAATCGTAATATAATGGATTACTTTAGTGCAGATTTTAACGACGATTTTTGCCTTCTTTAGTGCCTATTTCAATAATAGTATATTGTGTTATTAGGAGTAAATGTGATAGTTTGGGTGCTGAGCATGTAAGTTTGAACGACGAGAGAAGCGAGTCGGACAATTACATGCGAAGCATACAATGTCACATTTACTCCGAATAACACATGCTATTTTTTCTTCAAACATAGGAAATAGACATTAAAACATTAAAAAATGTTCAAAACTTCAACAAATATTCTACCGTATCCAGTATTTCTAGTTGCCACAGAATATGATATTTTGTTATTTTTGTTTATTTGTTTTATTCTTAACTGTCAAATTACTGAATTACAACCTTACTATTTTGCATGATATTTTACTTTGTCCGCCGCCGGCGTAAATGTGTTGCCAAGGAGACACTTTTACGCCGGCGGCGACAATATTAAACGTCTACTTGTTGAATACAAATACATAACAACGTACTTTTATGACGTTTGAGAAAAAAGTATTATATATGTGTTACAATATTTTATGTATAACTGCATTGCAGATTATTTTTCATTAACTTAGAACGACATTTATATTTGACACATGATGTTGACATGAAATTTTGAAAGTTTTTAAATAGGTTTTTTCAGCTTTTTGATTACTAAGTTGCTTATTATTTTCTTTGAAAATACTCTGATTTATTATTATGGGAAAAAATATTCAAATAGCTTTAAATTAATGTTTATAATTGTGTAAATAATGTTACCATTAGTAAAAATGATGTTCCTACATAATGAAAACTAATAAATTAATGAAATTTATTTTGTCGTTGATTTTTATATTATCTTTATGAACTGCTCCATAAAAAGCTATTTTATAGCAGCTAAACAATATCATCAGTGATTACAATATTTTATTTCAAATATACATAGAATCAGCTATAGAATAATATTCACAGAAAAAGCAATTATACAGTCAATAATATGTTTAAATAATCATAGTTGCTATGAGAACAAACAAATGACTCAAACTCTATATTTTATGAGAAACATTTGCCATGTGTAATTATTAAATAATTAATTCTTCGGAATTGCAAACGAAAAGTTTATTTATTTTAAAAAATTCAATTTTCGGTCATAACAATTACCATACTCAGGTAAATAGATACATCAAAGTATATAAAATTTAAATTATTGTAAAATAAAACAACACATTAAATATTTATTATTTGCACAGTAACAACACTACTAATTGTGCTATATCTACTCAAATCAAAATCAGTTTTCAGTTGTGCTTGTTTGAATAAAGATATATAATTAGTAACATTGTTGCTGTGGAAATTATTATTGTTTAATATGTTGCTTTTTACATAGTGCATTTATATATGACGTAATATTTTTAAAAAGTTTAAATCTTTTATTTATTGACATATCTAATTTTAATACTCTCAATTTCCCCTGAGAATGATCATTGTTATGGCCGAAACGTGTGATTTTTTTAAATAATTTTTTTTTTACTGCAGGTCAGAAAAATTAATTATCTAATCTTTCTATAACAATTGATCATTGATTCTATCAACTTCAAATATAAAAATATTCAAATTCAGATTTATATCTCTAAAAAGTCGAGTGGTTGACTGTCATCATTTTTTTTAATACATTTATGATTCTAGTCAATTAAACAAAAACCAATTTTTAATCCATGTAATACATATTTATAGTTTACGAGAAATAAGAGGTATGAATGCCAAAATAAATACTGGAAAATAAAGAAACAAATTCAAACTATTACGTTATAAACATGTTTTAATTTCAATATAATCAATATAATAATGGGGTAAATAGCTCCGTGGTAACGTGTCGGACTGTGGATCGTGAGATCCTCAGTTCGAATCCCACTGCCGACAGTTACAAATTTAAATTTACCCCTGTGGTTCCCCCTCCACTAACATCCTTGGGGGCTATGATTTGACGGCTGGTAACCGCACTTCATACGAATAAAATATATCACCTACCGAGATCTGCGTAAGCAGAGTGCCACACCCGTAATGGGTAAAAGGTGTGATGATATATATATGATGATGATGATGACATAATCCGTATTTAAAAACTCGCTACAGCGTGCGCAAATGCAAGATTAAAACACGCCGTGCTTTAATGGTTGCTAAGCAATAACAAAAGTAATTACTATTAATATCTGTCAAAACTGTCATGATAAATTGTAAAAAAAAAAAATCTACATAGGAACGTAAACAATAAATGCTAATCAATCTCCATGTAAACGATATACGTCAAACGTCGAACGCGCAAAATTAAGAAATTAATCAAAATTAAAATGTTACTTTCCAGTTTTTTTTTTCAGAATATGATGCAGGTGTAATAAAAAATAACGTATGACACACGTGTATTACTGCTTTTAAAATACTAGCGACGTTAAAAGCTTGCTTATATACTTTTATCATAAATATGCTATTATGTATTTATGAAAGCAATTTTTATTATAAATTATTTCCAGTAAACACACTCATTTAATCAAAGTGGCGATAAAATGTATTTGTTATATCGCTTGATATTTCTTATTCGTCGCCGCGACCTTTAATTTATGCTGGGCTGGCTATTCTGGTTTCACGTTAATAGCGCGATTTGCATTAAACATAGCTTACAAAATGTGACAATTGTTATATGTAGTTTTTAAATAATACCGGGTGTTGACCGCGACCCCGGAACATAGGACTAACATGTAAAATCATAATTTCGTAATTTCCTGCTTAACAAATTATATTAGACAAAAAAGGTTCAAATAAAGATGAGATATCATAAAATTCTACATCAGAATCAATAAACAGAATTAAATTTACATGCCCCATAACGCCAGAAATTAAATATGAAAATATTAAAAATTAGCTAAAAAATCGGGTTAGCCTTGGAAATGAAACAAAATTCTAAAAAAAATAGTCAATTATACAATTTATAATAATAATTAATAAAAAATACAATTTTCATTTCCAATTGTATACAATTTTGTTTCATTTCCAAGGCTAACCCGATTTTTTAAGCTAATTTTTAATATTTTCATATTTAATTTCTGGCGTTATAGGGCAAGTATAATTAATTCTGTTTATTGATTTTGATGTAGAATTTTATGATCTCTCAACTTTATTTGAACCTTTTTTGTCTAATATAATTTGTTAAGCAGGAAATTACGAAAGTATTATTTTACATGTTAAAGTCCTATGTTCCGGGGTCGCGGTCAACACCCTGTATAGTGACTATCTAATAAATTCAAGATTATGGTCACAGAATCTATCTTCATTGCTTCGTCTTCACTAACATCTTTCGCTCTGAAAGACTGAGAAAGACAAGAATATTTAGCAGGATATACAAAATGTGTTTTCGGGTTTGGGTTTATTATCAATGTGTTTATGTTTTTAGAATTAAAATTAATCTTAGAACACTAAAATTGTCATATTTACAATCTGTTTCACGGTTCTAAACCCCCGAAAAATGGTTAAAAAAGTAACATTTTTTGCGATCACAGCGCCATCTGTCCACAGTAGAAATATTGTTCCAATTAAATTCTTCAGATTTTGATGAATAGAATCTAAATCTGCAATAAAAATTAGGGGTTCGGATTTGAAATCTCAAATTTGCCAAATTCTGACGGGAAGTTATGTGCTTGCACATATTAGTTTTTTTTTTTTGTTCGTAGTCAAAATTACACATCATATGGTTTGTGACTGATGTCATATATTTATTTTAAATTTAAATTACTTACAAATTGCGAAATTTTAAAATTTGTTGATTAATACAGATAAAACATTTTATCAAAAACAATTACCTAGACTGATAACAAATTTTATCAAATGTTATCGGTTTAATGAATCATAACAATTTAGTTTGTAAATTTTCCTACGCAATACTTGCCCAACTACTTCCACATTAATATTATTATTATTGAATTCTTTAAATAGCAAACACGGAAACTAATCGATTATATATATTTCGCAAATACTAACACCATGTTTCAGTTTGTCACAATGAATCGCGTAATAGTAATAACGGTGGCCTGGTTGACGTGTACATGGGCCCAATCGGTTATGGACTTTCGAGTAGTTACAGTGGAACGAAAGTCGAACGTTAATAAAGATGTTCAAGAATTTATTAATTTATTACCTTCAGATAAAATAACATTATTGGTGCGGGACTATATTACAAATGATGTTGAAGTAAGAAAAACCGTGCAATACTTACATTCTAAACCAGTGGAAGAACAAATTATGAATATTGCCAGCAGCACTGAATACCAACAGGTAAGGCACATCAATTTATTAATATAATAATAAAATAATATGATCATGTTATACAGGTGTCCCAGATTTAAACGGCCTAACTTAGTCCATAGATTAAACACCTAAAAATAAGGTGACAAGTTCATTTGAGAAAATGTCCGTAAATGTTTTATTCTAGAGATATTTATGTTTTTCTTATTGAATAGCGCTACTTTAAAAAATCTGATGTGCCCAGCACATAACCTCCCGCCCAATACTACTCTTAAACGGTACAAAATAGTATTGATGATACAGATACATACCTTCTTATTTGTTTATTTTCTATTTCTATTTAAAAATTTATATTTCTTTCGTATATTTATTTAATTTTTTGACATATATTTCACTAAGAAAACAAGTTTCACAATCACAATGACATGACAATGACAATGACATGTGTCACATTTCGTAAAAAAATGAAAATTTTTAAATGTTTCCATGGTGTACTAGGAATGCAAGATTTGTGAAATCTTATTTCTTTATATTTTATTATCTCTAAATCAAATGAAAATTATTAAAATTAGTGTAATCAAAACACTTGCAGAATTAAATATTCTTCAACTTTCCAAATAACATAAATTGTTGAAAAAGGAAATTTAACCGTGTTTTTTACGAAAAACTGTTAAGGGCTTCAAGTAAACTGCTCCTTCCGGTCGACCAATTTTATCCAAAATCTAATCAGCTCTTCATTTAAATATAAGAAGCAACATTTCAAAAAATTGTATTTTTTGGTATTATAGTATTTGAGTTATGCGAGACGAAAAAATTGCCACAGACTACACACACACATACATACATACATACATACAGACATCATCGCGAAAATAATAAAATCGTGTTGTAGGGACCCTAAAACGTGCTTATTCATTGAAAACTCACTACCCAATTTTCTGATCAAAAACAATACCTCCCTTACCTAGAGGTAGGCGGGAGGTAAAAATAAACTTCATAATGAAATATCCAATATTATAGTTTTGAGGAGTTACATATTAAATGAATAATAAATTGTTTATTACCTAATTTCAACAAAATTTAGTTTGCTTGCACTGATGTCTGGGAAAAAATGAGAAACTATCAATGAATTTAAAGAAATTTATTGTTTTAAATAATAAAGTAATAACATAATTTCATAAACTATTTTTTTTTTAATAATATTTGTTCAAGATGTTCTTCTGCAGCCCGTAAACAGGCACTACAATGATCTGCTACTGCATTGGTTGCTGCGTGACATTGTTCGGGAGAAATGGTTTCGCAAACTTGAATAATTTTTCTACGTAGTGAGCCTAAATTATTTATCGGTTCTTCATAGACTTTTTCTTTTATATTCATTGATGTTTTCTCATTTTTTCCTTGACATCAGTGTAAGCAAACTAAATTTTGTATGAAAATTGGTAATAACCAATTTATTATTAATTAATTTAATTATTATGTCTCACCTCAATAAGATAATACTGGATATTTCGGTATGAAGTTGATTTTTTAAAGTTGCACTGCTCAATAAGAAAAACATGAATATCTCTGGAATAAATCATTTACGGACATTTCCTCAAATGAACTTGTCACCCTATTTTTAGGTGTTTAATCTTAATTTTAAGTTAGGCCGTTTAAATCTGAGACATCCTGTATATCCATGGCATTGAAATATAGTAATACTGGGACTTGTAGGCTTCTATGAAAGCGAAAAACGAACCTGAGACGTATAAATATCGTAGGACCACCCTTCTTTGTCTAACACTTATTTGTAGAACAGTTGCTATGATTTATTGGGCGGTTGCTGTGTAGAAATATGTTACACAGTCTTGTCTAAAAGTGATAAATAATATATAAGTGTATTATGCAATTACTTGAAAATAACAGTTCATTGTTTTTAAATTACATAAAAAATATTGTAATATTTACATTTATACAAAATTATTTATCTATACCTACAGCGTGTCTATAAATAAGAAAAATTTTATTTATGATTTTAGAGAAAACGTTATTCTTTAAGTTTCTGTCTATCTTGAAATTCCAAAAAACAAGCTTCAAATTATTTTTTCTACTTTTTAACTACCTACTTGATAAAATTATCACACTCAGCCTTCGGCTTCGTGTGCTAAAATTTCTCTCGTAGGTAATTCTTTACTTTACCCACTTGTAAAATAAATAACTATATTTATTTAATAATTTTATGAAATTCAAATTAATTTGTCTATTTTTAGTATTGTTTTATTTTGAGCAAACTGTGATTAATTTATAAATATCTTACATCTACAATGTAAATACAACATAAGTGGTCTCTGAAGGCACACCTTCCATGAACGCATATCGGTTTGTCGACCTATATAATTTGCAATCAGATTTCGCCTTTTCATTATATAGCTTTAGCAAATCGCAAATCAATTGTTATTTTAGTGCACTAAATTAATAGATAATTGCACCTCCGTACCGTTTCAAAATCTGATTAAATCTCTACGCTATGCTGGACTATTATAACGTAGGTACCGTATGAGGTCAATCGTTAAGGTCAACCATACGGGCTGAAGATAGCGTAACATGAACATGACTTTTAGAAACAATATATCATTATTATAATAAATGAAACATATAATGTTTTATACTTACATTTGTAGATAATAGTTCAAAGTTTTGTAATAAATTTTAAAAGTTAATTTTGTTTACAAATTATACATGAACATAATTTTCAAAGTAGTAAAATATATGCCACACATTCCCATGAACGACTACAGTAATGCAAATAATTTGTATATTTATAAATATGATCGTCTATAACATACTAAGATTCTTTTTCATTTGAATTTTCAGTTTTTGAGAAACAAATAAAAATATACCAAAAAGTGTGTTTTTATACACACATTTTATATCCTAAAAATTGTAAATAAAAGAATATCTGCTGTCAGACACGAAACAATATTTTGAATATAAAATTGGTTTTGCTCCGGTGCAGTTTCAGATATTTTCTTGGAATTATAAAATGTTAATGTTGTATTGTGTATTGCTTGCATACATGTATTTACATAACCTAAAACAACTTTGTATTGTGATAATTAACTCTCTATCAATCGAATTAGTGGTGAAAATGGCAAGATATCTTCTTCCTATTTACACGGCGGCGATATTAGTAACAATAATGTCTCATAACATATTAAGAAAGAGAAATGCAGCGCGACCAAAAGAAACACGAAAAAGTAGTGCCTCTGATTTTACTGTATATACACCACATATACACTGATGCTTTTGATTTTCATCTAATAAATGTTCACTTTGTTCTTTTGACCATAATATTTTGAGTTTATAATTAAAAACTTTTGAAGACAATTAACAAAGCCGCTTGCTTGCAACTTGCATACGGTACATAAACAAGTTTGTAAATTGTAGCTCAAAAGTTGTAGGTTATGTTATATCGCCTCATGCAATGCGCAGTGGTTTGTGCGCACATGTAATACGTAAATTTTGTATTATTTAGAACATGTTATTAATAATTTAGTTTCAAAATTATTCATACTAAATTTAGTTCTAAATTGACATCATCCTTAATTTATAGTTAAATTCTAAATGCATTATAATAATTTAACATCGTGTCAGACTGTTGGAATGCATATTGGGGAATTATGAAGTTATTTTTTTTTTAGAAGAATAGTCATAGTTAGCTAAATAATGACGAAAAACTTATTTTGGTCAATTATTATTATTATTATTATTTAATATTAGGAAAAATGTTACACAGATACTTTTAATGTCTACTCAGTGCCCTAGGTAAATATGGTATCCCATTTTTCTGTTTTGATATTTATATTTAAAATAATATAAAAATAGCAACGCATTTTTTCTGTTTCCAACTGTTAGATTTTTATGGTAGAATTAATATTTGATTAAATAACGATAATAAATAATACAAAAAATCAATTGACTATTAATAATTCATTAATAAATATATGAAATATCCATTGTATTTTATTATTAAAATTTTTGGCCAATTAAATTTCTCAATAATTAATTATAGAAATTGTGTCCTATATATTTAATTATTTCTATTTGTTTTATAATATATGATTTAATATAATACAAGTTTGCTGAGAATTTTTTATTACAACCATTTCATTGAAAAATAATAAATAAATATCATTTGTGTTTATTATAATTTTAGTACACCATAAAACATTTAGATAGATTAAAATAAAAGAATTATTATTACGATATTTTATTATATTTATTACGTTTAAAACAAACTACATTATATTTACAAAGTGTATCCCATGTAATATTATATAATTAATGTATCACGCGGTACATTTTAGAACAATCTGATTTGCTGAAATAGTAAAACAAACGAGTAATAAGAGGCTATGAAATCGATGATAATGCTTTATCACCACATGTTACCTGTCAATTGTTTTATTTATTATTTCCTTACTGTCAGATTTAGACGAAATCAACAATTTGAGATGGAATAATATAAATAAAAGTCAAGATAATATTATTAATACTCGTACATCTAAATTTTGAGGTTTTTAGAAAACGTGCAGTTTACTAGTAAAAAGAAAACAGTTTAGTACGGTTTTTTTACAGCCAATGTAACATAACAATGAAGAAACATAACACAATATTTGGAGAAACATTCATTAAATATTATCACCAAATATAACTCGTGCTATGATTAATTATCAACTGTAATTACACAAGAGCTTTTTATTTTACCGGATAAATTTCTGTTGATTATTTAATATTCAATCTTCACCCTAATTTACACCATCTTGGATAGGCGCCCCATGTCAGATACCAATAGTGGTCGATTGAACTTGGGCAACCTTTATTTATATCTGCAAATTTGATTGCTGATGTGCAATAGTAGGAGAAAGTGAGAAAGAAGATAGTGACGTGAACCGCACCACAAGAAAGCTATACTGTAAATCCCGCAACAATTCACAAATGGTTGTGGAAATAAGTAATAAATTCGTAAAATATCTTGCTTAAAATCTGTACTGCCAATTTTACATCCTCTATACAGTTTTGAAATCGGATTAAATATCTGCACTTGGATCCGATTAAATATCAAAGCGTGAAATTATCTATTCAAAGATGCGAACTGATATTTCCAATCTGTAAGTTTTCCTCTCTGACTTGTAACACATTTTTGTAGGTTCTCCGACACTTAGAAAGCAGCGGGCTGGACATTTCCAGCTTCATGGTGCAACTCCACAACTTCTTGGGCCGTGTACCCCCTCCCGCCCCTGTCACCCGAGCTGGTCTAGGTCTTCGAGGTCTTCTCCTTGATTCCATCAAACCTCTAATCCCCGTGTCGCAGCTCAAGCTTCTTGCCACGCAGAAATACATCTTCAGTTCCGAGTTCCGAGGTTTGGTCAGAATTATCACAAGCAAACCGTTCAAGGACGATATAAATGCGTTGGTGACGTCCAAGCATGTTAAGATTTTGGAAAATGATGCCAGAGTGGTAGGGGTGGATGTTGAAGCGATCTATGAGTTTATAGCTAGTTTTAAATTTTTGTACGATTATCTTATGGACTTATAATACGTGTGATGTGATATTTGTGTATTTATAAATTGTTTAAATAAATGTTATTTTTATACATGTACATACATAGTTTTTTGTATGGTGGATATTTTAACCACTACAATAATAAAAGGTCTGATTTGAGTAATACACGACTTTCACGGCAGCTATAATTTATAATCTGCCGAGGCCCATAGAGCCGAGGAAAATAAATCATATGACTGATAAAAATGAACTTCAGTGGCGCGGTACATATCAAATTTTATTTGAAATCTAAAATTAGAAAAGATTATACATCAGTCAGTTGTCAATTGGAACTGACACTCTGTGTTGTCAACCTCGAACATTGAAGTTATCGTAAATAACACTCAAACTTATGAGTTTTGTCCTATTACAATACGTCATATATATTTCAAAATTATCCTATTTGTACAATAATTATTTTACGGTTCCCAACAATACGTTGCTCAAAATGTATAATGGGTTACTTTAGTGGCGATTTCTAAGCTTTTAATGACGATTTTTGAGCACTTTAGTGCCGATTTCAAATAAATCTTCTTTTATTGGATTGAAAAAAAAAATTGTTTTGAAAAATAATGAAAAAAGTCGTTTTAATTTTAAACAAAATATTTTTTTTCTTCCAACGTCATAAACGTATTTGTATTCAACAAGCAGAAGTTCAATATTGTCGCCGCCGGGGTAAAACATTTACTCCGGCGGCGGACAAAGTAAAATATCATGCAAAATAGTAAGGTTGTAATTCAATAATTTGACAGTTAAGAATAAAACAAATAAATAAAATTAACAAAATAGCATATTCTGTGGCAACTAGAAATACTGGATACGGTAGAATATTTGTTGAAGTTTCGAGCATTTTTTAATGTTTTAATGTCTATTTTCTATGTTTGAAGAAAAAATAGCATGTGTTATTCGGAATAAATGTGACTTTGTATGCTTCGCATGTAATTGTCTGACTCGCTTCGCTCGTCGTTCAAACTTACATGCTCAGCACCCAAAGTATCACATTTACTCCTAATAACACAATATACTATTATTTAAAACGATATCATTTTGAATTAAAACTACTCCTATTCAAAGAACTTCGTCCCCATAATGAATCTCAGTTAAATACTTTGATATGTTCCTTCAAAACTAAATTAATTTTCCTACAAAAATATTTTTTAAACCTACAAAAGTTTTCAATGAAACGAAATCAGATTGGCATTATTCAAATCAAATTTTTCTTCGTTTAAGAGGAATCTGTTTGTTCCAAGAAAACATTTTTATCAGTGCTACTCTCCTATACAAATAAATGTGAATGCAAATATTAAATAATTACACATATTTATTTCCATGGCAGCTATATTTTATAAAATATATTATTAAGCATAGAAATTGTTTCTTATTAAAACTGGAACAAAGTTTTTTCCTATGTAGATATTTGAAACATGTTTGCTTAGCTGTTTCTACAGGGTGGGGACTATATTTCTTAAATCTCACCAATCACAAACTGAGTGGGAAACAAAAAAATATGTCCTATCCTTGAATGAAGACCATCACATATAAATCCAATTTGATAAGTTAAGATATTGTGTCAATTTTTTTGCATACACCAAAAATAAAATATATCATTTATTATATAACCAAGTTGATAGTTAAGGTAATCTTTTATTGTTTAATTTTAATACATACGTCAAAGATCTCAGGCATAACCCTTATTGGTGGTTTTTAAATTAGATAAATTCAGTAGGAACCAAGAAGTTAAGAGGCTACAATTTCAATTTCAAAGTTTCTCAGGTGTCCAGCGGTTTGAGGTAAGGTAGCACTAACAGGTAGGCGGATCCTTACAACTTCTTCCACTACTCTCTGAAATATACTATCTATTATCTCTATCTTTTTCTGTTTTTGTATAAATAGCTCCAGAAAAATATTCAATATTTCGCACCGAGTTGCAACGCCTTAAATCGATAATTTAAAATCTTTGTAAATTACATCTATTAGTTTTACTCATTTCCCTATATTGTCGGTTCCCATGTCACTTTAAATATTGGGCTTCCAAATTATCAAGAGATGGCGTTGATCACAATTCGCATAAGGTACAAGTCAAATTCATTTTGTATGATATCTTATGATAGCGAATGCGTGCTTTAGTACTGGTAGTTTGTTTTTATTGGCAGCAGAACTGTTGCCATACACACTGTAAATTTTCCTATTATTACAGGTTTCTTTGGAGAAAATTCAATCTTAACCTAAAATCCACAAATATAATGTACCTTTCATTTTTACATCTTATTTAAATAATACAGTTTAAACAAATGTAATTACTTATATTGGAGTACTCTTAAAATGACTACAATTGTTATTAATTATTAAAAATTAACAATAATTTCAAAATACAATGAAATTTATGTACTGTATGGTTAATTTAGCTTTCTACCACTTAGTTAGCGATGCGATGCCCAATAGTGTTAATAATAAAATTGAAAAAGTTACTGTACTCAAAATGATTTCGGAGAAGACGCACGTCCTCAACCTGAAAAAAACTTTATAGAGTGAAAAATAACTTGTAAAGTTTATTGAGGTATGCTAATGTTTAAGAAAAAACGACGTAAAAAATACTAGCATTAAGAAAAGTACATATTAATGCAATTTACAGTGATTTTATAGTCAATTATATTCCTTTAATGGAATTTGAAATTATAAAAAATAATTCTAGTTCATTTTTTGTTCGCTACGTTGTTGCTATTGGTAAATGATCACGTTTACATACAAAATTCATATCGAACTGTCACTTTACTGTCAGACTTTATTGTGTTGTTAAAATGTGTGCTCCTCGTCATCCAGTGTTTTATAATATGTATGTATAAATATATTGTGTTTATTGCAACAAATCACGTCGAAAAATGGCGGCACGTGTGATGCAACACACATTGCATTTTCTTTTCAAGAAAAATTAGTATCCCATATAAACGTTGTTACATAATGACGTCATTATCTAGTAATATTTTTGATGACGTTCGTTTTCTCCAAAATCATTTTGAGAATATTATTTAGAGGATTTTAAAATAATATAGCTGTACTTGCTTAAGAATGTTACAATTTTTTTAATGTAATATAATTGATAGATTTTAATTATTTTAAAAGTTTAAAACTAATTAGAGTATAAACCTAGATTTATAAACAACATAAAATAGACAAGACAATAACAGGAATTTGAAACAACTGCTCATTGAAACATTTACAGTTAATTGTTTCGCCACTTTGCAAATTACAAACTATCGATCTAGAATCCTCGGCGGAGATAAGCTAAATACAATCGCCCAACACTCATTTGTCATTCTGTTGACAAACGCCAATCACTGATAAAAACAATCCAAGCTTTTATTGGTTCTAATCATCTTATAAAATATTGACGCGCAATTTGATCGCAACGAGTTTAATTTAATAGTGGATTTTTAGTGATTTGCTACAATCCGTCCTGGATGTGGATGTGAATATATTGCCCGCAATGGAACCGCCGTGTAGTCATTTCGCTGCATTCATCCCGTTGATGACGCTATTGACTTGTAAAATGAATGCGCTTGTGCAGAGCCGGCTTCAGGGGGACGAGTTCACCCAGTCGTGTGTACTGACCCAGATCACGAGGTTTAAACGGATCCAGAGCCGCGTGGAGCAGATTTGGAATTGATGTGGTTCTGTTTTTGTTTCGGTTCAGTTTCGATTTGGCGATATTGTGCCCCCAGTTATGTTTAATGGAATTTAAAATACGTTGGTTTTGATACGTAAATGTTTCGTGTTTTCCAAGAGGTTTAGTTTGAATTCATGTTTTTCTACAATGGAACACATTTTGGTGGTTTGATGAAAATATGAAAAGTTAATGTTCTGACTTAAATATTTTTTAGTAAATTCAATCGTGTTCAAATGTAGAGATGTGCCTAGTTTATGAATTGATACTACCATCTGTCAAATGGAGCCCCGAAAGGTGTTAGTTAAAGGGTAGCTACATTAATAATTCAGAGTGGCTACAATTTTTAGAATATTTTCCTGAAAGATATTTAGATATGGAAATGGTCATTTCGACAAATTGTTTATTACAGGGATATTTAATTGAAAAATTTTAAGTGTTTCCATGGTGTACATGGAATGCAAGATTTATAAAAATTTAATTTCTTTATATTCGATTATCTCCAAAATTAATGAAAATTAATAAAATTAGTGTAATCAAAATTAAATATTCTACAACTTTCAAAATAACATATATTGTGAAAAATAAAATTTTACCGTATTTTGTCCTCCACAATATGGAACACCTTTTAATTACAGAATAACATACCACTCCCGGTTAATAGCCAGCCACCAAAATCTAATCAGTTCTTAATTTTAACATCTAAGGTCTAAATATAAAATATAGAAATTATATTGTTAGCTCGCGGACTATAAACAGATACGTCTGTTTTAAAATAAATAGAAACTGATTGAAATCAGACAAAGAAAATAGATAGTAACATGGAACAAGTTATAATTTTATCTACTATTTTAATAAGCTTTGTTGCTTTAGCAATAAAATTGAAGAAAATAAACTGTTGTAGACACTACAATATCTCCCGCCATATATTTCTTATCCAACATTGCAAGCACAACCACCATTATCAAGAAACGCATATTCCTTCAAAAATATTTTGACATGCCACATGTTAAAACATGACATTGAGCGATTTCGACTGGCACCGGTTAGTACTTGGTCACAGGAATGGTTAGTAACTAGAGTAACCAATTCATTTCGACTGGTACGTATATGAGGCGATTTAGACTGGCACCGGTTAGCACTTGGTAACAGAAATGGTTAGTAAATAGAGTAACCAATTGATTTCGACTGACACTTATATGAAGTCATATGTAAACGGTGACAGTTTTGGTATGTCAAATCAGTAACATGCTCGAGAGCTCGGTTCGTCTAACGGTTAGTATTCTAATTGGTTGAATTTCACTTGTGATGATTTCAAACTAGTACGCTGTCATATTTTTCATGTTTTCTGTCAAATTTGATTAATGTCAAAATCTACCGTGCGTTTTCAGTAACCGTTCGATCAGTGTGACGTCATTGTTTGAAACCAACCAAACACGTAACCAGCAAGTAACCAGTGCCAGTCGAAATCGCCTATTGTGTCATATGTAAATGTGACAGTTTTGGTATGTCAAATCAGTAACGTGCTCGAGAGCTCGGTTCGTCCAACGGTTAGTATTTTGATTGGTTGAATATCACTTGTTATGATTTCAAACTAGTACGCTGTCATATTTTTTATGTTTCCTGTCAAATTTGATTAATGTCAAAATCTATTTAACATATTCAGTATTCGGTCAGTGTGACGTCATTATTTGAAACCAACCAAACACGTAACCGGCCAGTAACCAGTGCCAGTCGAAATCGCCTATTCGAACACAAACAATTCTAATTGGTCAGCATTAGCCTTATGCCTTAATAATTGAGAAATTTCCATATTTTAGCGTTACAGCATAGTACAATTCAGCTGTGCGACTGCATGTATCACAGCATGTGTTTCTGTATGATTTAAATCCTAATGTTACGGCATAATGTTAATGTTAGGGTAAATTCATAATGGTACAGTTTACATAAACCAGCCTTAATACATTCCTGTCAAATTCGCAACCATAATGAAAAATTCCCATGTTTCACTTCATTTTTATATAGAAAGGTAAATTTGTAACTTATGGAAAATCTGATAGAAAATTATACACAATTCCTGAACAATATCAGGCAACAACCGAAGCGGTATTTGTCTGCGTGCACAAGGTAAATGTTTTTAAACAAATGTTATAAATAATTATGTTTTTTCCATATGTTGTCTGTGTTAATACAATAAAATTGTGGAAATTCATAAATACTTTTCATTTTAGCATGTAGCCGTATGTTACATTTCTGAATTTATAAAAATAAAAAACAAATATCTTTGAAACATTTCAATAGATTCATTTTCTCAAATGAACATTTTCTTTTACAGTTTAATACACGGTTTAAGCCTGTCAGTTTGAAATTGGCCCATTCTGTATCTCGTATTTGTCAAAAGATATTAATTTTGAAACATATGCCAGTCTGGGGTACAAGTATTTATACACATAACAATAACTCTATTCGCGAATTTTCGCCAACGATACATCACGGAAAATTCACAATCGTGTGAAAACAAGAACAAAATTGAGGAAAATTCATTTCGCGACAACAATGTCGCCTGGCGAAGCTTTTCACAAACAAATTTCCTTGACGTGGACAACACAGCCAGCCAGGATTTATAACAACACACCGGGTGTTTCTGAAGTAGCACTACGACGGCTCGTTTTGTGACACCCGGTATATATGTCACTGGATGTAATTTATGTGTGGTTTTGATTCGTGTTGTTGGACGAGTTTGACAGGACCGTAACGGAATATTTATGGGTTTCATTTGTGTGGGCGACTGGCAGGTATTGGGGATTTGCGGGAGTTTTATTTATTTGTTTGATTTGTCATTTGTACACTTGTTCCGAAATGAAACACAATAGATATTGTGACTTACAAAAGTCGACAAGAAATTCGTTTCTTTAAGATTTATGAATTTGTTTCGGTGCTCGTATTGAAATGTCAAAGTTTTCAAATTCAAAATTAATTTAGATAGTTGCAAAGAATCATGTCGCACTTATTATGGCCTTTGCTATACTCTCAATGGATTGTTTGTATTCATTAAAACTGAAAAAATAGTTATTTATGTATCAAGGCACTGAAGTTTAATTTTTTATCACGAATATGGAATTTATTTGCAGAGGCCCGTAGGGCCGAGGAAAATAATCTATGTGAGTGATAAAAAGGAACTTCAGTGCCGCGGTACATATTAAATTTTATTTGATATCTAAAATTAGGAAAAAACCGTAAAATAAATACTATATAGGTTAAGTTTATACATCTGTCAGTTGTCAATTGAAACTGACTCAGTGTGGCCAACATCGAAAAGTGAAATTATCGTAAATAACACTCAAAATTATGTGTATTGTCCTCAATTTCATCATCAAAATTAATTAGTTAATTCTTGCACATTTTGTTTCATGTTACGACCAAATTTACTATAGTACGTTGATATATCTGCCAAAATTAACCTACTTGTACAATAATTATTTAACGGTTGCCAATACTGGGTTGCTCAAAACCGTTGTATAATGGGTTACTCGGGTTACTTTAGTGACGATTTCTGAGCTGTTAATGACGATTTTTGAGCACTTTAGTGCCGATTTCAAATAAAAATGTTTATATAAAATACGACCTCTAGTGACGAGCATTGCCCGACTTCACTTTCTTCGCCATAAAAAATTACAAAATTAAATTGTTCTTCAAATTATACTGCTGGACAAAAAAGCGACACTTCATCGTTTTGTAAAACATTTGTATAAGTTTCTTGTTTATATATTGTGTAAGTTTCATCTTTGACTTTATTTATTATCCTTGAGTGTTGTAAGTAACTGTATTACATGATGAAAGGTTCGAATAAACAGGAAATGCTATTAGAATAATAATTATTGTTTATTAATTGTTGTAACTCTTAAAGTCAACGTTTTCTTACAAGTTACAACACGTTTAAAGAAAAATCATATTTTGCTATTTTTGTTTATATCTGCTAACCTGTGTTTTTTGAAAAACAAAACAAAACAATGTGATTTTTTGACATATGTCATTATTTTTTAAATGGATGAGCGTTTCTTGATAGTGGTGGTCCGTGTTCCTGCATTGTTCGATAAGAAATCTATGACGGGAGTTACTATGGTGACCACAACAGATTTTTTTAAATATGTCAAGAGTCAAGAATAAAAATTTCGTGATTTTGTCTAGAATCTACAACAAATACGAAGGTTTCATTTTTAGATTTCAAAAATTGTTTCCCTCCACATACTCAGAATGTGAGGCGATTGGTTCAAATTTTTTATCATCCAAGAGATGTGTATTTTACGATATATTTGAGGGATACGAATGGTATATTTTATCTCAGTAAATACCTGTAGGTGCAGATTGAACCCAGGGCGTTTTGTTATTATTTTAACTTATATTTCCATTTCATCAAATTCAAATTGGCTAAACAATAAACAATTCGAGCATTTAAATAAATACTCTTTCTGAATTGGAGGATAAACTTGGCCGAATAAGTTGAAATTAAATAGAATTGCTTCTGAAACACTTACTTCGGTATTTATAGGATTTTAGCGTAAACTGACATTAATAACCGTTTTTCAGCGACAGTAAAAACGGGTTGAATTGTTGCCAACATAAAACAGTGTCACATTTCAGCCACCAAAATGTTCCCAACTCTCAAAAAAACCTTTCGCTTTGTGCTGGCGTTTTCAATATTTCTAAAGTGCAGTCGCACAAATTATTTATTATTCTTTATAATTTAGCTGAAGGAAAAAGGTTTAAATTTATGCATACCCTAAAATATTTAATAATTACTGAAGCTACAATAAAATAAATATGATTATGGAATTTAGTGTTGCTGAGAACTGTGCGGGGAGACAGCAGGTGTGCGAGAAAGACAGAAGCTCCGGAGCTTTCCGGCTGTCCGGACTCTGGAGCTCATGCCGGTCAAGGTCGCGCGTGGCTGCCCGAGGTCGCGGAGACATACACACGCATACACAGACGCACGTGCTTCGGTGAGTTATGTGCGAATCGTTTCTAGCATTCAACTTGGATGAATTAGCGACGAGGACGTTTGTCTTTGCTTCGTTTGTCATAAAACTCACGAGAAAATATTACCTTATATACTATTTATATCAAATCCAGGCTTTCTACAAATTTTGTAAGATTATAAATTATATTAAACTACTAAATATTAGTTCATTACTGGGTGAATCGCTATCCACAATATAATATTGTTCAAAATACAGGTTGGCACATTTAAAACAATTTGCTTCAAATGAACGTATAAAAGAAACTTACTATTTGAAAAATCAGGTGTTAAATTACTAAATTTTATTTTATTACTTGAATGAATCGTTATCCACAATATAATATTGTATAATGGGGTAAATAGCTCCGTGGTAACGCGTCGGACTGTGGATCGCGAGATCCTCAGTTCGAATCCCACAGCTGACAGTTGCCAATTTAAATTTAACCTGTGTTCCCCTTCCACTAAAATCTTTGGGGGCTATGATTTGACGGCCGGTAACTGCACTTCATACGCAAAAATATATCACTTACCGAGATCTGCGTAAACAGAGTGCAACACCCATGCTGGGTAAAAGGCGTGATGATATATTTATTTTATTTATTTATTTATATTGTATAAAATCCAGGTTGGCACATCTAAAACAATTTGCTTCTAATGAACGTTTAAAACAAAGTTACTATTTGAAAAATTAGGTGTGTGCACTATACGTCTTTCTTATACATAGCATATGAATCTTAATTTTAATATTAATGCCCAATTGCACCACTCTCACTTAAACTTTAAAATTCTAAGTAATCTTTAAATATAAAAATTTCGTTGCACCAGCCTAATTTCAGCACTTAAATTGACTTAAGGAATCCTTAAATTAAGTATCCGATATTGGCCGCTTAACATCTACTTAACAAAGGAACTGTCAAGTATTTGTATTTGTGGTGAAGAAGAATGTTAAATTATTATGATATTGATTATGATAATAACGATATGGATGATATGTAAGAGAATAATATATGAAGGAGCTGATTATTTTCATAATTTGTCAGATGCATAATTTTTTAAACGATTTCGTTTAACAAAAAATACTAGAATACTAGAATCGTATTTCTGTGATTCCTAATATCACTATAATATTATTACATATTTATTAACTTACTTGGCAATCCTTCTCGATAAATTAATGAATTTCCTGAACGTTTGAAATGTCACAAACAATAAACAAATCTTCTTGGTAGTTCGTATTAAACTTACTAGATTCTAACATTAGAATGCCCGGACAGGTCACAATGACCGTTTATACAATTTAAAATGTTCTTAGGTACAGACATTACAGGCATTCTAATATTAAGTTGCCAAAGATTCTTCTTGGTTTTTGAAATTCAGTTTTAGATCTCTAGTTTTAAATACAGAATGTGGAACTAAACAATGCCTAAATTCAACGTGTGCAACAAACTTAAGATATAAGGATTCCTTAGTAATAAGTAATGCTTAGTAAAGTTTGATTGCAATTGGGCATAAATATTTTAATTTTAGTGTGGTAAATAGCTCCGTGGTAAATATATTATAACGCCTTCTACCTATTATGATTGTGGCACTCTGCTTACGCAGATCTCGGTAAGTGATATATTTTTACGTATGAAATGCGGTTATCAGACGTCAAATCATATATCCCAAAGATGGTAGTGGAGGGAGAACAAAAGAGTAAGTTTAAAATGGCAACTGTCATCGGTGGCATTCGAACTGAGGATCTCACTATCCACAGTCCGATGCGTTACTTGAAAACTATTTACCCCGGAAAATTGCAAATTATGTTTTATTTGAAATCGGAACTAAAGTGCTCAAAAATTGTCATAAAAAGCTCAGAAATCGTCACTAAAGTAACCCATTATACGACGATTTTGAGCAACCCAATATTGGCTACCATTAAATAATTATCGTACAATTATGATAATTTTGTCAGATATATTGACATACTATAGTAGGACGTAAAATAAAAAAAATTTGCAAGAAGAATTAACTAATTAATTCCGATGACGAAATTGAGGACAAAACACATAATTTTGAGTGTTATTTACGATAATTTCACTTCTCGAGGTTGGCAACACTGACTATCAGTTTTAATTGACAACTGACAGATGTATAAACTTACCCTATATTTTAATTTTTTTACAGTTTTTTCGAATTTTAGATTTCAAATAAAACTTAAAATGTACCTAGGCACTGAAGTTCCTTTTTATCATTCACATGCTTTATTTTCCTCGTCCCCAAGGGCCACGGAAACTAAATCCTATATATTCGTGATAAAAAAATTGAACTTCTGTGCCTTGATACATAAATAACTATTATTTTCGTATTAAATTGAATCTATTGTTTTGTGTGTCAATTAAACTTCCACATCCGATTTTACAATTATTACCAAAATCATTAAAGTTGATTGAAAATCTCGCAATTGATTTTTTTCATACGTACAGAAATATAAAGTTTCCAAATTAGTAGATACGAAAATCTAATCTGCGCCTACCTTGAACGCGTATATTCTAAATACTCGTATGTGGGGGAGGTATTATTTAAATGAAAAATTCAAACCTTGTATTTTGCCATCTCCATCCAAAAGTAGTAGGAAGTATAGATCTACATTGTAACCTTCCTGGTCACCATTACATGACATTTTGAAAATAATAAAATCTAGGTCGTATATTTCAATTAAGTGCACAACGAGTGTGACACAATTTAACCCAGAACTGAGGGACACATTAAAGAGAGCTTTTAGTCTGTCCGCGACTTTGTTATACTCCTTTAAATAGGAACAGGATTACGCCGGAGCAAAATATGCAAATGAAATAATGAGAACTAGTGTAGGTGTAGCCCGTAGTGTACCTGAACCTGGACAATGAGAAACTAAATTTGTTTGGAGCAGAACACTGAGAGGCTCATTAGTGAAGCGAAACGGACTTGCATTTCATTACTTCTTCCTATTTCTGTTTTCTAAACTAGCGAATTTTAATGTCAACTTTATTAAAAATAATTTGGTACCTATTTCTTTTATTATAACTCGTTTAAAAGTATTAAATAGCATGTTTCTACAATTATAATTTTAGTTATTAAACTAAATTCTGTCCACCTTCTATTATTACAGTTTTTCTAAAATTGTCATTGTCAAAATTTATCGCATTTTGTAAAAAACACGAGGAAGTTTAAATTAGCTCACATACTTCCTGGTTTATGCATCGGACTGAATCCTTAATTTGATTCCACAGTAAACAAATTTTAGGATAAATTTTAATTCTGATATTTCATTAGCACCAGTAATTACTTATCATATGTTTTATTAAACTCATTGCAATGATATTTTCTATTCTATTCTTACTTGGAACAAATTTCGGCATACAAATATTTTTTTCTACAATCGTTGCACAATATCGACATTGTTATTCCATTTTTGGTTAGGAAATGTTCAAAATTGTCGCTCTAGGGCGACAAAGTGACATATTGTCGCACTAGTGCGACAAAAACAAAATAAAAATAAATTAGGTAAAAGAAGTAAATGATGCATTGGATTTTTCTGGTAATAACCTTGCTATTGCAAATACAGGCATATACGTACATACACTTCAACTTAATCACCATAAACGTATTCACTCTGTAGACTTTAAGTCAAATGTACTCCATATGTCAAATATACTCCATGTGTCAAATTATGATTTCTTTGAAAATTTTTATTTTGTTTATAAACGTTGTCATGATTACGGTGACATGGGTAACTACAATTTTACTGAATTGTTATAGGCGGGACCAAAGATAATTTTGAAAATGAATTTTTTTCTACAGCTTGACATTGTTCAACGATTGTAGAAAAAATATTGTGTGTATCTCGTCGGATAGAGCTTGTTCGGTGCACTTGTCGAGTTGTTGATCTCGGCTTCGCCTCGATCAACAATTTCTCGCCGCGTGCAACAAACAATGCTCTATCCGCACTTGATACACAAATAACTATTGCGCATGCAGTACGTTCACCGGCCGTCAAATCATGGAGTACAAAAATGTTACGATTATGCGACGACTGTTTTTAGAAATCTTTGTTCTAAAATTTGGCGATCGTAGGAATCGAGTGTCTTATAATTCACAGCCCGATGTAGTACGGAGCTTTTCACGAGACTAATGAATAAATCTAAATCTTATGGCTGGTTTATATTGGATTTAATTTACAATTTTGATTTACAAATTCAGATTTGAAAGTTGCGATTTATCTCCTGGTTCATACTGAATTTATTAAATTTGAAATATGCCAATCAAGATAAGGCTTCAGCTTTTTGATATACATTTAAAACCACAACAAATTGACATTAACTTGTCACATATGATGTTTTTCAATCAAAGATATTAAATTAATATCATATTTAACACTCTCTGTATCCATGTTACAACATTATTTTATGATTATCACAAATAAATCACTATGATTGACAATCTTGACATATTATACTGTTTTCAAAATTATTTTTTTGTTTCCCAGTCAAGTTGATTAATTGGATTTGGTAATTTAGATTTAGAATATAAAATATGGTGATATTTTAAACTTGTAAATTTGTCAATTTGTAAATCCAGCATAAACCAATAAAGATATTTCTATGTATTTTATGTTTTTAAAATTAAATTTCTAAATCTAAATTTGTAAATTTAATCCAGTATATACCAGCCATTAAACATTAGAAAATAATTTGCCAGAAGAACAACAAACAAGATAATTTTTTGATGGCTCTTGATGGTAATTAGATTTAGATGTAGAATATTATGCTCTACAATTTGTTACCTGTAATAATTAGATAAAAATAATTATATTTTTACTCCATTCTTTAGTGTGTCAATTTAAATTAGAACAGTTCTTTGCACTTGATATATTTTTATACGTGCAGTACTGTCAAATTAAATTTTAGCGTAGAGAAGCAAAAGAGGTAATTTTTATAAGGTGAAAAATTGTTTCATAATTTGTCAACTGTGTTAGTCGAATTGTCGATACATTCGATACGTTATTGGTAAGCTGTATATCGTATAGTTTGTGAAGCAAACTATTTTTGTAAGTATGATTGAACATTCTCAAATTTTATTTCTGAGCCGTTGCTACATAAAATTAAATATATCGTTATAGCATTTATTTATTTCTGGATAGCATAGTGCATAGTGCAAAATACCTATTAATGTTGGTGAAGAAGGAGATACACGGGTGATCTTCATACGGTGAAAATTTGTCGAAGAATTTGTCGACTGTGGTAATCGAACTAACAATATAGGTCAACAGAATTTTAACTCCAACTTTGATGCAGGGTTTTGAATGTTAGGTGTGGATGAAGAATCTTAGACGACGTGTACCTGCCGTGGAAATGACTTGAGAGTATTGTGCGGGTATACAAGTGTGAGATTGAGAAAAATGTTAATAAAATGGGAGTGAGTCAGTTGAGGTGCTTTGGTCATCTTGAGCGGATATCGAATGAAGGTTGGTGAAACTAATATGAGGGTAATGTACAATATAAGTCGCACTATAAATGTGGATAAAGAGAGAGTGGTGTATCAGAATATAAATCGAGGGAGATTAATTATTGGTTGATTGTATTTCAGGGTTCATGCTACTCCACTGTTTGGGATATAGCGTAATCTATATCACGAAATTTTACTTAGTGTTATGGTATGAGAGTCACAAGGTCAATTATTGTAGATTTATCTGAAATTTGTAGATTGTACTGAAGTTTTCATGAATCACAAGGCGTTGCATTTACGCTGTATATTAAAAGAACGTACGTTCTAATAACAAAATTGTATCTTTTACGTAAAATAATATTTTTAAAGCACTGGAGAAACAGTAAAAATAATATTTTGTTATTTTATATATCACTCCCTGGTATACATGTCTATCTGGCGGTGGCAAAACTAACTATGCAACAGTAAGAAAACTAAGAAGGCTTAGCAGAAGCGTCGGCAGCCATGGGCAGAATTTAATTGTTTTAAAAAGTAATCCAGCTTGGTGGAATAAGACGTTAAAGACGAAGTTTGCGAACAAAATGATAATGGAATTACACGAGCGATGGGGTCGTGATTGCGCTTGGCCAGCTGCTGCTGCTGCCGCCTGCCGGGAAAAACTAAATTCATTACACGCCGGCCATTATCGTAATTTATATCATTTGTGAAGATATTCTAACATTCAGTTTAGAGATAAGATGCACAGCACGCCGCCGTGAGTTTTATAGCTGGGAAAGATGAATGGCTCAAATTATTGCAGGAAACTTACCGAATGATCGCGGAGAAGGAACTCCGACTAATCTGCAAGCATTTTTTTTATGGAGGAACTGCTTTTACTACACATTAAACAACAGTTTACTCTAGAAATATACCTCGTGACACCAGTACTTGCTTCTCAGGTATATTAAAGGGTATAGTTCGACAAGAGAAAGACTACTGATGATTCAGGTTTTTATAGGATGTTTTCAGGTACCCGTATATAAACTAGCTTTTAAAATTCCAGAAAAAAACAGCGTTTCAGATTGTTTGATACATTTGGATTGTTAATCTTTTATCTTCCAGCCATCTATTTTAAGCAAGGTATTGTCATATTTTCTTGATATTTTAAAATTTAGTAGGTACATGAACAAAATATACATTAACTTAAATGTTGAATTTCTTACTCTAGTCGAACTGTACAATTGACAATGGGGTATGTGACTATCTTGGAGGAAAGAAGATCAAGGAGAGAGCATAAGCTTATATTTTTGGCAAGGGGAATGAAACCTGGTGAGGACAGACGCATGCAAGCCATGGTTCTGGTTGGAGTGGGGATTTGCGCGGTACTTACCTTCAGAAAAAAAAAACAGTAAGGCTACCAAATGCTGATGGTTGCTATAACAACGCGATAACATCGGTTCTTGTTGCAGTGGGGAAAGCGGTTTCACTATCGCTTGCTAACGTTCTCTTCTTTATATTCTTTCAAGTCAAGTTGGTAAAACATAAATTGAGATAAGTCCTAGCACTTTGAAACTGATGTTTGTCAGATGTCAGGTGAAATATCCTATATTTTACATGTTAATTTACGTATAATTGATATCAGAAAAAGAATGATTTATAGATAATGGAAACACGTAGAAACTTACCTCTAAATATACAATATATAAAATTATAACATGTTGCATTGTATCTACTTCTTTCTCTTAAAATGTGCCCATCTTTCTCCGACCAAAACTTACATCTAGTATCACATGTCCTAATTTTAAAATAATACGTGTATGTATTTTTCCTATTTACAATCACATATAAAAAATTATACTGTTAAAATCTTTCTACAAACTATTACAGTTTAAATTTTAAACAATTTTTAAAATAAATAAAGCATTTTTATCTAAAATGATATTCAAATAATTTTAAAGGTGAGATTTCTTACACTATTATGAACAAAATATCCAAATATAGAAAATCTGCCAATATTTTCATACATAAGTGCTAGTTTAATTTCCGGAAATTTATCGCCAGGACTATTGAGCTTTATTGCTACGAAAATGACCACGGGTCGAAGACAAGTGGTGATTCTCAACTAGCAACATAAACGAAATATTCCAGAAGGTAAATTTCCTTTGGAAATCAATTCTAGCACGAAATAGATACAGCTAGAAAACAATGATACGGAAAATTTGAAAAGGTTGCAAAATTTAAAACGAACTGTCAACAAATAATATTAATTCTCGTTCTTCGTCCATTTATGAAATCGACCAAGCACTTGAAGGTACTAGTCCCCAAAATACTCGAAAGTGTACATGTGGAAACAAATCCGTGAATTTCTAGTTAGAAGCTGTCATCTGCTGCTGGAGAGATCAGAATCGTGTATTTAATTCTTAAAACATTAATAATTAAATTTCTGGACATTATTCTTACCCATTACCTACATCGGGTTAAAGTGATATAAAAAAAATATGCGCGGTGTATTTGAACCAATCAGAAACAGAAGTGAGAATTTTTGACGTATCTACCAATCAAATTTTGATTATACTGGAAATGATGCGCCGTGCATAACCAATAAAATTTCGATGATACTAGAAATTTGATTGGTATAGACGTCAAAAGTTCTCACTTTTGACTGGTCAAAAAATGTAAAATGCGATTTTCACAGAAATGCTGATTTCTGTGGATAGATGTATACTGTATCTATTCCATAACTAGGTTCGAAAATGACCTCAGAGGATAGAGTGTATAGGTGATTGACCTTGATTTTAGATGATTCCGAATTAAGAGAACCTTCTAAGTAAATTTTGACAACATGTAAACTACGACAGATTGCAAATAAATCATTTTTTTTATTTTAAAATTCTGTTAACGATATAATTATACCTGATGAAGGAGATGAAATGATGTACAGAACAATATAGGCTATAGAAGGTTGTATAATTTTTTGCATTTTCCTCAATCTCATTTATACGAGAAATTATCTACAATAATACATGTTACTCGTATTTACTTTAAAAAGATTTGAGTTAGGAGTTTATCTATAATTGTAGCATTTAACAGTTATTAAATTATCAAATCAATAACTCACTACTTATACAGGTATTTACCAATCGTATTCTAGTGCCTCCAGATTTAGTTTTTCCACGTGCAAGGTAAACGAAAATTCGAAGACAATTTCGAATGTACTCATGTGGGACCTCACCAAAGTGTTCAATCTTGTAAAAGTATTAAATTTGACAGTTATCTATTGTTTTTGGTACTTCCAGTTACAGCTTCAGTAAACCTGCAACTTTCTGTTGATTATATTAAACAGAATATTTTACGAGTACATCCTGTTTTATTTCCTAATATTAAAATGTAATATCTTGCCATGTGTGGAAAGATATCGCGAATTTATATGTTGGAAAACGAGTGTCAACTCCAAATCAGATAAAGCATTTTACGTTTAAGTTATGGGCGAATGATCGAGTAAGTTAGTATGAAATGTCTATAAATGCGATGTAAATAAAAATGTAAGTATTCATAAAACCAACGGCGGTGATGCTAGAGGGGCGAAGAGGGGGTAATGAGTAAAGTTCTTAGGAGGAACATCTTCAGCAGGATCGCCGCCAGCAGCTGCGCGACCAATTAAACCCTCAGATTTCTGCAACCCTTCATTACCAACCTAAATGATTGATGCAAAACATCTGTTCTATGCGACGGCCAACGGCTCTAACGCCCGGGTGCAACAATGCTAATGCTACCATGACTGAGACCAAACTGCACTCGCTGGGATAGAATAGATCAATAGAGAGACAAGCGCCCACTTTGGAAATGGAAATGAACTCTCTGAGAGGATACGCTATATTTCAAGCTTTATCTATGGTAGGTTATAAAAGTTTTAGTGACAATATATATATATATATATATATATATATATATATATATATATATATATATATATACATCCGTATACTTGCAATTTCACGATGAATCCAACATCAAATTCTGCGTGAAACTCAAAAAAACTTGCAATCGAAGCCCTTAAAATATTAAAACAAGTCTACGGCAATGAAGCAATGAATAAAGCGAAGTGTTTTGTGTAACTCTAACATTTCAATGATGGCAGTTTGTCCTTGGAGGAAGAGGTCAGGTCCACCAAGCAACATTCCTGAAAACGTGGGCAAAATTCGACAGAATAGTTACATAATTAACTACTTAAGGCTGGTTTATACCGGGTGTCTGTCTTAAAGGTGTACATAGGAGATTAACATGGGAAATCAGTTTTTTGCGTGCTGTTGCTCGGTGTTCTATCGGACAACAATCATTGTGGTACCAATCGAAAGATATAATTTTTCTGAATCAAACGATGTAAAATACACTACTATTTAGTGGTAATTTGGTTCCGTAAATTAATTTTTAAATTTTGAGAATTCTCCGGTTTATTCAATTTTTATCGTAAATAAATATAGTCATCCATGACTGTTTTGTTTTGATTTCTGTCAAGCTATTTATTTGATGTTTCTGACTTTTGGATTGGACTTGTTTAAGACAATTTGTAAAAATATGGCTAGTTAAACTACTGAAGAGCGTATTTTTATAGTAAAACTATTTGTTGGAGGAAATAGTTAGCTCAAAGTGCGAGATCTATTTTCTATTAAGTTTATGAATCGACCGAATCCAAGTGCAACCACAAATGCCAGTATCCACGAAAAATACACGTGAGCTTAGTAATTGCAATTTAGCAAGAGCAGAAGAACGTGCTTTATTGGAAGAAAGGGTTTTAGGAATGATAAATGTAGATCCTTCGTATAGCATCGATTTAAAAAAAAAACTTAACTCTTAATAAATTAATATTATTTAAAGAAAACTGGTTTTTAGACTTTAATTTATTTAATAAAATATTTACGCAAAAATTATAAAAGTACGCTTGTCATTACTGAATATAACCATATTTTACAAATTGACAGAAACGTCAAATAAATAGCTTGACAGAAATCAAAACAAAACAGTCATAGGTAACTACATTTATTTTCGATAAAAACTGAATAAATCGCAGGATTTTCAAAATTTAAAAATTAATTTACAAAACCAAATTACTACTAAATTGTAATGTATTTTACATCATTTGATTCAGAAAAATGATATCTTTCGATTGGTAGTACAATCATTGTTGTCCGATAGAACACCGAGCAACAGCACGCAAAAAACTGATTTCCCATGTTAATCTCCTATGTACACCTTTAAGACAGACACCCGGTATAAACTGCAACTTTATATGAATTTACTTTAACATTAACATTATGCTATAACAAGGAATTAAACACATGTTGTGGTACTAGTGCAACCACGCAACTGAATATCATTATGTTGTAACCAAAAATATGGGAATTTCTTAATTTTAGAGGCATAAGGCTAATGCTGACCAATCAGAACTGTTTATGATCGTACGCAGCCTGTTAACGTCGGCTATTTTCGCAATTTTGAATTTGAGATAAGTAACGAGTACTATTTTTTTTATAATTTTGAAATAAGCATTCCTAACAAATTATTCAAGTCAGCAACAGACAAAATGTCCCAAGTTGTTTCCGTCGTTGAAATAAAGGTCTCACACCCCAACGTCTCTTTATTCTTTTTTTCTTTAAATTTATTGCTAAAGCAACAAAGCTTATTAAAAGAGTAGATAAAAGTATTACTTCTTTTGTGTCACTATCTGTTTTCTATTTTTGCTTTATTTCAGTCAATTTATAGTTGTTTTAAAACTGAAGTACCGGTTTATTAGTTAATGTTTTTGCTGGCCTGCTCTTATTGGCTTATCTTCAGACCATAGACCAATAGCTGAGAAGTATAACCGGACTAAGTTTAATGCTAAAGTAAATTCAGAAGGTGTCATCTTGCATAAACCAGCCTTCATCCCTATAAGGCAACGCCGCTTTTAGCATCTAGATCCTCTTGTTGGAGTGAATCAATCTCCGTTCCTTTTCCTTTAAAACCTTGTAGTTAAGTTTCTCTACGTCGTCCTATCTTTTGTTCTACATTGTCCGTTATTAATTCCTGCTGCTTTTAAATCATTGTATACTTCCTTTAGACATGTTGATCTGAGTCTGTCTCGCCTTCTGCTTCCTCCTGATTTCCATTTCACTTCTGATTTCATTGTATCTTTTTCTTCTGCTCTCGATACAATACATGTCCAAGTTATCTAACTCTTTGTTGCTTACAAGCAACCTAAAATAGTTAAATGGAAAATAAAAATAACGAAGGTAAATTTTTACTTTTCCATGTGAAAAACCTGTATAAATTCAATGAAATGTTTTAAACTCATAATTACTTGTTAAATATATTATCATGCTGTTATTGTTTATCAAAAAATGAGTAAATGTAAACTATACCGGGTGTCTGTCTTAAAGGTGTACATAGGAGATTAACATGGGAAATCAGTTTTTTGCGTGCTGTTGCTCGGTGTTCTATCGGACAACAATCATTGTGGTACCAATCGAAAGATATCATTTTTCTGAAACTCAAGACTCAAAACAAAACTCAAAGAAAAATAGACCAATCAGAAAGCTCAATTTTTCTTAGTTACACGGTATAATATCGGTTACTTGCGTTGCTAAGTTGTATTTCGCGAAAAACAACTAATTGTATTTCTGTCGTAAACAAATGAATCATATGTAATCATATAATCCATGAATAAAAACAAACAATTAATATTTTTGACATAAATAAATAATTTGTTTAATGTATTTGCTTGATTCGTTGCACAGTCTTAACATAAACAACTCGAGCTTCGAAAATCATCTGCATATACAGTTACGGTCTCGATGTGTTGAATAGCAAAACACAACTCCACCTACGGTGTCGTTGAGTTTCCTAGGCAATACATCTCGTCCTCTCAATTGTATATTCGATTATTTACGAACCTATTGTTGTGTAACTACTGAATATACCGGGTGTCTGTCTTAAAGGTGGGGGTAACTGAATCGACTGAATATACCGGGTGTCTGTCTTAAACGTGGGGGTAACTGAATCGACTGCAGCGTGAGCAGCGGACAAAATATGAATTTAATTAAGCTCATGCTGTTCATTTCACTATGAAAAATTATTTAAAAATGGTTAATAGTAGTTGTTGCGAGTTAATTGCAAAAATACAGGTAGAAATAGTAAGTGCAAATTTTACAGTTTTCCAACAGCAAGTAGGCAAGTGGCATATTTTTACTAATTAATACTAATAGACTTTTATATTAATTTTTATCCTAATCTTTGTAGAATAATTGATGATTTATACAATTAAAATAATGCTAATCATTTAAATTGTCCAATAAACACTGATAAATTTCAGTTAACCTTATTTTATGAGCCTAAAAAAATGCGGTCGATAGATGTCTCTGTCATCACGCACCCTGCGAATATTGTTAAAGTAATAAAATGTATAAGCTGTTTTGTCGTTCATCATGCTCATTGTTAACTTTTAACACGTCATAATTAACACTTTGTTGCACACAGCTCTGATGTTTTGATACGTCTGACGGTGCAATCGCCTAGGACCTAGAATCGTGAGCCGAAAACATCACCTAAGAGAGCTATTTGTTTTTAACTGTCAAAGATGTAGTAGTAGCTAGATGGTGGCTGACTAGCTTCAAGAACATGACTTGCAGAGAGCATTTCATGTATGGTAGAAGTAGCTGCCCAATTGAAGTACTAAAAAGGGGATGGTTGCGAAATTTAAATCAGCTTATTTATTTTCGGCTTTCGAGCCATTTTGATAGCACTTCGTATCAGAATGGTATTCGATATGCATTGTTCAACAACACTTAAATTGATCCGCGATTAAGCATCAGATTGTGGGTCATAAGTTGACCACTTCGATTTCCACAATCACAGCTACTCATTGGTCCTACTAATTTGAAATACATAAAATTTACACTATGTTTCCACCTTCACTATCATTTTTAAGAATTATGATTTAGATGCATTGTACAAATAGATGAGTATATATACCTCGACAAATCGATTTCAGTCCTTGAAAGGTATGACTTCGAATACCGATAGTGTTAGGAGAAACGTTAACTGGCAGTTTATTTTAATGGTCGACTTTACGCAATACAATGTGACTATTGCATTTAATTATGAAATAAAACAAATTATTACAACATAAAATACAATGTATTCGTACATACATATTTTATTATCTTAAATGTAATATAAGGTCAATTAATCCATATTTTAATCATTTCCTCAACAACGTCAGTGTGGATAGATGTATGTCCGTTCAATAAATCACGAATGAGAAATGATGGAGTAACGATATACCATAATTATAAGTTTCTTGGCAATACGTGGAAGTGCATTGATTGTGGTCATAATTGTAAAATCGGTAAATAGTAAAAAGTTTACTTAACACGCAAAATAAATAATTCAATTTATTTCCAATATGAAATGTTTTAAATAAGAGATGTTTGCAATAACTCATCGGTTCGTCAAGGTAAAGCATGATCTGCTCTAAGCAGAATGCCATACTCAGAAACGAAATTGGTGATAAACCACATTTGAAGATGTACCATGTCATTTTACTATAAATATCTAATACTTTAAATCTTTGAACATATCCTCTGTTCAATTCAGATAGTCGACAAATTATCAACATATAAAAGTTACCCCTATGGGTCCATCTCCACTAATATGTTTGGGGGCTGTTATTTGACGGTATTGCGTTATGATACATTTATTTCTATTCTATTAATAATTTTTATTATTTTGTTTTTAATTTTTCTAATACGAGTATTCTATTTAAGGAGACATAACACACCATAAAAATAAAAAATAAACTTACTATCACCTATGACAACGGTCAAGTTCAAAAAGGAATAATTAATCAAAATGCTCAAAATATTATGTGAATTGATAGATTAAAGTACCCAATGTTAATACTACAGTAAAAAAATTATATTAAACTAAGTTAATAAGAAAAATATACCAATGAATTAAATCAACAAACTGCAATTACAGGTGCAAAAAATACAAACTTATACACAGAATGAAGCACTGTCCCATCTTATTTACTTGCAATGGATACAATTTTAAAATAATCCTATATCCGTCGTCATATGGCAACGCAAACGATAATGGGTTAAGATATTCTTCTGAAAATGTTGTAGCTAAGATATATCTGATTGAATCCCTGTATTCCAGATCACGTGTACGAATTAAACAATTAAGGAATGAAAATAATAATAATAATTGCAAATGATAATTTATAAGTTTATCACAAATACCTTAAAGGTAATGGGCCTCCTCCTTCGGCATCGGGCGGTTACCAAGCAACGTTTTTTCGCTAAGGGGCGATCTTCCCATTTACGAATACAATACTGAATAAATTATTCGCCGAGTAGATGAAAAATGTCTCATCGAAACCACAGCTCGAATGATAGTAACTATTCTCCTGTCATTTTTGGATTAGAAATTTTGTATTTATTCTACGAATAACTTATTCGGAAGTTTATTCGTAGATGTAAACTTCGGCCCTACCTGAGATATGTTTATTTCTTAATTACACCGTGCAACAAATTTAATCACACATGAGCACGACAATATGTCCGAAAAACTATATTTTTTTCCTTTCGAGTCCTTCAAACCGCTTTTTGTATCACATCAGGATTTTTTGAAAATCAATATTGAAGTTTTTTTAAAAAAAGCATTTTATGGGATATTTTGAAAAATTCATATTTCTTGCAATTTTGGACATTATTTGATAATTCTTTGACTAATCGAAAGCTTAAAAAGAAAACTTTTAAAATAATTACTCGTTTGTTTCATTCTGATCAATAGATAAGAAGTAATGCCATCTGAAAGTGAGGTTAATTGTCAAAAAATGCGTAGTTTTTATTTTGACACACATAACCAGTTCGTTTATATTTTGGCCATTTGTATTGTAAAATATTCAAAATAAAATCTATGAAACATCTGTTCAAGCTTTAATTTGACTTAAATTTAAGTTAGCACAATGTTTATATTTTTCGAACATTAACAAATTTTCCATCGTTTGTTCTTGAGAATTTCTATTAAATGCGACTTTACCAACAGAATTACCATTTTTAAATCTGTTTTCATGTTTATAATATCATGTTTATTCGCTATAACAACAAGATACTTTTTTTTTCATTGATGTTACGATATATTTCTTTCAGTTAATGTAAATATAATTTGACATTAAAAGTGAGTGCTTCCGTCTCATTTTGATATAATATGGCTTTATATCTTATCTATTGATTAGAATGATAGAAACCCATAATCATTTTGAAACATTACTCTTTACGCTTTCGAATAGTTTAAAAATCATCTAAAAATGTCCAAAATTGCAAAAAAATATGTTTTTCTCAAATAGCTGAAAAATACATTTTTTAAATTTGAAATTAATTAAAAAAATATCCTGTTGTGGTACAAGCAAGCAGTTTGAAGGACTCGAATAGGAAAAAACTTAGTTTTTCTAACATATTATCTTGTTCATGTGTGATGATAAATTTAAATTTGTTACACGGTGTTATAAATATCCTTGGGACATTAAAGTTGATAACAACCCGCTGAGAAATAAAGAGAAACAAACTATTCTATTTATTCTATCAAGAAAAGTATAATAGCCAAAGCCATAATACCCAATCAAAGAAAAGTGTGTTAGGAACTAATTCCTTTTGAGAGTGGAAGTAGAAAGTAGAAAGGTAATATTTCCGGTGTTCGCTACTTGGGCGTGATTCTTGGACGAAACAACTTCATTTGGCGGCGTCCCCCGTGGGACCGACGCACAAAGAAAAGACGCGGTGGAGCCCCGGTGTGACGTGCGCCTATGTTCCCAGCGGGTACCACTGCGACTCTGTTTTCTGTTTTGATTCCTCTATGACTTTGCTTTGTTTTGTTCTGATACTTTCGTGTTTATTTTTTATTTGGTTTTATTCGTCTTGAGGGTCGCCTTGACGTGACGGATTGTTTACCGAGTACTTTGATGAATTTTATACAGAAACGGATGCTAAATTTAGATCAGAGACGAAAACTTTGGAACAATAATTTCATTTCCGCGTGGGGCAGACAACAGCCAGAGGGTTTATCCACTTAAGAATTATAAAATAAATATTTTATAATTATAAATATATTTACAACGTTTAGTCCTCTTACCAATGTACGAAACAAAATACAGACGAAGTATGTAAACACTTTCGATTAAAAATTTGGTAAACAAACTTGAAAAACAAAAACAAGAGCAGAAACCGAACAGATCCGACACGCCCGAATATGTATAGTCTTAGTTAAGGCGGAGTAGGAGCTAATACTTGAATCCCATTTGCTTAAACAGATGCGCATATGTCCTACGTCATTAATAACAAAACATCACGTATTTTTTAAAGGGAGTAATTTATAATTAAAATTTTCTTTTCCGCATCCTTTAACTCTTATCTTTCGTATTTCAATAAACTCTCTCTATTTTTGATTATGGTAGAAGAGCCAATTTAGATATTCGAATTTGAAGAATCTGATATTTGCCCATAGTTAGTCTTGTGGAATTACCCACTCGATAAAATTATAACACTCAGCCTTCGGCTTCGTGAACTAAAATTTCTTTCGAGGGTAATTCCTCATTTTTCCCACTTGTAAAGTAAATAACTATTATCCAGACTAATATGATTTATCGTTTTTTAACGAGTGTGAGGAGGATCTGCCTTTAACGTAACGTAACGACTAATAATTACGGTGCAGTTTATAGATTTGACTGGTAAAGAACCAGAACAGAAACCCGCGATACTGATATGTATAAGGGGTTGCTGGACATACGGAAAATAATATATTCTACAACAAGTAATGAAATGGCACATATTCCACACGAGCAAAAAGTTCGTAGTTCCTGTATTTTGAGCAGAACTGATTTTTTACTTAATGCTCATAGTCTTATAAAAAATAAATTATTTCCTAATTTAACCAACCTCATAAACCCTTATAGTTCTCGTAATAGCAGTGGTGGAGCACTTAAATAGAACAACCTGTATATCAAATTAAGGACACTAAAAGAAATGTAACTTCACACCGTTATTATTTTCATAATCATATAAACATTTCATACTGTTAATAAAAATTTTGAAAAACGTGTAAAATTAACAAAAATATTTCATTAGTATTATTGTTATACAGTATGTTGTGAATAAAATACAAATGAATGTACATTATAAAGGGAAGAGATAAATATACAAAGTAATTACTATAAATAATTTTCCTTTATTTTCTAAACATAATTCCATTTGCTTTTCTTCCTTGTTGAAAAACATTCTAATTTATATACAAACGTAAATTAATTACATATTTGTTTATCTAACACTTCGTTTAAAATTTCCTTAGAAAAATAAAGTACTTGTAGCATATTTAAACTCTTTTAAACCTGGCTTTAAATTTCTCTGTAACTGACAAAGAGGTCTAGAAGATATATTTTAAAATATTTAATAAAAATAAAAAAACGTTTCTTTCATCTTAAAAATTTGGTCCGGATTAAATATTTGCCTACGCCTCTAATTTGAAAATAAATATATTTTCCTTTGTTATTTGAACCACATTTCTCAATATAAAATTATTTGAGAAAAAAAATGTTGAAATTTAGTTCTTTGCTATTATCTAGTCCTAGTGTCCCATGATTTTTTTTAATGTAAGGACGGCTTTTCGAATAAACACCGAAAGTCCCATATAATCAAGGTTTGGTTTAGATGTAAGCAATTAAAATTTCATTTTATTGCCACATTTAGATGAGCTTGATACCGTGAGTTTATTTGAATATAAAACATCGGATTTACCCTATTCACAGTTAAGAATTTGACAGTAGTGTATTATGGCCAATGGCGTAATATAAATTAGAGATTGTTTTGAAGCAGGCACTCCGCAGAGTAGGGACGAGGTGGAAAACGGCCCGTTCAGCCTGGCTACCATGCGTGTTGTCTACTTTATTATTCAATGCCAGTTTAAAAGTGTAGCTCGCAACATATCCAGGCTGCTTTCCCCTAACTCCAATTCAGGAAGTGACTGCTTTACCATAACTGGCACCATGCTGCTTATAACTTATATTGGGTCATTGATTAAAGCGTTCTTTTTTAAATGAAACACAGGGAATGAATTTACCTGGATTGTAATATTTATAGGTGGTAAGAAAGTTACAAAACTGTAGAAATATAAATATCTGCAATATATTTTTTAAATCCCTAAACAATACTAATCCAATCAGTACAAAACTCTTGAATAACATTAGTTATTTGGACAGTTATAATAGTTCCACACACGTTTTTAATTTGAACTTTTAATTGTTCTAAATTCAGAACAATTAGTGTTTCACAAGAATCAAGATATATTCTTGAACAAGATCAAGACAAGACCAAGACAAGAAGTATTTTTCATTTCCCAAGACAAGAAAGTGTCAAAAAAATTAATATTTCTTATCAAGAAATCTTGATATCTTGATAATAAATTTTTCGGTTCCGTATTTATGATTAAAATATAATTTGATATACAATTGTCAGTAAAGTGACTTTGAGGTTCGATTCACATTTATACACAGGACTTAACACCATCTGGCGGCCTTAATGTGAAATTCAAATTTTATAAATATGCAACACAAGATTTTATAAATATGTGAAGTAAAGATTTTATATATAAAAGTAAGAACCATTTAACTGAGACGCCAACGCTACACTCTTGAGCGTTCGGATTGGATAAAATGATAGAGAAAGGGGATTCCCCAAAAAAGACAAGAATCAAAAAACATCAAGAATTCTTGAAACAAGACAAAAAATACGTTGGCAAGAAATGAGCAAGACAAGAAATGTTTAATTTCTTGTCTTGATAATCAAGCCCATGACAAGAAGTGGTCATCAAGACAAGATTTCTTGACTTGATGAAACACTAAGAACAATTAATAATTCAAATACCTATATAAACTACTCAAAAATGAATAGGGATATTAAAAAAAAAAAGTTTACAAATATAAAAATACTATTTATTTTTTGATTATATAATTAAACCTATAAAAAGAAACAATTTTTCTAACAAAAACAAAAAATTCAAAACGTTAAATCCACTTTAAAAGAAAATAAAGGAATTCAAGTTCTCACGCGCCAGCACTACCGTATCTTCATCACCGAATATCTTTTTTTTAATATCGGGTGGTATTACCCCGCGCATTTACAACAGCTTGACACCTCTCTGGCATGCTTAAAATGCAGTTGTCAATGTGTTGTTGGGGTATCTCATCCCACAGTGTGGGCAATAGTTCCGCAAGCTGTCTTAGGGTTGTAGAGTGTGGAATATGTGTGTTAAGTTGCCTTTGAAGCATATCCCAAACATGCTCAATTGGGTTTAGGTCTGGTGACACTGGTGGAAGGGGAAGATGATGGATTTGGAGTTGTTCGATAGCATCCAACACTATTTGCGCTCGGTGTGGACGAGCATTATCATCCAAAAATATAAAATTTTCAGGCCCAAAGAAATCTCGGCTATGTGCTACGTACTCATAGACAATTTCGTCTCTATAACATTGCCCAGTAACCGTACCATTGAATACGTGGAGGTCGGTACGCCAGCCTAGAGATATACCAGCCCACACCATTAAACCTCCTCCTCCAAATGGGACTACTGGCTGTACATACTGCGATAATGTCCTGTTTCCTGCACTCCTGTACACTCTCTGACGTCGACTGTCATTATGGATGCAGTATCTGGACTCATCCGTGAAAAGTACGTGTTCCCAAGAAATATCTTCAGCGAGTTTTTCATTAGCCCAATGTAATCTTTGTCGCCGGTGAGCAGGAGTTCTCGCTGGTGATCGTAACGGTCGGTATGATGTTAAACCTACCTCTAACAACCGATTTCGGACGGTTTGGTCACTTATCAAGACTCCTGTGGCGTTATGTAGGTCTTGTTGCAGCTGTCGCGCAGTATCAAAAGGCTGTCTTCTCGCCTGTATCACGAGATGACGGTCTTGTCGTGGTGTTGTGACACGGCTGGATCCACTTCCAGGCCTTCTGGATGTTGTGCCTGTTTCTCTATGTCGACAAATTAACCGAGAAATAACACTTTGGGAAGTATTGAAGTACGCGGATATGTCCACTTGCCGATCACCTCGCTGATGCATATGCAACACCAAAGCACAGTTTTCTTGTGAAAGATGGTTCCTCTGCATTTTTCTTTTACTTGTAAGAGCGAAAATTTTAAGCAAATCGTCAACAATATTTTTTTTGTAACTAATGTAAACTGACAGCATGTTGATGATATTGAAACATTCGATTCTCGAAACAAAACTGGCAAATTTTGGTTTTAAAGACATTATTTTTGAAGTATTCATTCATATATATAAATATATATATAGTGTAATTTCTATAAAATTGTTTTTTTTTAATATCCCTATTCATTTTTGAGTAGTTTATTTAAAAAGGACGATCTAATTTCTAATACATTGCTGACAAATTTGGAGCCATGGATATGATAAATCTTATGTTTCACGTTAAATGAACTCACGGTAAATATTTTTGGGCGTGAATTGCTTTTACCATCGAAATTGGGACATACTGTACTTATCTTTTAATTATCATGCTCATCATAATTAATCCTTAAATAAATGTTAATAATCCTTTCCGTCAAAGACACGTTTCTTTATCGCAACACATTCCACGTCGTCACTTAATTAGCTGAGGATCACCTCAGCTACCGAGCTCTATCACAATCTCTCCCACTATCTAAAGTTCTAAAGAACAATACAATGTCCATCCTACTAACCCAGTATCTCTTCTTCTTCTGGGGCTTTCTGCGGTCGATACGCTTACGATTACGTCACTACGTTACGTTTTAACGTGGCGGTACGCCATGCGACGTGCCAGAGGCGTGACACGTGGACAGAGGACACTGGCGCACGTGACAGGATTAGTGGTGACGGTCAGTTGTTACTGTTTACTGTTTCGACGCCTCCTGCGTCGGCGGGAGTTGATGTTTAGATGTTCCGCAGGACGTATTATGGAGGATTATGTGCTTTCACGGTGGATTATTCTGACTTTGTGGCAGAAATGATAATAAATATTGTTGGGAAGGGCTTCAACACAATGTAATTAATTTATCATCACTTGTTTCGTTGGAATACTTTTGTTTATGATTTCCATTTGGGTTTTCAAATCGTTCGTGTATTGACATGAACCAAACACTCTTATTCTGTTCTGAACCTAGGTTCGGATGACAGAAGTACACAGTCACTACCAATTTAGTGCTAGCTTTAATCCCCTAATATTTCTGTATTTTTTGTGGCGAGGTTTAGCGAAAAGTTTAGATGCAGGAAATATGGCATTATGTTAATTTTCATTTTTAGCACCAAGCTCTATGGAGAGCTATCGCTGCAACAAAACTTTACTTTTTTTTACCACTTATTCCATAAGTCAGGTATATGCCTTACATCCCATTTTTCGAAACAGTAGTGTTAGAAATCTAAGATAAATTTAGCATAATTTTGGCTAACGCTATTTTATGGTTTATATTTTATATTATAATTTGACTTGAAAGTAAAATAATAAAATTACATTCTCGCTGCTTTATAATTAAAAAATTTTATAAAATATTATTTATTTAAAATGGCTTTTACATTGTAAATGAATTCTTAATGTGTAAAACTTAATTTATTATGTTCCAATTGCTTAATTTTGACTTAGTGTATATACTTATGTATTTTTTTTTTTTTAAATTGAATAAGGGCCGGTATTTCCAAACTCAGATAACTAGAGAATAAATTTATCAATAGAATAAACAAGAAATATCGCATCAAAAGCATATCTTAAATGATGATTATTATTCTAGCTGTCATCTTTTGATGCGATATTTTGAATTTATTCCATTCTCTAAGCAAAATATTGAAAAGTTCTATACCGTGAGTTTATTATAACGTGAAACATGGGATTTTTCATATCCATGGTTACGAATTTGACAGCAATGTATTGACGAGTCCTTTAACACGAAACATAGGGAATAATATGGTCTAATATTTGTTCTCAATTTAGAATAATTTAAAGTTCAAATTGTAAACGTCTCTAGAACTATTAGAACTACTCAAATATCTTATGTTAAAGGGTTTAATAACCTATTGGGTTATTATTTAGCTGTAAATGACATATAATTAAAAATTTATCACAAACACTGTATATTTGTTCGATATTTAGTTTATTAGCTTTTCATTTTTAATTTTCTCTTAATCTTTATATGTAAAATTTTGAAAAGGGCTCTCTAATAGATTGCTGCCATGCTCATGTTAAAATTAATTCAAATCGCATTCAAAAATTTGATGTTGATATTCAATTCAAACAGTTTTTTTATTGATATTTAATTATTAATATTTTTATTTTATTCTTAACTCTGTAAACAACTAAATGTAGACCTCCTATATATAGAAATAATGTCTACTCTAGTGTATTATGAAACGTGATTGATTACAAAATAGACAATATGTTCAAGTATTTAACTAATTAAGTATATAGTTCATTTGAAGTAACATAAGTTCATGACGAATGGTGACAGACAACTGACTCACTCTTCCTTCCTTCAGGAAATATCACCACTAAATCACAATATGTAATATGTAACACAAAATTTGGGATACAAACCTAATTTACTTTAATTTTGAATTAATGTAGATTCAGTAGCGACGACAATTATTTTCTGTGATCTTTTCTTTCAAAATAAAGAATAAAATATTGTACAATTCTACTTAACTAATTTTTTGTGCATCCGGACACGAAATAAGCATTTCACAGCCGCAGTAAATTGAATTTCGCGGCTGTTGTCACGGTAACGGCTGCGAAATCCAAAATGATTGTTTTTTAATCTATTTCGCACTAACTATTTTGCTTATTAAATGTCAATCCCATAGCCACTTTCTATTTACAATAAAACTGTTTAAAATTTGTAATTAAAATTTTCTACCGTTGCACAAAGAATAGTGTGTACACCTTGGCCGCAAAATCCTTTATCACCCTCGAGATTGTCCTGCTTCGGCCGCAACGACGTCGGCGACAATTTTTCTCTCGTACGATAACGGATGATTTCGCGGCCTTGGTATACCAATAATTATTGTAGTTGAGGTTTCTTTTAGAAGATACAATACTAACAATTCCTGTATTGTAGTGAGTCATTTATTAAATCCCAAATACGAGTTTGCCAATGTTTTTCTTGTCTTTATAAATCTAGTTTTTATATGAATACCTGAAAAAATACTAAGTAAACTTCAAACCTAAAGAAAAGTAATCATAAAAGTAATCATCAATTTTTATTCTTATGAAGAATTAAAAATAAACTGCCGTTTAGAATGATGAGTAACGACGATGTTAATTAATCAGTGACTTTCCATATTTACAGATTAACAATAAATTCCCCATTGAAACATCGCACTGTCAGCATTGATGGAAAGCCATCGAGGATTATATTGAATTATTTGTCATGAAAATGATTATTAGCATTTAGGATATAAGTTATTGACATATTTCCTGAATAATCCCTCGTAATTTATGATGATCTGGTGACATGATAGAGTCATAAAACATAGAATACGTCGAGAGCAGCTGATCAAATATGCGCTATGAAATTTTCAATTGATTCCTCTTGATAACTAATTAATAAGCGGCGACGGCTTGGTCCTGCGACAAGGGTTAGAAGGGTCACGTGGGGGCAAGGGTAGCGGAAGTGAAACCCTTGAGACCCGCGGTGCTAATTCCGCCGGGCTCAACAGATTCACTGGTCCTGGTCATCACCGAGCTGTGAATTCTGCCGAAATTACAACACAATTATACACGCAGAATTCATTTACTTACGGCAGTTCCATGTTTCTCTTCGAATGCTGTAATTGCTCAATTTTGTCTATTTTAAATAACTCTGCTTTAATTCAGAAATTAACAAGTAAAATAGTTTTTTCACGACATGCCAAGAAACCCCATCTTTGTTCTCCCGAAATAGTGAGGAAAATATGTTATTCGTCTCTAGTGTTATTTACAAAAAATATATTGTAAAAATTACAAATAAATACCTAATTTTATTGAAAATCTTTATTTTAGTGATATACATACTTTAAATTGTCTTACCATTATGTCTTTTTTTTTCTAGATTAAATCACAATTTGACAACTTTAATTTGTATTTATCTACGATAGTGTCTAAAATTGTTGTTTAGCTGTTAGTTTTGAGTTTGTAAAACGGTTGTTTAGTAACACGATCTCATTAGTCACGGGTTGCCGAGCAACGAGTGATTAAATTTTTTAAATACGCCAAATTTGCAAAAATTTTGTTATCATGGCAAACTTCTCAATTAATATTGTGATCGTAATTCATAAATAAAAGTATTTTTTAAATATATATTGAGTTTTTTCATTACATCGTAGATAAAATATTGTACGATACACATACGTAAAGTGTCTTTAGTCACTCAGGGGTCTTAAAACACTAGCTAGCTTTACGTACTTGTATCGTAAATAACTATTATGATTGGTTCATTGGCAACACTGCTACACTGCCTTGTGTCTAATAACCTAACTTTTAAAGTGTTAGTTGTGTTGTCAAAGTGTGTTTGGGTGCGAGCAAATCGTTTTTAAAAACATGTGAAAAAATGTTGTGTCTAACACGAGAGGAAAATCCTTCTTCCACACTCGTTCGAAATGCCTCATTCGCTGCGATCATAAGGCAAACTTCGAGCTCGAATGGGAAAAAGAAGAGTTTACCTCTCTAGTTTGACAAATAGGTAACTATATTTGTAGAACTAGAAGTGAAATAATTTCTTTTTAAAATTAAATTTGTATTAAGTCTGTAACTGCAAGAATATTTTATAAAATAAATTTTCACTAACGAAATTACAGAGAATTTATTTTCTTAAACAAGAATATACGTACTTGTTACGAGTATATTTTACAGTGCTATAAATTTTTACTTATTCACTTTACAACAAAAACGTAAACTTGTTTAGAATTTCAATCAATAACACCCATTTGTTTACCTAAATATTTCACGATGAATTAATTGAATTAATATTTATTAAGAAAATTGTAAAAAGTCTAGAAAAATTAAACAAAAATGAAAAATATTTGACATTTCATACTTCAGTTTTAGATTTATTCATTTATTTAACAGAAAGGAATGAACTCTCAAATACGCCTTTATATTTCCAATTTTTTACACGAATTTTTTACAGAAAATAATACAACTCAGTAATAAATGAATCTAAATCTGGTTTCAGAAATGTCAAATATTTTTCGTTTCTGTATAATTTTTCAAGGGTGCAAGTATTACAATTTTTCTTACAGGTATTAGTATTAAATGAGCCTCATTGCAATATTAAATGCTAAAAAAATTTTATATTTATACTTTTACTGTAAAGTGAATAGATACAAGTTTACAGCAATATAAAAAATAGCATTGTAATCCTTATACGCGACATTTTAATTCTACATCTGGTATATGTATAAATCGTCTTATTTCCAATATTTCGATATAAAAATATAACAAATTTATTATTTTATTTAATATTTATATTTTATGTTATAGGTACTTTTATTTCAAGACAGTTATATTTTTTTACTATTCTGCTGTTAGGTCCACTATTAAGTACTTCAATTGCATTGTTGTTATTTTATTATTAATATTACCTAAATGTAAATCTTGTTTTCTTTTTGTGTCTTCTAATTTCTATTTTATATTTATTGTATTTTAGTATCCTGAAGAAGAAATAAATATTTCCGAAAGCTTCACTATTTAAAAATTTTTAATTTTTTTTGCCCAAACGACTGCTATACTATAAAAATTTCCTATGCATATATACCGTGTATCCCACGTAAATGTTGGCATAGGCAGTTAATATGTAAAATCATTTTATGTAAATAAAAAGTGTCCAGCAAAAAATCATGCATCCAAATTTTATATCACAATACTGCCAATATCTCTACATCTTATTTAATACAGATTAATTTATTTTGGTAGCGCAATTTAATGAAATTAATAATAATAATTCCTTATTTTACCGCCTACTCTTTTTATTGCTACTGACGTATAGTACCTGCAATTTGTTTTAAATATTTTAATCTGTCACTGTCAATTTCTGGCGATGGAAATCATTCGGCGTTCATTCCTGTGAAGTATTCAGATATTTGTCTTGCACTACGCCCCACATAATACATTCTAATAATATTTACACGGTTCTCGACATTTAATGTATTCATGATGACAGTGACAGATTAAAATAGGTAAAACAAATTGCAAGCATTATACGTCAGTAGCAATAAAAAGAGTAGGCGGAAAATTAGAAATTATTATTATTAATTCCATTAAATTGCGCTACCAAAATAAATTAATCTGTGTTAAATAAGATGAAGAGATATTGGTAGTATTGTGATTTAAAATTTGGATGCATAATTTTTTGCCGAACACTTTTTATTTACAAAAAACTGATTTTACATGTTAACTGCCTATGCCAACATTCACGTGGGACATACGGTATATATATATTTAAAATTACTAATTCCCGGTTGCACCAACGTCAGTTAAATTTTAAACTTGGTTTAAATAAATAAAAGCGAATCTAATTTTTGACATCAATGTCAATTACTCCATATGACATATAACTTCGATTTGCTTTTATTTATTTGAACCAAGTTTAAAATTTAACTAACGTTGGTGCAACCGGGCATTAATAATATGTGTCCTGTGTCTAACTTATCTATTTAAGAAATTATTAAATAATCTATATAAGTAGATTATTAGCTATAAATTTTTATTGGTCTTTAGAAATTTAATTACGATTCTTAGTATTATTCTGTTCTAATACTCGTATACTTTATTTGTTCCAGGTAAGAATGCTTTCCTGTCTACCCGTTAAATTTCACGAATCAACAATTGTAAGTGTTCTTTGAAATCAAAGTTTATATATTGATTTTATTATTAGTTTATCGATGCGTTCTGCATAAACGTTATCAATTACCGGGAGTTTTATTTTTATTAGTAGTATACATAGGGTATTTGTGATTAGTTTTTTTTATACGAAAATATAGAAATAAATTACAATAATTAAAAATAATAACTTCCGCAAATTTAAAATAAAATTGTTAGTACTAAATTAATTACCTAAAATAATTTCTTATTTATTTAAACTTGATTGAGTGAAATATGGATTAAAGGCTTAAATAGTTTATTTATTTATGAATTCATAAATAAGTCTAGCATTGACGACGTTTGGACCTGTATTGAGCTCATTCTTAAGTCTAAAAACAAGTATACGAAATATACTATACAATAATGGCTACAAGCTTACAACCTTACCTAAAAGTACATATTAATATATCACAAATTAACAGCTAGTAGTTTAAAATTAGCTGGAAGAAGGTACGGCAGCAAAGTAGCACGAGTGAATTTAAGTTGAAACAAAAGGTGTGAAGCTAAATTGTTGCTAGTTTGCGCCTAGGTGCAGAGAACCTTCAAATACGGCGGAGTCAGTAAGACTGCCTAAATACACTAAATTATGCTGACAGAGGCGTCAGGAAGATGAACTACAATAGTAACATGAAAAAGACAATTATTAATACTATCTATATTATCCCTATGTTTACCTATAAAAACAAACATGCTGTCAAACACTTTAACTGTAACTATGGTAATGTCACATACTCTATGCCACTGATTTATATATAACATTAGATTGGGCATAGGCCATATTCTGCCATCTGAGAGCGTTCCCAATTGAACTGGTGATATTGAGGTTTCGTGACACTTTTGTAAAGTAAAGTGCGCGACCTGAAGCTCTGCCTTCACTCTCTCTACACCGCGATCGCCACACTTCTCTTTAGGTCAAACCTCAATGTTGACCATCATGGTGGCGTTCAATTGGGAACGCACCGTAGCGCCTTATGCCCAATCTAGTGTTATATAGAAATCAGTGCCCTATGCATATTAGGCGATTTCGACTGGCAATGGTTACTTGCCTGTTACGTGTTTGGTTGGTTTCAAACAATGACGTCATACTGACCGAACGGTTACTGAAAACGCGCGGTAGATTTTGACATTATTCAAATTTGACAGAAAACATGAAAAATTTGATAGCATACTAATTTAAAAACAAAATAAGTGAAATTCAACCAATCAGAGTACTAACCGTTGGACGAACCGAGCTCTCAAACATGTTACTGATTTGACATACCAAAATTGTCACCGTTTACATATGACGTCATAAAAGTGTCAGTCGAAATCAATTGGTTACTCTATTTACTAACCATTCCTGTGACCAAGTACTAACCGGTGCCAGTCGAAATCGCCTAATTGGTTACTCTATTTACTAACCATTCCTGTTACCAAGTACTAACCGGTGCCAGTCGAAATTGCCTATTGATATAATAATTCCCGGTGTATGTTCACATTTGATCAAACAAATTTTGATTAAGAGGTAAATATCTCCGTGATAACGCATCATGAAATCCTCGGTTAGTTTCATGCAGCCGTCATATTCCCAGAAAGTCTTTACTACATTGGTGTGTTGGAATATTTGTTTATATGATTAAGTGCGTTGGAGCCTAGTGCGGCCCTGTGGGGGTGCAAGGCAAAGTTCTGTGTGCATCGAAGCAGGCTTGGCTGACAGTGGAACATCGCGAAACTTGAGCAGAGAACTTGAACAAGTGCGGTGCGGTAAGTTCACCGCGTCGCGCTATTTAGAACCGTTCTGCTGGCGGAGGGAAGACCGAGAATTAGTCTTACTTAAAACTTCACAACTCACAAAATAAAACCCCCTATCCACGCCCCTGTACCCGCGTTATCACTAACCCTCATCTCGGCTCTGCGGTCTTCCCTTGTTCTTTATCTCTTAATTAGCGACTTTGTTTTTACTTTTATTTGATTCTTTTCTTTATTGTTTCTTTCTTTTGTCTCAGTTTAATTGGTCTGCTTGATTTTATACATCTTGTCGGATTTTTTATCGTTCAAGTACTCAAGATTAGGGAAAACTGTTTCCGAGACTCATTGCGCTACCTATTTTATTTATAACAATATAATAATAGTAGACTAAACAACTTCGTATTGTATCGATTGCCACAGTTAGCAAATTTTAAAACACTGCTATTACTTCCTTTCCCCTACCATTTTGTGAGCCGTGATTAGGCGAGGTGGCACTGCACGCGGAAATATATGCCTTAAGGTGGCAACAGACTACTATATAAATGCGTCATATAAGTTTGTCATATGGCAAGGGTTTATATCCAAAGACCTAATATACTAGCTTGTCAAGCAAGTAGTTTGGAAGTAGACGATAAGCAATGATGACGAAAACATGCTACTAGCAGCGACGTGCACTGCTGTAACTAAAAAGAAAAACTAAATTCAAATTTTACCCATACTATTTACAGTTTTTTCTTGTTATATTTGCTTAAATTTCTAGTAATTTTTTAAATAAAACTTTATATTCTGTATCTTTCTTATTTCTATCTTTGTAATTACTAATTTTGCTATAAACTCGAAGAAACTTAATTTTGATGAATGGATATGAAAGGCAGAAACGCGGGACCAAATATACAACAAAGACTTCTTAATAATTAATTTAATTTTTAGTACTCAACATAAAATTATAAGATAAAAAAGTAGATTAATTAATAAAAAACATAATTTTATTTTAATAAATTTGAAGTGTCAGCACATGTCTTCCTGCTCAATTCATTTTACTAATACTATACTAATATTCACAAATGAATTTAATATAAACCAAAGTAAAACACTTGTCAACCGATCTTGGGCTACAACATACCAGAGTGAGAGTTTATATCAGTAAATTATAAATTATACTGAAGTTCTTAAATGGTACCAGATACGAAAAAATGTGTTAAGAAGCGTTTGTAAATATTTACCATTTCTTTCATTTATCGTAACAAAAATTAATACTTATAATAATTATAGTCAAGGACCACTTTCGGTTGAAAATCTACGGATATATGGATATTTACTTAGAGAATATACGGTATGGAATATCTGGAAAGTTCGTATATCCGGAAAGTTCAAATATCCGGATAGTTCGAAATATTCAAATAGTCCGGATATGTGATAATTCGAATATCCATAGTAGAAGTGGAAGGAGTATTGAATCAATAAAAAATAAAAAGTAATTATTCGATAACACATTTATTAAAAAATATTAAATTAGATAAAAAAATTTGAGAACTTCTGGAATAATACCTTAAAAGAATATTATTTTTTATACATATAAATGTGTTCTTGCAGTCTATAAACTTGTTTCAACCGAATAATTAACAATGTTCCTGCAGAAACTATGGGAAATTTTGTTAACAGTCAATTGAACGTGGACCTTCGCAGTGATGTAGTGCCGATTGCTGTGCGCTTCAATTGAGTATTTCTACAGAGAAGCATCAAAACGTAAGTGTACTTTACAATAAATAATTTTAGCTATACACATACTCAATTAATATAAAAGGATAGCTGAAAGACATAACATAGGCAGTGGCATTTTGGCATCGGAACCGGATTTGCAGAGTGGGCGACTGCCTTGATAATGATATGTAATTTGTAATAAGTGAGAACTCAATTTCAAAACATGATATTTACAGTAAGATCTCATCGGAAAATTACTCACTTAATTTTAATATCCTTATATCCGAATAATTTTTAAATAGATTTTTTAAAGAATTCAAGTACTATCCGGACAATTTTTGAATATTCAGTTGTCCAAACAATTTGCAAATATTTTAATGCGTTAATTTCCGATTATCCGGATGTCCGATTATACGGATATCCGTGTAACGAATGTGAAGTCTGACGAATATCCCAATTGTTCGAATACAAATTTTCCGTTGGTCGAAAATTCAGTCGCAAATCAACACGAATAAATTTATCGAAAACCGGAAGCCCAAAGCCAAAGAATGATCTCGAACTCTAAATCTACGGCTAGTATCACGAGCTGTGCTTTTAGGTGTTTTAAGAGCAGTGTTTTTGGCTCGGTTTTAGCGCTGTACAATGCTCTAAAATTATTTTATAAAGAGTTCTTCAAACAGAAGTTACAGAGAAATGTATTATCTACCACTATTATTTGAAGCATTTTTTTATAAAATAGTTTTAGAACATTGTACAGCGCTAAAACCGAACTTAACACTGCTCCTAAAACATCCAAAACAGAGCTCGTGGTACCAGCTCTAGTTTAAAATGAGAATATTAGAAACCATAAATTAATATTATATGTTTAAAATTTGCAAATATAAAATTGTATAGAATTTTATATCCTACATATTTCAACGCTTTTCAACAGTTCGTACTACTACCCAGCAAACACAGTTGTAACATTGATGTACCTGGTATGTAATATCTGAAACCTAAGTAGAATATAATTTATATACGGACTAATAACGTAATACGCACACAACATGTCGAACATCTCTTGAGAGAGCGTAAAATTATATTGTTGGTATGTCACATTGGTTTTGGACATGGTACATACCTACAACATGTACGAGCCCAAAATCATATTCGTTGGCCTAGTTAAGATTTTTGGAATAGCTTTAAAAAAATAGTTCTGATCGAACAGATGGTAAATTTATTGCACTAAATTTATTTATAATATAAATTCTGTTATTTTAAAGAATATTTTAAGCAATAATAACAACTGAAATAATATCAAATTTACAATTTGTCCCAAAGGTATTTGCTGGTATCACAAACACTGTTTTTAAATCTGATGACAAAATAATACAGAAAATTGTTTCAAATAAAAATTGTAAGTAATATTATTCTACATCTTTTTGATTTCAATGAAATTTTCTCTTTCTCACTTATTTATTAAGATAAGCCCAAAAACCTTGATAGGCCTTGAAATAATCAACAAGTTACTGTTGATGAATTGTTAAAAAAATCTAATTAATTCGTAGCATAAACAATACCTCTGTTACATATATGTATGTGCGGAATATAAAAATTATAGAATTTAAGATATAAATAGGGCGAATTAACAAATTTCCTTTTTATGACTTTAACTGGGCCAAATAATATGATTCTGGGCTCGTATATGTTATGTTACCCTACTTATAACATATTCGCAGTTAATTAGAAAGTTTTATATATTTTATATAAAATTATAGCAAAGAAATTTTAAATATTTAATAGTGTACACTGAACTGTGTTACCTGGGTAGAGCTTGTATTTAGATTTAGAAAAACAAACAAAATGAGTATTTATTTTGTACTTTTAATGTAAAAGTATAAATTATCTTAGAATGGAATTAATTTAGGTAATATTTATTTATAATGCTGTGAAAGTATAAAATACTCTGTTCATTTAAAATTTCGTACGTGTGAAATGTTATTCTATTTTTAAAGAACGTTAGAAGAAATGGAGGTGTCCAACTCTTAATACATTTGTTTAAACATACTGACGTAGTATGCAAGAATTTTGCATGGGAATGTAGGAAGCAAGCTGTTATCTATTTTGGTGGAATTGCTGAATAATGCATTTGCTCGTGTGTGTATGCAAGCACAGAGACCCAGAGACGGACGCGAATCTGGTTCACGTGGTACGCGTGCCATCTCGCCATCCTGCAGCGTGCCAGCCGATGTGCAAGTGTTTATATTGAGTCAGTGCACAGCCTGCTGCAATGTGTACATAGACAAACGTGTACACAATGCGATATTGACTTACGAAAGCAATACGTGCAACCATTTTCTGCATATTACACATTCCATCTCTGTCAAAATCCATACAAATCGTCTAGTTTCATCTCCGTTATTTCAATGTTCCTAACGTGCGCTTTACGATATTGGAATTTGTACATTACGTAACTGCCGAGCTCTGCATTTTGCAGAAATACAATTTGCTTTATATTTATTTCAAAATGCTGTCTATGCATATTTAAATCAAAATATTTATATATGTAATTTTCTTTGAATTGTTTTAATTGCTATACGCTCTGTAAGCATCTATGTTTTTCGAACACGGTGACATCTAGCGTCATGCGTTATAAGTTTTTCTGGGAGAGTCTCGTAGACTGTATACAGTATACATAAAGCTATCTGGCACCGGCTAATGGTTGTAACAAAGGCTTGCATCGGTTGGGCATCACACAAAGCATCTAGGTAACGGAAGAGTGGCAATGCAATGTAATTGAAAAAAAAAATCTAATGTGCCAACACATAACCTCCCGCCCAATACAACTCTTAAACGGTACTAAATAATATTTGATGATGGAAAAACATACCTTCTTGTTTGTTTATTTTCTATTTATATTTGAGAAATTTAATTTTCTTTCGTTTATTTATTTAATTTTTTGACATATATTTCACTAAGAAAACAGCTTCTCGATCACAATGACATGTGTCACATTTCGTAAAAAATTTTAAATTTTTAAGTGTTTCCATGGTGTACTAGGAATGCAAGATTTGATTATCTCCAAAACTAATGAAAATTAATAAAATTATTGGAACCAAAACAGATGTAAAATTAAATATTCTACAACTTTCAAAATAACATAAATTGTTGACAAATAAAATTTATCCGTATTTTTTCACACTGTTAAAGGCTTCTAGTGAACTGCTACTTACGGTTAACCACCTTTATTCAAAATCTAATCAGCTCTTATATAAATATAAGAACAAAAATACAAAAAATTGTATTTTTTCGTATAGTAGTATTTGATTTATGCGAGACGAAAAAATTGCCTCAGACTACACACACATACATTCATACATACATACATACATACATACATACATACATACATACAGACATCACCGCGAAAATAGTAAAATCGTTTTATAGGGGCTTATTCATTGAAAACTCACTACCCAATTTTTTGACCAAAAGCAATACCTCCCTTACCTAGAGGCAGGCGGAATATAAAAAGATGTCAATGTGTTCATCCTAGGAATATACCCCCCTGGGGGTTCAACGTTCCGAAAGTACATGTATATTTTTGTTAGTAATTAGTCCTGACAATCACACATAACTATTTTGTCAAAAATTATTTGAAATGATTTCGCATAAGCCTTGAAAGCATTATTGTGGCAACGTGCATTGTTTACTTTGTTTATTAAATTGTAGAATTTTTGCAATGCAGATGTTAATAAGTAACTTGTAAAGATTCATTTTCAAAGACAATAGAGAGCTTGGGTAATGGTATATAACAATACGAGTGAAGAAACTAACAATTTCGCTCACGAATGTGTCAGTTTTGAAAACGAGGCGTTAGTCGAGTGGGCAGACACATAAGGGAGCGAAATCGTTTCTTCTAGAGTGTTGTATAGTGTTTTGTTCTATCTTGCTATTGTAAGTATATATACGCGCCCCCATCATTGTGGTCCACATGCTTAATATTACAAATCATTCATTTCTAATAACAGGTGAGGGGGCGAAAGTAATGAGCAAAAGTGAACTTTCCACCACTCACCTGTCATTACCCACCCGTTGCCATAAGAATGAGTTGAGTGGACAAAACAAAAGATTTCAGGCTCTGTATCCAAGTAAGAAACAACAAGTTCCAATAGCAAGTAGAAAAGAAGGTGTGAGTAACAAGTAATAGTTATTTACTTTACAAGTGGGCAAAGTTAGGAATTATCCACGAGAGAAATTTTAGCACACGAAGCTGAGTGCGATAATTTTATCGAGTGGGTAATTCCACTTTGCCTATATGTAAAGTATAACGTTTTATCCAACACCTCTTAATAAATAAAAAATTTATTAAAGAAATATTTTTTGACAGGGACATATGCTTTAAATTTTTAAATTAAAATGTCAATCGACGTAGTTACCATGGTGTTGTGTGTTATTATTATTGTTATAAATTAAAAAAAATACTCACTAGTGACTTTCCTCAAAATTATACCCACTAATGGGTAATCTGTTACTTTGCTTGTTTAAAATCGCCATAGTTATAGAGCATTTATTGAGAGGTGTCGGATAAAATCTATTACCCGCGAATAGAATACTATACTGTCTCTACGACTATTTAGCCGAGAGTTGCATTTATTGATGTAGTTTATCTATTTATTTTTTTCATGGACAGATGTTTCATCAAATTTTCCGTCACGTTTTGCCTTTACACACACTACTATCTCTGAAAAGATTTGTGGTTATATTAATTTAAAGTAACTTTCGGGCCACGCTGTATTTAGATTACACGTGCGTAACAGAAATATTTCCTGCGGAAAATCCTACCCCTTCCGCACATGATTGCAGATGATCGATAGACAGTTTCTGTTCCGAGTTGGAAACAATAGAAACGACCACACGGTTTATTGGCACAATAAAGAAAAAACTTTGTCAAAGCGTAGAAAAAATGATTCGCGTCACGTATCTAGCTTCACAGGCCTTCAATAATTTAAAACAAAAAAATCCATACACCCTGTTCCTGTTTTATAATCACACAGAGACCAAAAAAGAAATCCTCTTTGTAGGGTCCCATTAAAACAAAACTCCGCGTTCACATGGCTCCCTGTTTAGAGATTAACCCCGGTATTTAATTTAACGGGCCGAATCGAGAAAAAGAAAAACACAGAGGTCGAAAAGGGATTGTCGCATACAATTAACGGACACAAAGGGCATTAAAAACGCAATCAACAGTTTAAAAAGAACCGCGGGTTCAGCTCGCTTGAACGCCCTGCAGGGTTTATTTCGCCATTGTGTTGCCCACACTGTTCTCTCGTCTCATTCCTTCTCCAACTATTTTATATCTGCCCTCTTTGTTTCACTCATGATGTGGCCACACTGTTTTTAGTTCTCTTTCCAACTTACGGGATTTTGTCTTTGTCTTTTTCGCGGTGTGTGAGGTTATGTTTGGAGATTCTTTGCTCCGTTTCCCTCTGTCGAATGGAGTTCTAGATAACATTATCCTGTTTTATCTAGTTGCCTTATTACGTAGGATGTTGTGAGGTAATTATTTAAGGTGGTTAACAATTTTTTAAATAACGAACAATATAAAACATAATAGTATATTTAGTAATTTAATTCAGTTCTTTTTAATAAAAATATGTAACAAGTTAATTCACTCGTTTATTCTAAAACTTTTTTTGTAGAGGGCGGAGAGATTAAAATAATTCATTGATATTAAATGATTTATAAATGGATTAGTTAAAGTCGGTTCAATTGTTTTGTTGATTTTTGCGTAGAAATAAACAAACGGATTAATTTAGAAATTTCTTTTAATTACAGACGCAATAACATCTTCAAAATTCATTGCATTGCCACGTTTATCGTTTCATAGATACCATATCCGGTGCAATCCCATATTACAACCATTAGCTGGTGCTTGATAGCTTTGTGGTTGCCAAGTTAATTTTATTCCAGCTTGGAATGGTGACGAGAGTGAGTACCGATCCAAATCAGGCCGTGAAAATTTTTCAGACCTGATCGAAATTCGAACCTACGGCCTTTTGTATCCAGACGCAAGCATTCTTACCACTGCGCTACCCCCCCCCCCCCACTTAATATAATTATTATATAATGAATTTAAATTAATATACCCATGTGTAATCCAATTCCTTCAAACTATTAAAAATAATATGAAATATGCACAGGTGTCAAATTAACATACAGTCGAACTTCGATAACTCAAACCATGATCTACCACAAAAAAGTTCGAGAAACCAACAAATTGTTTTAAAAATTATGCGTGTACATACATTTTTTTTTGTAAAATAACTACATATTTAAAAAAACATAATAAGTACATAACATTTTTCCTTTTAAAAAGTGTTATCGTACAAAATAACGTACGGCCTCAGTATTTTATTAAATTTTCTAAGCAAAATTTATAGCATAAGCCAGATATGTCAAATTTAATCGATTAAATTTTTAGCACTCTTGATGTAACTATTGAACAAATTCAATTATTCCCAAATACCCCATTAAATTAGGCTTTTTACCTCCCGCCACATCCTGTAAGGGAGGTATAGGAATCATGATAAAAATTGGGTAGTGAGTTTTCAGTGGATGAGCATGTTTTAGGGTCCCTAGAATACAATTTTAATAGTTTTGTGATGATGTCTGTGTGTGTGTCTATCTGCCTGTCTGTCTGTCAGTCTGTCAGTCTGTCTAGCAGTCTGTGTGGATCTCTGGAGATACGGTTTCTCAAAAACTACTAAACTGAAAATTTTGTTATTTTGTATATATCAATTTTATCTCCTTTCGAAGAGCTAGTTAGTTTTTGGGTGATCATTCAATAATCGGAAGTGGTAGTTTACTTGAAGCCCTATCGAGTTATTATGAAATATCTCAATAAATTAGAGTTTAATGAAAATTTTATTATTGGAATAATGTTTCAAATATTATCTACAGTTATTGTTTAAAATATTTTCCTCTTACTGTCACCATTTATGAATTATACACGTTAAAGGAAAATTATATTTTGATATTTTCGTTTATATTTGCTAATCTGTTTGTTTGTTTTTTTTTTTTTTTGAAAAAAACAAAACAACGGTTGAAAATGTAATTTTTTTATATGTTTCATATTTGAAGGAATGAGCGTTTCTTGATAATTGTGGTCCGTGTTCCTGCATTGTTCAACAAGAAATCTATGGCGGGAGGTATTGAGGTGCCCACAACAGTTTTTTTTATAGCTATTGCAAGTTGTTATTGTATTTCCAATGTAAAATTTAATAATCATACTTTCTTGTATACGATTTTTTAAATACGATGTTCGCAACCAGATAAACTAGCAAAGCCAACATTCCCATTTCCCCGTACAGGATGTGTTGGAATCACAACAAACGTGGCGCGCTACGTTTACTTACAATACCTACTTTATTGAATCCATCACCTTTAGAGCTTTACCTATCCTATCTATCCACTTTACTTTGAAAGCAGCAAAAATAAATGATGTACAAGTTATAAAACAAATTAAGTTATTCTGTAATAAAAATCGCGTTTATGATCCTATTAAACGTTTCTCGGATATATATTTAAAGTTTCCAATCTTATTTATTATTTTCAAGGGATAATCTGATAAAAAAGAGGAGAGAACCTTTCCAGCGCTGGTGCTCCGAAGGCACTGGGCGATGTTTAAAGTAGATGGCGAACATTTTATGATTCTTATGGGAGGTATTTTGAGTTTATTGGGTCCGGAGAGGACACGGGTGATTCATTGCTCTATAAACACTCATCTCCAGGGTGCGGGAGGGTGAATCACCAGTGAGCCATGCATCAAACGGTAGAGATATACGTGCGACGTTGTGCGTGTGTTATCATACGGTTAATTCTGATTGTCGAGAGACTTCGAAAAGCTATAAATATTTTTAGATCGATTACGATGTAATTTAACAACACTGCCAACATCGAAATTTCAAAGTAAGTCTGATATAAATATCAAAGTGGTTACCTTAAAACAACCAGCGCTCTTTTGGGCGAACTAATGACTTTAGAGAAAAAAAAATTATACAAAAAATGTACCTGGAAAATGGGCCTCAATTAATAGGAACAACAAACAAAAAATTCAACCAGTGGCTCGTATAGGAGAGCTCTACTAAAATATCAAAAATTATTTTTGTATGATCGTCAATTATTTTTATAATAGTAATTAGAAGGCTTTATGAAGGGGGAACATATACAGGCTGTTTCCTTTAAAACAACCAGCGCCCTTTCGGGTGAACTAATGACTTTAGAGAAAAATGACCATTAAAAGGGTCTGATAATAGGAATAACAAATAGAAAATGAAACTAATGGCTCCCAAACGGTAGCATAAATTTTTTGAAACGGTAACCTATAGAAATTTTTAGTCCATTAAAATAATATTATGGGGTGAATAGCTCCGTGGTAACGCGTCGGACTGTGGATCGTGAGATCCTCAGTTCGAATCCCACAGCTGACAGTTGCCAATTTAAATTTACCCCTGTGAATCCCCCTCCACTAACATCTTTGGGGGTTATAATTTGACGGCTGGTAACCGCACTTCATTCGCAAAAATATATCACTTACCGAAATCTGCGTAAGCAGGGTGCCACACACATAATGGGTAAAAGGCGTGATGATTTATTTATTTATTTAAGAGAATATTTTTTTTATATCAACGATATTATGATATGGGGTTCTTTAACAATTATTTCGAGAAAAATGATAGAAAAATAAACAAATACAACAAATTATAATTTCTTAGTAAAACCCGTTATTTTACATATAAGAAAATAATATACTTTCGTAATCTAGGCAATAGTCGTATTAATAGTTGTTTATTGCAGAATGCAAAGCATACTTCAATATTGTAAAATTATTTCTAATTTTGAATATAATTTTTTTCGAAATAATTTAACAGGTAATTTTTCCATGCCCGGGCGGGTATCCAACCTATTGCGCAAAAACTGTTCAACTTTTTGATCGTTCGCAAAACTCTCTTCTCCAAGTGCTTCCTTGAGAGGCCCAAACATGTGATAATCTCATGACGAAAGATCAGGGCTATAGGAAGAGGGGTCAAGTATAGTTCAGTGCATTTTAGCCAATTTTTGGGTTGTTAAGACTGCAATAAGGGATCTTGCATTGTCATGCAGGTATAGCTTGTACAAATTTGCGTGGCGATTGATTCCATTAGTGTTTCTCAGCAGGTATTCCATAAGAGGATTAAAGAAATTTATGAGGGACTACTTTACAGGGTTGTACTAGATAATATTATCAAATGAGTTTTACACAAACAGACACAAGTAATATCAAAATAAGAAAAATTTAAATAAAATTATATATGAATACAGTATTGTCATTGTCGTTCAGTAAATATAAACATATATTGATAAAAAAACTTATGTTTTATTTTACATCTATGTTGTTTTACTTAGGTGATTAATCGATAACAATATCATGATCAGTGTCGTCACTTGACTGTCCAACATTTATAATAAATTCATCAATAATATTATTAAAATTTAAGTAACTGTTTTCTATGTCTATCACATGCCGAACACTACTAGCCCAATTTAAGTCACTAATATTATTTATTTCACTTTTAATTAATTCCACAACATTAACCAGTACACCTTTTATTATTCTTCTTACTGTAGTATATGGCACTTGAGTCATTTCAGCAGTTTTTGATATTGGCGCATTTTCGAAATTATCACTTTGTAGAACTATTTCTTTTGCGTCGTTTGATAAATATTTTTGTGTTGGCTTCGCGACCGTGGTAATTTCTTCAAAATCTTCGTATTCAACTTGCGACATTGTGTTCACTAATGAATTTTAAATGTCGTTTTCTGAAGGGTATATATGTATAAAATTATCTTACTTAACAGTTTTCGGGGAAACTATTGAAAAGATAATCGTATTAAAAATTTCGGAGATTTGAAGCATCTAAGCCCAAAATTATAATAATCCACTCCTGAACATCAGACAAACTTGCACCCCGCTGGCTAGGGCTGGCTTATCCCATTAGCAAGTCAAGTCAATCGCCACGCAAATTTGTACAAGCTATATACAGGACGTTTTGGATGGGCTAACGAAACCTTTTTGACCGATATGCAGCTCGTACCTGGTCAATAATAATAATTTAATAATTTAGTGCAGTAAAATTTATTATTTTTAAATTTATTGGCTATAATTTTTATATATTTTGTACTGTTTAAAAATATTCTGATATCATGCAGTAGACATCAGATTTTAAAAACAATATAATTTCAAATTTCATATTCCCTAGACTGGAAGTGGCCTATAAGGTATTTTGAGCATATAGCAGTAAATAAATAAATTAGAGTAAATTTCGTTATATTTGATTCTTTTTTTAATATATCAATTTCAGGACGTTGAAATAAATAGCTTGATTGGCGAGTATACTGCATTTGAAACAATTGGATCAAATAATTTGAAATATTTAAAAACAAGGGAAACATATAAAGGATTTATGGAGGCAAAATTAAATTTATCTTGTATGAAAATCTCATAATAAAACGAAAGTCAGTCGGGTATATTTAAATAATAATTGAAACAAGAACAGAGTTGAATTTATTTAAAAACAAATATTACCCTCATGTTTCAGAGTAGCACATCATCAAGTTAATTAAAGCGTGTCATAAATATCTCTTGCAACAAATTGCGTTATTTTCATTTCATAACGCGGAGCGCGCGCCGAGAGACACTTTTTATTCTCAACTTTTTCACAGTTTGCAGAGTAGCTCTTTTGAAGTTGCACAAATACAAACATGGACTTCGCGAAGCTGTAAGCTTCATTGCAAGTGGCTATAAATTTACGTTACGTTACGTTAAGAAACGCAACGAGGAGCACGTTTACGTCTGCATGTTTGTATGTCGTCCGCTGGATTAATTTTAACGTGTCAGCGCAGAAAAAAGAGCTAAAAACGAAATAAATACGCCCCGGCAACACTAATGAATTTATTCTTTCACGAAGCGGTTTTCGTGTTGTATACTTTACGGGATAGGTATCCTTAAACGACAAAATTGTTATTTTTGTAGCAAGTGCGAAAATGCATGTTTAGTGCATCGAGAGTAAGAGTAATAATTTCTTGAGAGTACTAAACGCATTTCTCAAAAAAGGTAAGAACCATATATATTTGTCTACAACTATGTATATACTAGCGTTAATTATTTTGAGAGGAGTATCCGAAATTCCTTGGTGTCCGAGATTGTGAAATTGAGAAGAATGTTTAAAAAAAAATTGGGAAAGAGTCAAAGTGTGTGTGTGTTAGTCTGTGTGGCGATTTTTCGTCAACGATAACTCAAAATCTAATAAAGATATCACTTTGAAATATCATATTTTAAATTATAATGTTGAGGTTACGAGCTGATTAGATTTTGGTAGCAATCTGTAAACCGGAAGTGGTAGTTTACTTGAAGACTTGTCAAGTTTTTTGGGTATATCTCTGTAAATAATTGAGTTGCAGTAAATTTTGTCTTGATGAAAAGGATGTAGAATAGTATTGGCTACAATTTCTATTTGAAACTTTTTTCTATATTCATTATACATTAGATTATAATACAATACCATTTTCTAACTTAATAAATATTTAGACCTTGTATGTTCAAATCAAGAACTGGTTAGATTTTGATGATTGACCATCAACCGGAATTAGATAATTAGATAATAAGATATTTTGAGCATATCTCAGTAAAAAATTTAATTAGAATAAATATTGTTATAAAAAAGATATAAAATAATATAGGATATAATTTTTATTTAGAGCTTTTTTCTATTTTGTACCGTTTATAAATTTTTTTATTTATTTATTTAATAATAATAATTATTACTAGAATGTATTATGGGAGCGCAGTGCAACACTAATATCTGAATACTTCACACGAATGAACGCTGAATGGTTTCCATCGCCAGAAATTGACAGTGACAGATAAAAATATTAAAAACAAATTGCAGGCACTATACGTCAGTAGTAATAAAAAGAGTAGGCGGAAAATTAGGAATTATTATTATTAATTACATTAAATTGCGGTATCATAATAAAATAATCTGCATTAAATAAGATGTAGGGATATTGGCAGTATTGTGATGTAAAATTGGGATGCATAATTTTTTGCCGGACACTTTTTATTTAAAAAAAACTGATTTTACATGTTAATTGCCTATGCCAACATTTACGTGGGACACACGGTATATTTCTGTCTTATCATCTTGTGTATACAAAATAATGGAGAATACATTATTAATATTGTTATTTCTAGTAAATTTACTGGACTTAATTATACGTATGTAGGTATGTTATATCCTCTTCCAACAAAGGGTTGCTGTTAGTTAATAATAGATGATGTATTTAGGTAAATATTTTAATGCTCTTAGTTCAACAGACACAACAAGTTTGTTTTAATTATGAAATAACATAATTTTTTAATTTGTGAGTTCATCAAATAGAATTAATTATAAACAGCTAAAAATACTCTAAACATACAAAAATAAAGTTGTTTTATGTACTCTATGAGTCACTATTTTATTTTGAGATAACAGAATAGTTAATTTACTTGTTTTAAAATGTTTTTCTTTATGAAAATGAAAATACTCGGGACTGCAGTTAAGAATTTATTATTCAAAAGCCAACGTTTCGTTTCTTTTGGGCAACTAGAGAACAAAAAATTAGTTTGGTGTTACTACAGTCAAAATAAAAACAGTACTGACTATAAAAGTGAGTAACGCATTGAAACAATTTTAAAATTATTGAACATAAGATAAATGTTAGTTTCGTTAGTCAATATATACAAAATAAATAAAACACACATATCATAGTACAAAAAAAAAAAAACAAAGTTTTTAACAATGTAAAATGGCGTTCAAATTTTCATGTGAAAAAACATGATTATTTGGTAATGTGACTAGATTTATCAATTACTTAAGGTGTGTTGTAGGGTGCGAGTTAATTAAATATTGTACGTAAGATTTGTCATGTGCTTAAATCGACGTGAACATGTATCTGATCATATTGCATGGGGTTGGCTTAACATGCAGAATAGTATATTCTACAACTAGTAGTGGAATGGCACATATTCCACACGAGCAAAAAGTTTGTAGTCCGAGCCGAAGGCGAGGGCTACAGTTTGCAAGTGTGGGATATGCCATTCCGTTATATGTTGTAGACTATACTTTCTATAACAAGATTTTGGAAATTATACAAAAAATACAAATATAAAACTGTTGAAAACGTCAAATTCAAATAAATCAAATTAAAACAAACAGACGTAACCATAGTAACTGAATCAAGATACTTCATATATCACGCTAATATGCGGCTCTGATTCGTCGAAAATATTCCATACGCAGCGTATGGAATGTTAGTGCCACAGTAATGCTTACAAGGCTTATACGAAATCATTTTAAATAATTTTTAACAGTTGTGTAACTAACAGGTTATAATTTTAATTTGATTTACAAATGAGTAACAAGTAAAATGTTTTACAAAACACGCAAGATAGGTAACTGTTTTTACTGCTTCAAGGACGTGACAGGCTCACCTAATCGGCTCGCCAGTCATTTCCTCCATTCAGCAGTAAACATTGTTTTACCTTGCTTGTAATGTAAGTAACTATATATGCGTAAAGTGTATCGGTCGTCAAATCACGCCTTCAAAGGTGTCAGGTGTAAGGAATCTCGAGGGTAATTTCTATAATTAAGATGAAAATTTGTCGGTTGCTGGGATCGAACTGTAGATCTTCTACGGTCAACAATATATTTTATTTTAGTGTTATAACTTCAGCGCATAAAATAATAATTATTATAAAATAAATTAAGTTTTCCGAAGCAATCAATGATATTTGTGAAGAAATTGAGAAACTAGAATTAAACGAAAAAGTTTTAATAAGTTCTCTGTGACAGAAATTTCATCCAATTTTATCTCAGTTCGAATTAAAGGCCATTGTATTTAGTTTCCAAACTAATTTTTGTTTTCAATCGAACATACAGTTCATCCAAGTTCTATTGATCTTTAAGTTTGTTGTGTGTTATTTGCGAAAAACACTAATTCCGTTTTAACAATCAGTTGGAGTATTTCTTTGTGAAATTGTTCTTATTTAATAGTGTTTGGCTGGTGAAATTATAGACTCCAGAAGCAGTGTTACAGATTAGAACAAGTTAAAATTCAAATGAAGAACAGTTTAAGTCAAACACGAAACACGCAACAATGTGAACAATGGCGAGATGGCAAAGCAAACACGCGCTGTTCAAGTGGCGAATTACCGCAAATTATAGACACGGCAAAACTGTAACGTGTAACGTGTGGAGAATAAGTAATCTCCGTTCGACTCGGAGTTTCGTTCGCTGCTTTTAATAATGGTGAAGTTTTCGTGAATCACGAACCAGCATTGGTTTGAGTTTGCTTTTTTATTTTTAGAGTAAATTGCTAAATTGGTGAGTGGGATTTTTAGTTTATGGACGAGTGGAACGAAATGTTTCAACAAATCTGATTTATCTATGATAATATATATTTACTATTGTAACTGAAAATAAGTCGACAATTTTCAATATTCAAAAAGAAACCGGCAAATAGTCCAGCCTTTAATATGAAATAAGTGATAGTAGGTTTGTTCTAAGTGGTTATTTATAATAAGATTGTGACAATTTCATTGAGCTTGCGATAAATGTAAACAATTTATATTTTTTGTTTTGATAGCTAAATAAATATAAATATAATTTTTACATTTTTTGCTACAAAAACGAAATGGCTATTGAAATTATTTCTATTAAATATATTACTAAATCTTTATATTAATCTTTTTTTTTAAATCACTGAATGTAAATTTCCTTATATTTTCTTTTCAACTTTCTAAGCGAACTATACAACAAAGGCAAGTAGCCCAACAACTGGCGGTCTCTTTCGGCTTCAGCGTTTCAATATTGCACAATAGTATATTGAATAACTAGTATTAGAGTGCGTACACGTTAACTTCAAGCCACCTAGCCTAACAAACTGATAGGCTTGGTGGCTTGAAGTTAACGTGTACGCACTCTACAATTAGGCATTGTAACACGAGTTGTTCATACTACTTTTCCTATGTCACGTTCCTAAATTCAATAAAAATAAAATAAAATTGTACAGCATGTTTAATATACCACTGGTCACCAAAGGGCTTTGCCCGCAGGGCCTATCGGGTGCCAGACCGCAACCCCGACGCAGAGGCTCCGATTCAATAATTTTACGTGAGCAATGACAGCCCCAAGTTTGACAGACTATTAATTTTACAAATTCCCCAAAAACAGTTACACAAAATTTAATGTTGTAGCATTGTTTTTGAGAAAAACAATGTCACAAAATTGACTTTGTGTACGTGAAATAGGAAAAATATTTTTGTTTTATATAGCTCATTTATGCTTACAATTCTCTTATTTTCCTTGATAACGCCAACTAAGTATGTAGGTAGGTACCTTTCTCGACCTTCTCAACAGTTAAATTAATTTGCTTGACCCAAGATCTTGATAGAAACCCTCGAAAACAAAACTTTTCTACAACTACCCTTCAGCAGTTATCTCCCACAGTTAGTTGACTCTCGCAGGACGCAGATGTCCGTCCGCGAATAACAACGCGCCTCTCAAAAACTAATTTCACCCCCGACACGCGATGGAAGAAATTGAAACAAAGTTTAACGACGAGGGATAAGGGATGTGGGAGAGCCAGGGGGTGGAACCAACCACTTAAGTGTTCAATTCCGGTGGAGATTTATCTACGAGCATAAATTATCCCCTGTTCCATCCCCGCGGATCTCGCCGTCTTACCGCGACCTGACGAGAACACACGATACATGCCGGAGGAGACTGTCGAGCCATTAAAGATGGATGGCGGTGCCGAAGTCCGGGATATAATTAATATTTTTATAGTTTTATTCAAAATATATTGAGCAGGTTAAGAAATGTCCTTGAGTTATAATCATTTTCAATGAATTTGACAATTTGGCCAAAAGTTAGATTTCTTGAAGTCAAGACTCTACATTCACAGATTGTTATAATTATTATAAAAAGCAAATTTTAGCCTCGGGTTAAGAGGAAGTACAAATAAAATAAAGTTTCTCAAGTGATTGTAGATATGGCGGGGTTGACTATATCTTTATAGTGGCGCAGTTATTATATTTGTAATTTCAGATATTTAATGAAAATTCTTATATTCTTTGTGATAAATTCTTTAATGACGAATTAATTAAATTATAACTGTCAACTAGTGAAAAAATAATAATACATCTTTTTATGTCATGTTATTGTCATGGCAATCTCCCGGGCTCACCTGATTAAAATAATTTAATTATCATATCGACTGCTCGCCACATCTTGATTTTCACTTCCCGCACATACATATTATTTAAATAAGCGTGCTCACAATTGGTAACATTTTATTTGAAGAGGTACGAGATTGGTTGAATAGGCAAAATAGTGACATTTTAAAGAAGAAAATTGACAAAATCGGCAAAAAAAATCTGATACTATTCTTAAACGGTACAAAATAGTAATTGATGATATAGAAACATACCTTCTTATTTGTTTATTTTCTACTTATAATAATATATTTATTTATTTAGCTTCATACTAGTTACATCAATGTAACAATATATAATATTTTTATTTACAGTGACTTTTAAGAGAGTACCTAACTTCACTAATTTGAGAATTTTCTTTCGTATATTTATTAAATTTTTGACATACGAGTATATTTCACAAAGAAAACAGCTTCTCAATCACAATGACATGTGTCACATTTCGTAAAAAATAAAAAATTTTTAAATGTTTCCATGGTGTACTTGAAACGCAAGATTTATAAAAATTAATTTCTTTATATTTGATTATCTCCAAAACTATGAAAATTAATCAAATTGGTGTAATCAAAACAGATGTAAAATTAAATATTCTACAACTTTTAAAATAACATAAATTGTTGAAAAATAAAATTTAACCCTGTTTTTTCACGGAAAACTATTAAGGGCTATAAGTAAACTGCTATTTCCGGTTGACCAACTTTATACAAAATCTAATCAGCTCTTAATATAAATATAAAAAGCAAAAAACACAAAATTGTATTTTTTGGTATTATAGTATTTGAGTTATGCGAGACGAAAAAATTACCACAGACTACACACACACACACACACATACACACATACAGACATCATCGCAAAAATAGTAAAATCGTATTGTAGGGACCCTATAACGTGCTTATTCATTGAAAAATCACTACCCAAATTTTTGACCAAAAACAATACCTACCTTACCTAGAGGTAGGCGGGAGGTAAAAATTGTATCAGCGGTTCTCAAAACATGTATTTATAAAATGGAACCATATATTTTTGGGAGAGTAAATTTCTCTCTTTTCAAATTGTATATTGTTTCTGTACATTTTTTCAAATAAACGAATTATTTTCATAAAAATTTTGTACATTGTTTCTTTCAGTTATTGTAGCGAAGTATTGTTTTTATAAATTTATTTTACAGTCATAACAAAATAATTAAAGGAAATATTCGAAATAAACAAATCCGACTCTTCACATTACTGATATCTAAGTTACATCTTGGTAAGCCTGTAAATCTAGTCCTCGCATTTTTACAACGATGTTTACAAGAACAAATTAGAGTGTTAAATGTAAATATAAATGTTTTTCAACCATAACGATCACAGCTATTGCAATCAGTGTTTTTGAAAAATGGAAGCTTTTGTGTGTTTTCATATGAGCGACTAAAGCTTCAAATGTTTTTATCTGAGCAATTAAGGATTAATCAAAATAGAAGTACGAGCTTTTCGCTGCATTAAAAAATCTGATCCTCCCGCCCAATACTACTCTTAAACGATACAAAATAGTATTTGATGATACAGAAACATACCTTCTTATTTATTTTCTATTTAAATTTGCGAAATTTAATTTTATTTCGTATTTTAATTTATTTTTTTGACATATATTTACTAAGAAAACAGCTTCACAATAAAAATGACATTTGTCACGTTACGTAAAAAATTTATAATTTTTATGTTTCCATGGTGTACAAGGAATGCAAGATTTGTGAAATCTAATTCCTTTATATTTTATTATCTCTAAATCTAATGATAATTAATAAAATTAATGTAATCAAAACAGATGTAAAATTAAATATTCTACAACTTTCAAAATAACATAAATTGTTGAAAAAGGAAATTTAACCGTGTTTTTCACGAAAAACTGTTAAGGGCTTCAAGTAAACTGCTACTTCCGGTTGATCAATTTTAGCCAAAATCTAATCAGCTCTTCATTTAAATATAAGAATCAAAAATTGACAAAATTGTATTTTTTGGTATTATAGTATTTGAGTTATGCGAGACGAAAAAATTGCCACAGTGTAGTCACATTCATACAAACATACAGACATCATGCCGTTAATAGTAAAATCGTATTGTAGGGACCCTAAAACATGCTTAACTTATTGAAAACTCACTACCCAATATTTTGACCAAAAACAATACCACCCTTACTTAGAGGTAGGCGGGAGGTAAAAATCTATTATGTTCACTACCCGACTGCAGTATAACATATAATATATAACATATAGTGTTGTGTATTTTTAGCTTTATGCGAATTATTCCAAAGTTAAATGTCTATTTGATTGGACTATATCCCAAATGGGGCAATGGGCAGGTGTTACCATCTTTGAGCGCCTGATAATTTTGCATCCAGTTAAATAAAATAAAGAGCCTCAATAATTGAAAGCTCTTTAATTTTACAATTTGTGTATTGATTCGCAGCGATATTTTTCTCTAAATTGGTGGAGATTATTAATAAAATAAATATTAACAATCATAAGCATATAAAATGAAGTGCTTTAATTGATTTAAATGCAAAATTTTATTCTAATTTATTGTGCTTTCTTCATTTTCTCTGTTATAGTTTTTCTGGGTCTCCGTCTTAGATTCTTTTTCGCCGTTATAGCTGTTCTGTCTGTTCTGTCTTCACATATTTAGTGATGTTTTTTTCTGTAAAATGAAAATTACGGCGATTAAACTTTCCTTTGATACCGTGTTTGATAAATAGTTAAGCTACAAAAAAAAATTATAGTAAATGAAATTTATATTTTAGTTAAATTGCATTCCTCATTGTTTTAATTATACAAATTTATATAAATCTTGCATTAGTCGTTGTACCTATTTTGGAGTATAACAAAAATGTACTATACATATAAAACAATATGATTACTTACTCTCACATACACCTAGTAATTAAATAAAACAATATGTTCATTTGTGCTCTTTGCTGTTCACTGTTCAATAACAAACTATAACAATTTTAATTAACTCATAATACAACGAGTAATAAAAACATTCCTTTCATTGTACATTTTAATTATCTTGTTAGAATTCAACATCAATAATAATAATATTTATTTATTCAACGACCAAGTACAAGATGTAGAAATATTCAAAAAAAAGTAAAAAAAATTGTAAAAACAATATCCACTAGCACTAGACACTAGATAATAAAGTAATATTAAATAAAATATAGGTGAGTGTATTTTTATTTTATTATATTTAAGGGAAAATTACATTGTAAATATTATTTTACGTACAAAACATCAACATAATCATCTATTTTCTTGGAATGATAGATAGAATTTACATAAATATTGTGCTGTTTTGAATATTATAAAAATTTTCATTTTTGTTCAGAATCTGGCCGTACAGGTACTGCGTTATTTGATTCAATACTTCAGTACTTTTTCACAGATACCTTTTCCGTTTTTGAGTTTTCTCCATTCACAAATCGAATTATATATTTTTCATAGACGGATCTCGATTTTTCGGGTAACCAATTTGAAACTACTTGTGCAGCTTCATTCAAAATAAGCTGAGGTATTTACGAAGATTTCGTTCATGATTTTTGCATTTAATTGTAATGTATTAAAAATGTAAACAAATGTAGATAGCAAATTACAAATTATACAAGTATTGGTAAAAAACATGAACTAATATTTATGTAAAATTTTTATTTAAATGTACTTTATTGGAGAAGAATAAATACAAGGCGGTGGAAAAAATGTTTTATGCAACAATTGAATAAAGAAATTACGCTCGTACTTAAAATATGTCTGATTATCTCCCTAATGTGTAAAATAAAATTTAAAATATATATGCATGCAAATGTTAACAAGCTTTTTCTTCAGGAACAATCTCTGCAAGATGTTTTGTTGCTAATCAGAAAAATATTATTGCAGGTTTTTGTAATGTAGAAACACGGTTAGTATAATATAATGTTATTTTCTATACAATTATAAGACAAACTAATTACAGTAGATTTGTTAATATTTAGCGAGAATAGCGAGATATTTTAAAAAGAGGAACAAGAAAATAAATTATAAACAGAAACAGGAAATGGATTAGAAGATAATATATTTTTCCTTCAAACTTCATAAAAGTACGTTGTTATATATTTGTATTCAACAAGCAGAAGTCCAAATATTTCGCTGTGGGCATTTTTTAATGACTTATAATTCTATTTTTTGTGTTTGAAGGAAAAAATTGCATGTGCTCGATTCACTCGTCATTCAACTTACATGCAATGAGTAACTATAGAAATTTTACAGCTCAGCATAATAAAGAAAATAAATCTCCCCACATCACCTTTTCCACCAGAAGAGACACATATGCCCCAGTATATCTAAACAACCGCCAGCTACCCCAAGCTGAGGACGCCAAATATCTAGGAATGCACCTAGACAGACGTCTGACTTGGCGTAAACACATTTGGACCGAACGAAAGCAGCTGGTCTTGAAGATAAAACAGCTGTATTGGCTTATTGGTAGAAAATCCATCCTCTCCACCATCAATAAAATTGCTGCTGTATAAAGCAATAATCAAGCCAGTCTGGACCTACGGCATCGAACTATGGGGGTCAGCAAGTACCTCCAACATCGAAATCATCGAAAGATTTCAATCAAAAATCCTTCGTATGATTATCAATGCTCCATGGTTTGTTCCCAACTGGATAATTTCACAAGATCTCCAAATGCCTTCCGTGAAAGAAGAAATCCCCAGACTGAGTGCAAGATACATTCAAAGATTAAAGTGTCACAAAAATAAACTAGCCGCGAATCTTGTGCAGTGCGGTAGTGTTAAACGTTTAAAACGCCACAACCCTCTAGATTTACAGGACCGATTTAAATAAGTTCATCTTAGAATTAAGTATTTTCATAATATTATTTAATTTAGTCAACTGTAATTATAGTAACTATAGCAAATTAAGTAAATGTAAGTAAAGTACTGCCAATGGGCAGTTACTTTCACATGTCATATAGTCTTCAATCACTAAAATTTACTGAATATCTCTACAAAGATAGATTGTAAATACTAATGGGATCATAATAAAAAAAAAAAAAATTACGCCTTTTACCCATTATGGGTGTGGCACTCTGCTTACTCAGATCTCGGTAAGTGATATATTTTTGCGTATGAAGTGCGGTTACCAGCTGTAATGTTTGTAGTACTAATGGGATGATTTGGCTCGAAGGAACCCAAAATGTACGCTGTAATGGGTCGGAGGAACCAAAGTTGTACGGTGTGCACTATTGTTGATTGTTGAATTGTTTTTGGAGTCGAAGGACCAGAGTTAGGGTTTCTTGAGTGATACACAGTGTATATATAACTTGTAATTATTTAACAAACACAATATATACACGTATATTACAATTGGTGGATTGACCACGCTTATTTATATTTAGTGGCACGGCCATAATGAATTTAAAGATAAAGTGGTAGCACGGCTACGCAGTAAAAATGCTGAATATAGTGCTGATGACTATATTCAGCCTTAGTTTGTACCTAACTGGTCTTACTGATGACCTTGGAGCCCTCGAAGAAGCGTCAAAGCCACTCCAAGCCACGCTTGTAATATGATCTCACACATCTGGAAAATATTACTAACGTGTCTTGAGAGTGGATCTCTGCTAACTACCAAGTTTCCCAGATCATAACTTTTACAGATCTTGCATTGGCCGTCGTTGGCGCCAACACCAGCCGTCAAGTTGTTAGTGGAGGGAGAACCACAAAGGTAAATTAAAAAAAAAAATATTGGCGAAAAAGCTCATTTTCAGGCCATGAACTCTGACAAAAGCTATTTTGTTATATATTATATATTCCATACCCCCCTAAGATATTCAAGTATTATTTTCTTATATCTTATGGCATATATTTCTAATAATTGTTAATGGAACGTCAGACCAATTATGGATAAATAACAAATACATGAAACGAAAAATGCTAAAAATATTTCGTTGTAAATCCGTTTTAAAAATAAGTCTGTAGGGTATGTAATATACCCCACTTGGTTCTACTCTGGTCATGGATCCCATTGTTATAGTAATTTAGAACTAAAAAATCTCTCAGTTGATCGTCGCCTAGTTTCATATGCATGATTTTTAGAGATAATAGTAGTAGATAAGAACCTTATTCGTTTTCACTATTAAACCTAGAACAAAAATTTAATTAAAGCCAACAATGTAAGGTGGCTAAAACTCAGCAATTCTCGCTTTCTCCACACTAGAACCAGCTTTTAATTTAAACAAAACTAGCAGCGTACAAAGCAACACAACATATTTACTTAGTAACTCACACCCGCCATTATTTTAAATTGAATCCCGTTTGCAAATTGCGGCGTGAGAAGCCACCACCGCCGCCATTGTGACTTTGCATGCATTATCCCGGAAATTGTCCGGTAGCCATTCCGGAAGTTGTGCGTGGAAAATTCTCCGGTCCGTGCGTAAACATCCCCACACACGTGTGAAAATAACGGACGAGATAACGGGGAGACACTGTTACCAACCCCTGTGTGGGATTCCGCAACATTTCCCTGTAAACTAACCTCACTTTTATTATTCGAACCTTATGGAATCCCTCCGTACGACAATATTTTGAGGTATGTGAACACTACGGTGTGGTAGCTTTACGGGGAAAAGGTAAAGGGTAGCTGCAAAAATGTGCTGGAGCAGTTTGAGGAGTCCGGGCCTCTTAAGCTGATATGCAAACATTTGGCGGTTTTCACATTTTGAGGTAGACTGTTTCTAAGCGTGTAAATGGTTATTTGCTTTACGTGTATTTGGAATTTGTAAAAGTTAATGAAAAACTAATATGATAGAATGACTGAATAAATATTAGTCTCTGAATATTATCGTACGAAAATTTATTATAGGTAGTTGATATCTAATGTTGTTTCAGGGGATTTTTTTGTGCTCGCCTGGAATTTAAAATTAAAATTTATATTTTTTGCATTTACATTCTTTAATCTTTTAATTAACATATTACTTATCATCGACTAGAATATTAAAACTATCATTATTATAGATGTGGGTAATAAGCCGTTGTATTTTATTGAATGAAAACTGGATTCTAGGATTAACAGTTTATTTATGAATTTATAAATTTAATGGCTGGTACCACGAGTTCTGTTTTTGGGCGTTCTAAGAGCAGTATTTTAAGCTCGCTTTTAGCGCTGTACAACATTCAAAAATTATTTTATAAAAAAATACTCAAATAAAAGTTGTAGATAGCACATTTCTCTGTAACTTCTTTTTGAAGCATTTTTTATAAAACAATTTTAGAACATTGTACAGAGCTAAAACCGAACTTAAAGCACTGCTCTTAAAACACCCAAAAACAGAGCTCGTGGTACCAGTCAATAATTTTAAAATTAAACATTTCCTGTCTTGCTGATTTCTTGCCAATGTATTTATTGTCTTTTTTCAAGAATTCTTGGTATTTCTTGATTCTTGACATTTTTGGGGAATCCCCTTTCTCTATCGCTTTATCCAAGCCGAACGCTCAAGAGTGTAGCGTCTGCCCTTGCCCCTGCCTTTTATTTTAGTTAAATATTTTTTACTTAGATGTTGGTCGCAGCGTATGGCATGCTGTTTCGGCATAAATAAATTTTGAAATATGCATACAAAAATGAAAATTATATACAGGGTGTAACACGTAAACGGACCACCGCGATTATTTTCTTTTTTATTATAGTTACAAAAAAATACTTTAGAATAAAGTTGTAGGAGGCCATGGGGGACATACTATCAGAGAAGAATAGTATATTCTGCAACAAGTAATGTAATGGCATATATTCCACGCGAGCAAAAAGTTTGTAGTCCGAGCCGAGGGCGAGGGCTACGGTTTGCGAGTGTGGGATATGCTATTCTGTTACATGTTGCAGACTATACTTTCTATAACAAGATTTTGGAAATTATACAAAAACTACAAATATAAAACTGTTGGAAACGTCGAACTCAAAAAATTAAATTAAAAGAAACAGACGTAACCATAGTAACTGAATCAAGATACTTCATATATCGCGCAAATATGCGGCTCTGATTTGTCGAAAATATTCCATACGCAGCGTATAGAATGTTAGTGATTCCATAACAATTTTTAGTTATGGAATGCCTAGTTTCCAAAACAGTGTTATAGAAAATATTTTTTTAGACCAGTGGTTCTCAAGTTACAATACAAAATTTTTATTTTTTCATATGGGATTATACATATTTTTTATGCCTATTCGATAGCATATTTTTTTCTGAATGCAACCATGTATTAGTTTAATATCCTTACATCATAAAAATACTGAAAAAGATGCAATTGATATTTATATAAATATTTATTTATATTATTAATGTACAGGCTACAAGTTTAGAAGCTCACCTAAACTGTGTTACAAACGATAGATAATAAATATTAATACAAATAAAGGTAACCAACTTTAGTTGAAAATATACTGGACGAATGAACGACGACAAAGTAGTAGAGAGAATTTATGTTGCAAAACAAATTTGTGACAATAAGTTTACTACATTGCGCCTAGGTGAAACGACCTTCTTTTACGGCGGAGTCAACATGACTGCCTAAGTACAGCAATTTTATACGCAGAAAACAACGATAGGTATTAGAACTACAATTGGTAACAAAAAGAAGAAACCAACTTGACGAATGACAAATATTATAAACAAAAAAATTAACCTGACGTGAAATGTTTCAAAATATTGTTGTAATGATCGCTGGAAGTAGAATAACCAGTAGTTGTAAAACAAGAACTTCAAAAATAATTGAATATACAGTTGAGACGAAATGTGTTGCCCCAATAGTGTCGTTTGTGTTTCTATTCAACACATCGGGTCCGCAACTGTATATTCAGATGATTTTCGAAGCTCGAGTTGTATATGTTAAGACTTTACAACGAATCAACCAATTTTATTAAACAAATTATTTATTTATGTCAAAAATATTAATTGTTTGTTTATATTCATTCATGGACTATTGATTACATAACATATGATTCGTTTGATAGCGGCCGAAGCATCACTAGTAGTGTTTTGCGAAACACAACTAGCAACGCAAATAACCAGTATTATACAGCGTAACAAATAAAACTTGAGCTATATCTGATTGGTCTATTTTCCTCTGAGTTTGTATGACAGTTGATATAGCAACTTTCAAGAAATTGCCGTTTGAATTTGTTGTTTAAGTTTAAATATATTTTAATTTAGTATTAATACATGTATGTGTGAACTTTTCTTAGTTTGAAAATATACTACTCACCCCTTATTTTAATGACCTTTATTTTCTAAACAACCTGTATTTACCTTAATGTTTTCACTGAACGCTATTCAATTAAATGAGTTTCTCTACAAAAAAATCTGATGTGGCCATAACCTCCCGCCCAACACTACTCTTAAACGGTACAAATTAGTATTTGATGATACAGAAACATGCCTTCTTATTTGTTTATTTTCTATGTATATTTGAGAATTTTAATTTTATTTCGTATATTTATTTAATTACATAAACAGCTTTACAATCAAAATGACATGTGTTACATTTCGTAAGAAATTGAAAATTTTGAAATGTTTCCATGGTGTACTAGGAATACAAGATTTGTGAAATCTAATTTATTTATATTTTATTATCTCTAAATCTATTGAAAATTAATAAAATTAGTGTAACCAAAACACATGTAAACACATGTAAAATTAAATATTCTTCAATGTTAAGGTCTTCAAGTATACTGCCACTTCCGGTTGACCAATTTTATCCAAAATCTAATCAGCTCTTCATTTAAATATAAGAAGTTAAAATTATTATTTCATTTATTCATTGAAAACTCACTACTCAATTTTTTGACCAAAAACAATACCTCCGTTACTTCATAAAATACTATTTTTGCCAATTCTGATATTCAATCATAAATGGTGTATGTCATTTATCTTGAGAACAACTTATTAATTAATTAGATTACCGGTCAGTTTTGTTAAATGTAAAATTATGTAACAATTTTATTTTATAATAAAAATTTTCTGCCAGTTCGGTTCTATCAAATTAACCATGCAACCTACTTATATTATTCAATATTTATATAAATTAAATATTACCTATATCAAAAATAAATTAATTTTTATTTTATACCTATGACTCCTACACTAACATCTTTGGGTTCTGTAATTTGACGGCCAAGAAGCACACTCAAATTTGAAAGTTGAAATGCATTAAAATGCATTATTATGGTAGGTTGAAACTGGACGGCTGGTAATTACACTCTACTCGCAAAAATATAACTAAATATAAAGACCTGTCACACCCAGAATGGACACAAAGGCGTTTTGTTGCATTTATTAATTTATATTTGAAATATTCTTAAGAATATGAAAAGTTTACCGCCTGTGAAATTCACAGCGTGGCAACCTAGTTAGCATGTCTGTAACGTTGGCAGTATGTTCTCGTCCTGAGAAAACGTGGTCTAGATTAAAATCAGTGAAAATTTCCATAATCCTGTGATACGCACACGGAAGTACACAACATAAATACCAATGACGTCACATCCTGTCTCCTGTTCTTGTCCCGTCATCGTGTTTCGTTTCAAACTCACCGAATTGAAGAAAATCGTGAATTCACTTTTTGTGGAGGTTTATTACGCGACATTCTCTGCCTGCAGGACGGCAGGTCCGTACTAACTTACAAAACACAATATTTTCCATGAGTTATCCACTCGAGCCGTAGCAATAAACTGTAAAAGGGATCATGAGAAAAATAAAAGGAAATTAATTAATTACATAAATTATTAAAATTTATTTATTAAATATTTTACAGAACTTTACCCAAAAGCCTTTTTATTAACAATGAGTTCTGAAAGCTTTTTCAACTAAAATTTATTTAATTTGTAGCAAGTTGTAACATTTCTGATTTCTACATAATACTAGCTTGGGCATAGGCCATATTTTCCCATCTGAGAACGTTCCCAATTGAAAGGCCAGATCCTCTCTTCAGGCCATACATATTGTCTAACATTCTTCACTTTCTCTACATCGCGCTCGCCACCACCTCTCTTCAGGTCAACTATCATGCATCTAGCGGCTTACGCCCAATCTAGAGTTATATAGAAATCAATGTGTAACATATAACAATATTTTTGTCTAAATTAAATAATAGATATTTATTGGAGAAATAATCTTGATAATAGATAAAAAATAAATAATAATAATCTAAATATGTAAGACAATAAATAAATAAAACAAAAACAGAACATATTTTTTTGTAGGAAATAACAATGTGACACTGACAATACTTTTTTAAGATGATTTATTGGTTATAGCATATAGGTGATGGTATAGTACATTAATATAGTAAAAACAACAAAAATAACTTTTATGCTGTAACCTGCTATAACCTATTGTTGAACTAACAAAAATAAATTTGTATTTTCAGTGGGTACAAAAACAATTTACTTTTATGACGTTTAAAATATATATATTTATAGAATACAAGCTTCGCGACTGTTATGTTGTAGGAAATTTTTTTTATAGCAGGTATAGCAGTCGTTTGGGCAAAAATTAAAACACTCTTTTCAAATAGTCAAGCTTTCGGAATTATTTATTCCTTCTTCAGGACACTATAATACAATAAATACAAAATAGAAATTAAAAGACACACAAAGATAACAATAAGACTTACATTTAGTTGAGATTAAATATACAATAACATCAATGTAATAGAAATACTTAATAAGTGGACTTAACAGCAGAATAGTAAAAATATATAACTGTCTTGAAATAAAAGTATAACATGAAATATAAATATGAAATAAAATATTGACAGTTCAAAAATATTTTTAAAAAATCAACTACGTACATGAAAATAAACTAAATGTCAAAAAATAATCTGTCAAAGTGATGTATGAAGCATAAATATTATGAAATGAGTAATAACGGATAAAAAAGAAAAGCAGTTTCAAAATGTTTAAGTATGTGATCTGGATTTAGTTAATAAATATGAATAAATAGAACTCAAACTATCGACATCTGTTTTCTTGTTCATCGTGTTAGACTCATTATTAATATGAAAAATCTCTAAAAACAATCTTTTATGAAGGTTCTTTTCAGTTTCTAGAACTGTAACTTCTTCATAGTTAATACCATGCAAATTCTTATACTGATGTTCTGTCAGGGCACAAGCATTAGGTCTTAGTTTAAAATCACTTTTATGTGAAATTATCCTGCTTTTAAGATGTCGGTTAGTTTGGCCTATGTAAACAAAGTTACAATCTTTACATGGAATCCTATACACAACATTAGATTTAAGTAAAACGGGCGTCCTACCTTTTAAATTAGTGAATAACGATCTTGTTGTAAAATAATTCCTATTAGCTATTTTTACACTTTCGTCTTTCAAAGCACTAGCTAAAGATGGTGTTAAACCAGAAATATATGGTAGGGAGCAGTATTTAATCCTTTCGGAAGATTCAATCTCAGGAATATTACCATCTACGTTGATAGTACGTGAATTTGTATTAAACAGGAGATTTTTTAGCTGTGGCTATTTCATATTGAATGAATTTTAATTTTAAAATAATAATTATGTTTCACATCCATAGATTGTTTACCTCATTTGATGTTAACAATTGCGGGTAAATATGAAACGAGAGATGTTACGAAAATTTGCGTGGATTTATTGAAACGTAATTATATTTAAAAAATTAGGTTTTAGAATTATACAAATATTTGTATTTATCAGGTAGGTAGTTCTTTGTTGCTATGGTTTCAGTTGTGAACAGGAAAGCGACTCATTGTCCTAACAGGGTTGTATTCTACTTTTAAATTTATATAATACGCGTTTCTGATAGGTGTGAAAAAATATTCCATGCGCTTCGGGAATTTAATGGCGTACTACATCCCTCACCTAGTGTTACCTTGGTTCGCTAAGTTCGATCGTGTATCAGTAAGCTTCGGGATTAAATAGGCCCATAGTTTCCTTTATGACGCAATATACTATAGTGCATTTGGTTATCAATGTGAGTAATAATTTCTGTTCAGGATGACAGTTCTCGGCAATAGTGAAACATAATCAACAAATATGTAATGTAAGTTGTAACAACTTAAATAAGAAATTAAATGTGTTTATGTAATTTAAATTTACATGTGAATCTGTTAAGTAATAAAAATTGTTTTTATGAAAAATTATATGAATGGTGTTTTTCACAATTTTTTTATTATTATTATTTTTTTATTAAACTTTATTTAAATCGTAGACTATCTACACTTTAAAAAATTCTTAATTGTTATTCATTAAGCCACAAATATTTTTTTTAAATGTTGTGACGTCATTGTAGAGTTGTTGCTGGATCTAAAACAGTACAAACAATACAAATAATTGTAGTCATATATCTTTTTACTTATTTGATTATTATTAGTACAATAAAATAGAACATTTATGTGACAAAAATTGTTTAAATCTTTACTGTTTGAGATCCAGCAACACCTCTATAATGACGTCACAACATTTAAAAAAAATCATTGTGGCTTAATGAATAACAATTAAGACTTTTTGAAAGTGTAGATAGTCTTCGATTTAGATCAAGTTTCATAAAAAAAATAAAAATAAATAAAAATGGTGAACGATCCCATTAGGAATTTAGTAACTCTTAGAGCTACATCGGTTCTTTGTATGGACTGTGGTAATTATTGCCTATTGGTATGTATTATTCTTTTCCGACGACCACTACGAAAAGAACATAAATTCACAAGCTAAACTATTACTGAAAGTTGGTCATTACATATCACTAGCAATGCTGTGTGATATGAAAGCTCGTTAGCCAATCAGATGTGTCCGCAACTGTGTGATATGATTTTATCACACGCTGCGATAACTGAGCGAACTAACCTAAAAATTTGTATTTAAAAGTTTGACAGTTGCAGATAATTTGGTAAATTTAGACGGATTAAGAAGGTTGGTCCTTGATTTATCAATTTTTAACATGATTTTTGGTAAATTCTGATAGCAATTTTTTGATGTAAATTTTATATTTTTTTTAACTTAATTGTGATCTTCGGAAAAGTATCGTGTACAACACGCGCTGAAAGGGTATTTCAGCACTAGTTATACAATATACTATTTCGTACAATGAATATTGTACAAATCTTTTGCATGTACTCGGATAATAAAATATTTATTATTTTTTAATATTGTAGTTATTACAATATGTAATATTTTTTGTCGCTCTATGTTCGCTGTTGAAGCTCATCTCGTAGGTTAGTACTGTATTTTACGTAAGTTTCAAGTAGTGAGTATGCAATTTTGTGTATTTGAGCGAATTTCTATTTAAAAATCGGCAGTTATGAATTAATATTCTCCATGGACGATTGCGTTACAGTTTATTGGAATTTTTTAATTTGGATACACCCTATTTTGCTTTATTTTAGAAATTTTACCATATTGCCGCGTTGCCAACGTTCATATGACTTCGTTTCTATGAAAAACTCAAAATCTAACAAGAGTTACAATAAATTCAATCCTAAAAAAAACTGCCAACCAGATTGTAAAATTTGAAGCGAAAACACATTTTAATAATTGCATTTTTCGAACCCATTTTGACAGTAAAATTATAAATCGAAATCTGACTAATCGCCTTGTTCCATAATAGTAGTAGTACTTTGGAAACCCTAACAGTATTTAGAGAACTCCATTTTGACTTGATTCTATTATTGAGCGAAATACTTAACTATTCAATAACAAACTATTACTATGAAAAACGATAAAGTTAACTTACAACTTCGCATTAACTAACTACGAGTCTGGTCCTAAATCTATAAACTGTAATTCTGAACAGTATAAAGGACCATTATGGAACATTGTAATGAACACATTTTGCATTACGTCATTGTGACGAAATAAAGTATATTTCTAAGAAAATATAGGGAAAATTTTGTGTTGAATACGTTATATATTTTTATCTTTAAAATTCATGAATGAATGAAGAAAACAAAGATATATTCTAGGTAGCTAGCAATGAAAATATAAATGTCGTAATAAATTCGCGAAATAAAATAACAATAACGCCCTATTAAAATTCTATTCATGTCAGGGACATACATCAACTATATTCAACGCAAAAAATAAAAAACAAAAAAGAATCGAGTCTTTCAGTAGCGTGCAGAGCCAACGCGATGCCATTCGATGCATTTGACCATAAACGTCTTGCCCAAAAAGAGAAGGAAAAGCTTCGAAAAACGCGAAAGTCGAGATCATAAATTTCGGTTCTTATTTTACAGTGGCGTGCGCGGGGAAGGGGTTCGCGGATACCGGAAACATATCGTGCGGTGCTTTTTATTCCTTACACGGACTTGTCGTAAAGCCCAAACTTGTATAGCGACTTCCTTCAGTTCAATTGAAATTTTATCTTAGTTTTGGCGAGTTCTCGTTCCATGTAACGAAATAATCGAGGGGTACCAAGACATTGCGGGGGTGTATCTTCGAAAGCGCTTTGTATTTATGAATTTTTATATAGTCTTGCTCATAAAGCGAAAGATATTTGCAGAATTACTTTTATATTAGAATATTTGTCGAAACATAGAAACAATGTATTATATAGTCTTCTTTACAAAGGATGCTGGACGAAGTGCTACAGAAATAATAGCAGCCGGTACACATTATCAAATTTTCCATTTTATTTTTATTCGATGCTCAATTCATATATATTTCTAGTGTGTGAACAAGATTTTACAGGAAATCTGCCTCAATCTCTGTGTAAAGATTCATACATTTTAATGTCTCTTTTCATTAGATATGTTCAAATACATCTCCATTGTTTTTAACCATGTAAAACCAGGGTACCTATTCTGTAACTTTTAAAGCTAGCTCTATTTCGACACTATCTAGCGGAGAATCACACGAACTACCCATATGACGTCATGTCAGTTTCTAACTCTTGGGCGGTTTAGAGCTACAACAGTTGGTGTTTTGATTTCATAGAGCTAGTTCTTGACATTGACATTTGTGGAACGTTATTCTATGAAAACGTTTGGTGCTTGATATGGTTGATGTCACTTTGATTTTTTGATTTTATTTCTTCTGCTCAAATATATTTTGCCATCTTAAAAATTTTGAAAACATTGACGTACAAAAATTACTAGGATAGCAACACCGTCCTTTTTCTGAACATAGAGACAACCACTGTTGGTCGACGTCATCGTTTTAAAGCTAGCTCTTGGCTCTATTTTACAGAATAGGTACCCTGTCTTTTGAAAAAATAGCTGATACCTGATAGTTGTTGGGCTGTAATATTTCTATAGTTATAAAAGCATAAAATTATAAATCATTAAAAAATGCTCAAAACTGAAACAAATCTTATTAATTATTATACGAGGGCAGTTTGATAAGTCCGTGACTTTTCGAATAAAAAAAAAATTTCGGCGAAAAAGCATTTTATATCTCTACATAGTCCCATTTTAGCTCAATACATTTAGTCTACAGTTTTTCCAATTTTTTAATTCCTTCCAAATAAAAGGTTTTCTCAAGACCCTCAAAATAGGCGTTTGTTTCAGTGATGACCTCTTCATTAGACTCAAATCTCCTTTCACCCAGCCATTTCTTCAAGTTTATTAAAAGAAAATACTCACAGAGGGCTAAATCTGAAGAATATTCTAGATGAAGTAGCAGTTTATAGCCTAATTTATAAATTTTTGCCATGGTGAAGTTGGTTGCGCTTGTGCTCGAATGTGAGCAATTGCGGCAGCCATCGCGCCGATAGCTTCTTCATGTCCAAATATTCATGTAAAATGTGATGTACCCGCTCAGTTGAAATGCCCACAGCCTCAGCCACCTCACGCAGTTTCATAATCCTATCGTTCAATTTCATTTCATGAATTTTATCGACAATTTCTGACATGACGACCTCTTTTGGGCGACCTAAACGTTCGGCGTCATTTGTACTGGTACGACCACAACGGAACTCAGTAAATCACTTCTTAACCATTGAAATTGATGGTGCAGAATCCCCATAATATTTATTGAGCTAAGGTTTCGGTGATGGTTTTTTTACGCAAAAATTAATGATTAATCAGCACACGAAATTTACTTTCTTCCATTTTCGTTAAAATTCACGAGGTAGACTGCTTTTAATGGCTGACAAACAAAAACGCAACGACGCAGCTTACTCAAATTTTGACTTTAGTCTATTACTAGATGTTAGTTGACGGGAGCAGTGTTACCATCAAAGTTACTACACGCGAAATTCGAAAAGTCACTGACTTATCAAACTGCCCTCGTAGTATTTCGAGTTGTATTGCAATATATTGTTTTGTTATTTTTGTTTATTTCTTTAATTTTTAACTGTCCAATTATTGAGTTACAACCTAACTATCTTCCATAATATTTTACTTTTACTTTTATTTGAAATATTTTTCTGTAAAATGATCAAGGAAGCAGGAAATTGCATATGTATTATTTAACATGTAAAACATCTATGACCAGCTGACTGCTGAGTCACCACCCTGTGTATTAAATCGTACTATAAGAAATAATTTTGTGTAAACATTTTAGTATAAAAGGTTATTTGACACAGTAAAAGGACGTATGTTTTTGACTAGTCTTGTAGAAAAATCTTGTTTGAAATAAAGTTTATTATTAAAATTTCACTTCCGGTTTGATTATAATAAAAGCATTATTATCTGCTTTGAGGAGTAGTATATTATCATCTACAAAGAAAATAAAAAAGTTTCCTCAAAAGAAGAGAGTGTTTCTGAGAGGTGATAACAATATATTAAGCAAGATGAGGACTTCACATGGTCTTCAGGCCCTTACTATGTGAGGGAAGAGTGCTGATAATTTTCCAATTTATTTTCACGACAAGCGATAGAATATCTTTCCAAATAGCACCCTGCATACATTACACCCTAAAATAAACACTCCTTTGACAAGTTAATATAAATAACATTTGTTTAAAACAATGAATAAAATACACTATTTATATTATAATCATAAATCCATAATTACTAAATACTTTGTCGTTTCACTATAGAAATCTAAGGTAGGTAAAAATTAAACAAATTTGATGTGCCCAGCACATAACTTCCCGCCCAATACAATACAAAATAGTACTTGATGATACAGAAACACACCTTCTTATTTATTTATTTTCACAATCAAAATGACATGTGTCACATTTCGAAAAAAATTGAAAAAATTTAAGTGTTTCCATGGTGTACAAGGAGTGCAAGACTTATGAAATCTAATTTATTTATATTTTATTATCTCTAAATCCAATGAAAATTAATAAAATTAATGTAATCAAAACAGATGTAAAATTAAATATTCTACAACTTTCAAAATAACATAAATTGTTGAAAAAGGAAATTTAACCATGTTTTTCAAAAACTGTGAAGGGCTTCATGTAAACTGCTACTTCCGGTTGACCAATATTATCCAAAATCTAATCAGCTCTTCATTTAAATATAAGAAGCGCAAAAATTCTCAAAATTGTATTTTTTGGTAATATAGTATTTGAGTTATGCGAGACGAAAAATTGCCACAAACTACACACAACACAGACACACACACACACACACACACACACACACACACACACACACACACACACACACACACACATACACATACACATACACATACACATACACATACACATACACATACACATACACATACACATACACATACACATACACATACACATACACATACACATACACATACACATACACATACACATACACATACACATACACATACACATACACATACACATACACATACACATACACATACACATACAAATACACATACACATACACATACACATACACATACACATACACATACACATACGCATACGCATACACATACACATACACATACACATACACATACACATACACATACACATACACATACTCATACACATACACATACACATACACATACACATACACATACACACACACACATACACATACATACAAACAAACCTCCTTTACCTAGAGGTAGGCGGGGGGTAAAAATAAGTTGGAGTAGTAAATCAATTTGCCAAAGAGATTCCAGTCTTAGATTAGGGATACTAGAAAATACTAAATTCCATAGAGATCGCACTTTTAGGTATATGTAGATAATACAAATATATAAATAGATCCCTCTGAAAACTCATATGTTACCCTTCATAAGATATATTTATTGCGGTATTTCTATTGTTACAGAAGTATTGTTCTAGGTATAAAGCAAGCGGGATTCTATGACTACCATAGTAGATTTTTCTAATGGATTTATTTGCTGCATATCTTACAAAAATACAATACTATACTTCCAAATTTTTATTTATTATTACAGTTCATTTTTGGATGGACCATAACAGTAAACTTTCCTGAATATAGGAGTTAGATTGATTCACAACTATTCAATTTCTTACTATGGTGAAAATAGCTTCTAAATTGATTACGCACGCACATCGCAAATATAACAATTTAAATTCGCAAGTTACGTGGAGATACCAATATTTTGAAGTAACAAACAAATATTGCCTGCTGTGAAGTGGCGTTAAAAGCAAATTCACTAAAGGAAGAGGCAGATTATTTATTTGAATGTTTTTTACATTGCTAACGTTACTAATTAACAACAGTTTTGAATACGTGTTGTAAATGGTATATAAGGAAACCATCATGCAGATACAAATGCCTATAAACCTGTAAAGTATTGATCGTAAAACACGCTTCAGTTAAAATAGCACTAAAATCTCGGATGTTCTGAAAAGCATGGCATCCGGTAGCAAATGCAAGGAATGCGTATCTCGTTAAACAATTATAAATACACCACGTTAAGGTGCGTTTGCGTTTTAGCGCAGTGCGTTTCCTGTGCCGCGGACATGAAGTGTGGGACTTAATTCGACACGAGAATTTGTCAGGAATTCAGCGTTGTGCGTTTACAGTTACGTGGGAATATGCGTGCGGTTCTTAGAAGCTGATGTTGAATTTTGTCAATTCGGCAACTTCAACAGGAAAAAACTTGATAAAATTTATTTTTACAATAGTACTACGATTACACATATGCACAAATTTCTATTGAGATTCGTTTCAGAGTGGCCCTTGCGATTAAATTTCCAATTCGAAGTCTACTCCCAATTTTAAACAGATCCCTGTTGGTTGGGTATCGGCAAATGTGACACAAAATTTATTATATGTGCCTGCAAAACTAAATAATCAGAAAAAAGATCTCAACTTTTCGATAGCTGAGTGTTACATTTTAATTAATATAATATATATAGCTGTACAATATTATTGCACCACTTATAATTTATCGATTTATATAAAAGAAATAAAATATATCATCACGCCTTTTACCCATTGTGGGTGGGCACTCTGCTTACGCAGATCTCGGTAAGTCATATATTTTTACATATGAAGTGCGGTTACCAGCCGTTAAGTCATAGCCCCCAAAGTTGTTAGTGGAGGGGGAACCATAGGGGTAAATTTAAATTGGCAACTGTCGACAGTGGGATTTTTTAAATATTGTATCATATATTACAAGTATAGTAGTTTTTTTTTTTTATGAAAATTAGAAATGATTATTTTACCTTTTGTAATAGACCAATTATTAAAGTCACAAAACTTTTTTATGTACCTACATTATATTCTGATCCAATATCGAACCATGCGTTGTCGAGTGTATAATCATCTGAACAGAGTTTAGAAGAGTTATCGATTGTAATGTGCTGAGGAATTTTCTTTTATTTGTTCTTCAATACATGATAAAATTTATTTTTTCGGAATACATGTACTTGGTTCATTATTCTATTTTAACCATTTTCTAAATGGATAGATAGATGGATGTGTGTCCACGTTTTCAATAACTTACTTAATTCGAAGAATTGAGTTGACAGTCATAATTTCAAAACTAAATGTTGTGTGTTAGTTTTTTCGACGAACACAAAAATAATTTTATATTTATTTAGCAAAAGGAATCAACTGAGAAAAATGTTTCAATTCAAGATATTATAGCAATAATATTTCGAATAAAAAATGTTATTGTCTTGTATCTGCTTACAATTTTGAGAAAAACTGAATTATATACTTAGAGAACATATTTCTAAATCATGGTAGCTATAAGAACAAATAAATAACTGAAATATCTTTTCTGTATGCTAAATAAAGATTAATTTATTTGTGGCTATGAAGAAAAACTAGTTAATTCACTATTTTATGATTTCGAGTTTTTCGTTTAAAGTTTCATAAGTCACCTTCATAAATACCTTAACATGGTTCAGAATATCTATATGATATCATATGTATTTTAAAGAAAAGTATAAAAAACATGCTGAACTCTGCAAATTGATGTGTACACTTTAACATGCATCTAAATTGAACTTAACTGGTCTTTTCCTGAAAAAATGTCATATAACTGATTTTTTTTTTCATAAATGACATTTAACACAAAATATATATCAGATAACATTGTTTTGAGGCCACCAAATAAAAATATACATAAATATATATCAAAGTACGCACTTAACTCAATTTTCCCAAAAGAGTGACTTAACTAGGTAACTGGTTTTTCCTCGAAACTATAAATATGTAAAAAAAGTCGTGTAGTGATAATATCAGATTAATTGTATAATAATGTCCAACCCAGGTACGCTTTTATAATTTAACATTTTGTTACAGATATCGGTGTTTGTGAAGTGCGTGTCCAGTCGTTGCAAAAGTTAGTGGTGAATTTTTTGAACTATTATCACGAAGGGTGCAGCAGGATTCGAAGCTACCATATCTGGTTGTACAAGTCATCGCGGTAAGTAATTAAACTATAGAACAAATCTGTTTTGACGTAACATATCAGTAACGATTACTATTTAGTATTATCTGATGGCATTATGCAAATTCCTGTCTGATTCTGATACACCATTACGAATTAATTGTGTCGGTAAAGCGACAGCTAACGCAGATTTCGTTAGCGCATGTCACGTAAACATAACGCTACACATAACGTAAAGTCTTAGCTTTGGGTAGCGGAGAAACAGGCGCGATATTAGCATTAAGGGCTAATTCAGAAGATAACAAACATTAGCGGGGTTCAGGTGTAAGCAAACGACGCTAAAACTATCTGTTACGCGTATTAACGCACACGTAGCAGCGACGTAATGTGAACGTAAAACGATACCGGCCGGTCGCGGCCTAGCGCGTAGCCATATCCTGCCGCGAGGCTCCGCTTTGCGGTTTATACATGTACATATGTGTACTTGGGTACATGTGTATAGAAGTTGGGAACAGATTAATTTGTTTGAGCACTAACTTCAAGTTATTGGCCCAGTTACACGTAACTGCTATGAAAATCTAATTTAGATAACGACTGGGGTATCTTCACCTCACGCAAAAATCAAAACTAATTTTCACGGTTCGCTATATGGATAATTAGAATATATCAACTACAGTTTAGGTTTTAAATTCCTTAATACTTGAGTATTGTAATATTTGTTATTTGTATACCAAGGCCGCAAAATCACTCTTTAGTGTCCCAACAGAAAAATTGTGGTCGAGGCCGCTTTTGGCCGGGACAAGACAATCTCGAGGGCGCTAAAGGATTTTGCTTACAAGGCTTACACGGTATTTTTTATGCAACCATAAAAAAAAATATAATTACAAACTTTATTCATTTTAAACCGTTTTATTGTAAATAGAAAGTTGGCTTTTAAGGTGACTATTTGTTAAACAAAATAAAATATCTTATATTTTGGATATTATTATCAGAACAATATTAAAGGAAGTTTATTTCTTCGTGATGTTCATTTTCATATTATCCATCATGTTAATTCTAAATATCAAAATGATTGTTTACCCTATTTCACGGCTTGTATTGTGACTGTGAAATACTTATTTACGTCCGGTTGCACAAAAAATAACTGGATGACGAATTAAATGTGATGTTTTAAAATTATTGTACTAGAAAATATGAGAAATTAAGTAGGTAGAAACAATTGTTCTAGTTAACAATATTATTAATAGATATTGTTTTTGTAGTAAATTATGATTATACTCGTAGATATTTATTTTTATCTTGTATAGTTGAACCTATTTATCAGTGAATGTCAGAACATAATAATTTATTGATTTCCAACGACGGAGTTTGCAAAAATGTATTAATTCCTTTGGCTCATCTGTATTTTCGAATATAATTTGTTTTTGATTTCCTGTGAATTTCACGAGTTCTTTTTCACTTTCTTACAAATGGAATAAAGAAATATAAAAATCGTTGAAATATCTAAATCTCTGGATAGCTGCTCCGCGACTCTCGTATAAACCATCCAATTCCAAAATCAACATACGTCACGCCAATCGTCAATGCGACTTTTTGGCAATAGTGTAAGATAGTGGCACGATTCGCCACTGTGCACCCAACAAAATAACGAAACCAGATGTTCACAATATTTATCAAAATAAACGGTTTAAATAGTTATTTGTGTATCTAGAGCAGAAAGTAGTCTATTGCCGCTTGCGCATGGACCATGCATAAGCGGCAAGGACACTTTCTGCTCGAGAAACACACACTATTTTTTCTACGACCGATTCAATAATGATTAAAAAACTGGATGAAAATAATGACTGCTAGTAAGAACAACCGATTAAGAGTGATTAACAAGCAGTTGACTAACTTTATTTTACGCTGTGAAGCGTTCCTAAATTATTTTAGAGATATATGCTTCAAATAAAAGACATACAGAATTAAATATTCTACCACTTCTATTTCAAATATTTTTCTCAATAATCATGTAAGAAGGTTTGACAGCTGAAAAACACAGATAGTCAACTGCTAGTTAGTCGCCCTTAATCAGCGTTCTTACTAGCGATCATTATATTTGCCATTTTCTGTTTGAACTTTTATTCCGATCCATTTTACAGTTAGCCATGTTAAACCGTTTCCAAGGTGATGGATACTGTTTCTTCTGTTATTTGTTTGAATCGCATGACAGATATTAGGTTTGTTCCAAGTGGTCATTTCGGACATGTTTGTGACATGTTTGTGACAAATTTCACTGCGCCTATGATAAATGTAAACAAGTTAAGTTTGAAACATAGACTGGAACGGCGAATGGAGTGAATCGCATGTGCATACTCATTTTTTGTTTTGACAGCTAACCTTAAATATACATATACATAAAGAAATTCATACATTTTTCGCTAGAAAAAAGATAATGAAGCTTATGTTTCAAACTTAACTTGTTTACATTTATCATAGGCGCTGTGAAATTTGTCACAAACATGTCCGAAATGACCACTTGGAACAAACCTATTAATTTTTCAATTCAATTATGACGTTAAAATTTTGTGAAATATCATAAAATGATGGATAGTGACGCATGTGAAATGGAATGTACTCCACCACACATCAAAGAAGCTGCGAAGTATGTAATATTAAATGTATTACCTAAAAAGTCGAAGAATAGGTATGAGAAGGAATATGCCTTGTTCACACTAACTTGTCATTAAAAGTAAACTTGATGTTATTATAAGACATTATTGTTAAATATTACTTACTATTATCATGAACTGTTTTCTTTGAAAATTAAAATTTTACATAGCATCTGTCCATTTCTTTATTCTACTTGAGAAATGTATTTTGCCGCTCGCTTTGCAAGCGGCAAACGTTAATTTTCTGCTTTCAATTGACAGTTGGAAATGTATATTTTCTGCTCGGTCGGTTTACAAAAATTATATAAAATTTCAATAGCTAAAATATGTATCTCGTCACGTAACTAGTTGGAAATTATGTTATTCATGTAAGTTATGAATAATTAGTCATTGAATTGAGGATAATTTTAACGTTTATGTAAGCAAAGTATATTCCTGCAAAAGAAGACAGCCGAAATGCTAGACAAATAATATGAAATGAATTTATTATACTATTATATATTCAATCAATTATTGAATTGTTTAATTATTGTATATAAAAGCAAAATTCTAAGCGAACGCATGAATAAAATAAAATAATAATGATCAAATACCAACGTTCATTATCACAAATTCAATAAAAAAAAAAAACAAACTGGTCACTGGTGGCAGCACCTACAAGAGCAGTTGTGTCGCAATGGGATCTTTCACCATTTTTTTTTTATGTAACTTTATCTAAATTGAAGACTATCTACACTTTTAAAAAGTCTTAATTGTTATTCATTAAGCCACAATGATTTTTTACAAATGTTTTGACGTCATACGTCGTAAATGATTGTAGTCATATATTTTCGCCTCGTCAATGAAACGGCAGCCTCTGCTGTAAATCTGGTATTTTGATGCCTAGTTAAACAAATAACTATATTAGATCTAGTATTTTTTTTATCAATTTCGTTATTCGAGTGAAGCAATCTATAAGTATTTAAAGAGATGTGAGAATTGTATTATTGACTTTTGCCATATTTATTTTATTTACAAAAAACTGATTTGCTATATTTAACTTCTATATTAACCACACATTAATTTTTTATTTCTCTGCTGGAATTTGTTAAAATGACAAATAATAATAATTGTTGCGTTAGTCTAGTGTTTCCACAGAATTTTTAATAGATTTAATTGGCCTTCTCATCATAAACAAATAAAAATTGTTCATGTACACATTAGTTGGTAACTATTAACAAAACATATGAATCACGATGTATTTAGAAAGCAAACACTGCAAATATTATGACTAACAGATCATATAATCCAAATATTTACATTTGCTGTACTGCATCAGATGCATTACCAACAAAAAAACATAAAAAACCGTTGGCACTGCACTGACTGGTAGCACAGTGAAGGACATTTCTGTTTACGCGTCCTTGTCAGGAGCCGGCGAACAGCTGTAGCAGGATGTGACGTCACGGTGCAATCACTGCATCCCTGATTGACCCCGATTAATTGTGAATGAGCCCGTGCATCAACTGCTGGGGCAGATTAGTGTAAGACGTAGTAGTAGATGCAATGTTATTAATTTACGACCACAGCTGCACTGCAAATCACTATGATTGGTTTTTATAAGGAGTCACTTATATAATCGCAGCACGTGCTCCGATACAAATCTGATATTTTTTTGTTGATTTTTTACTCGTTACTGTATCAGCAGTATTTCTTGTTGATTTGTTCTCATATTATTTAAATAAATTGCTTCATTTATGTTAAATTAATTGCAAAGATCACTTCAGAAATTAATTTTAATGTAATGGTTTATTTTGCGCACTTTCTGGAAGTAATAATTCATACTTTTTATAGAACTCAGAAATCTTAACTGCAATAAATTGAAATAGATTAAAGGTCGACTACAAAATGATATTAACATAATAATAAACTAAATAATATTAATTATCAAATATTATCTGATTTTAGTATAAAGATTTAGTTTTCCTTGATTGAATAAATAGTTATTTGTCAAACTAGAGAGGAAAGCGCTTCTTTTTCACCCTCGAGTTCGAAGTTTGCCTCATGAGCGCAGCGAGTGAGGCATTTCGAACGAGAGTGGAAGAAGAGCTTTCCTCTCGTGTTAGACATTTTGTCAATTTTCTTCTATAAAATGTCACAATTTTGCCCATTGAACCAATCTCATACAACTTCAAATAAAGTATTACCAATTGTGAGCATGCTTATTTAAATAACCTGTATGTGCAGGAAGTGAAAATCAAGATATGGTCAATCCCACCATATCTACAATCACTTGAGAATAGTTATTTGTCAAACTAGAGAGGAAATCGCTTCTTTTTCCCCCTCGAGTTCGAAGTTAGCCTCATGAGCGCAGCGAGTGAGACATGTCGAACGAGAGTGAAAGAAGAGTTTTCCTCTCCTGTTAGACACAACATTTATTTCACATGTTTCTAAAAACGATTTGATACTTTGAGAACACAACTGACACGTTAAAAGTTAGGTTATCAGACACAAGGCGGTGTAGCAGTGTTGCCAATGAACCAATCTTAAATAAGTTGTCAAATTGTGATTTAATAAGAAAAAGAAAAATATAAGACATAATTGTATGATAATTTAAAGTATGTATATCACTGAAATAAAGATTTTCAATAAAATTAGGAATTTATTTATAATTTTTCTAATAAATTTTTTGTAAGAAACATTCATATTGGTAACACATTTTCCTCACTATTTCGGAAGAAGAACGGTGGGGTTTCCTACCATGTCGTGAAAAATATTATTAAAACTTGAATGAGCTTCATTCTTAAATGATTTTTGGGAGTTTAACGGATTGGTATAAGACAGTTAAGAGGCCGAGCGAGCGTAGCGAAGCTAGGAACATAAAAGGGCAAGTCAATAAAACCCTATTCATTATGTACATGTTACACACAACAGTGTTAACCTTTTTGAAGTCATGGAACACGTTTCATTTTAAGAAAATTTTGCGGAACCCCAAAATCGCTAGTTATAAAAACAAAATCTGTATCAGAACATCAGTTATTAAAAATAACATCTACCAATTTCGGTGACGTACTGGTTATGTCACCAGTCTAGCACACCAGAGGTCGTGGGTTCAATTCCCACCGCAGAATATGGTCGTTTGTGTTGTTCACATAAATTTACAATCATTCTTTCATTAAAGGGCATAAGATAAAACAGAGTTAGTCCGCTTACTATCTTCATAAAAAAAGTATATACAGGATGGGGAATCGAAGGACGGACCATAGCGTTTTCAATGCTTTTTTTGAAATGTTCAATTATTGGTTTCCCTAGTTATTTTATATCAAAAAGTTAAAGTTTGTTGTAGAAGAAAAATTTGTAATATTTACAATTTTTCTCTACCTGAAATCGAAAAATCTACGGAAATGTTTATTGGAAATTTAGCAACTACGTCGCTTCGCGCAATACTTACAAGTTCGCGAAACACCAGTTTAGTCGGTTTAGAACCACTGCCTTTTATGTTCGACTGCATTGCAAATTTGATACATGACGTTGACAAGAAAAAAAAAATGATAATTTCGAAGTGTGCTTTTTTTCTATTGCTTGGTTACCAAGTTGTTTATTGTTTTAACTTTATCGAACTAACCCATAAAGATGCACTTTATGGACGTTAAAAACTATAACGTAAAATATATAAAATAGCTACGCAACGTAAAAAATCAATTTTAAATCAGTCACCAACTTAATCGTTTTATGAAAAATATTCCTAATGAATATTGTCAAATATTTTTATATAAAAATTATGTAAATGGTGGTCGAAACACAGAAAATATATTCCAGAGTTAATCGTTTTAGCAAAATATTTCCAATATACAGGAAAGGGGATAAACTAGAATGAAAATATAAATATAAAATATTTACATATATTGTAAATAGAAGATAAAGGCCGATAGCGGAGAACATAATTCAATCAAGCTGGTTTTAGACAAAGTAGATCCACCATACACCAGTTTAGGTGGGAATACAATATAGATATTTATCAAATCTTCACAGTTTTCCGCCAAGCATACGACTCCATAAACAGGGAGAAATTATATGAAATACTTTGTCACTTCGAAATAAGAACCCAATAAATTTATCAGCTAACTATGACAGAGACAGAAGCACAAATGCGAGTGCAGAACCAGCTAACAGTACCACCAAAAATCACAAAAGGATTAATATAAGGCGATGGGCTAGCCCAAACGCTTTTTAATATAGTACTTAATCTACTGGCTAATAAAGCAACCTATGCAGATGATATAGTTATCATGGTAAGAAGGATATTGGATGTAAAAAAAGCATATACGAAACTAAAAAGGGCAGCATCAGAGGTAGGACTTACAATCAACACATAGAAGACAAAAGTGCTCACATAGTCAAGAAGCAAACAAGCAGTAACAAAGTTAAAAAAAGAGAACGAAAGTATTGAAGCAGTACAAAATTGTACATACCTGGGAGTTAAATAGCGAACAACAGCTCCGAAAAGCCAGAGATACAGAACTAATTGGCCTTGCAAATAAAGCATATTTTGCTTCACTGCAAATCTTCAAGACTAACAACGTATGTACATAGAAAAAACTAAACTAAAATATAAATTTATAATACTACTAGTAAACCTGGTAGGCAGATGTTGTCCTGCCACAGAACTCGCTAGCAAAATATATTTTTTAAAAATTTCCGGGGTTTATAATTCTTCTTCTCCTAAACGGTTTAACAGATTTTGATGAATTTTTTTTGTTCTTATGGGGTCACCTGGATGGTCAAATGTCAGGAAAAATTTTTAAAAAATTTGGTTCTTGACAACAGCGCCACAGTTTAAGAGTTGAAGAATTTCGAACACACGCACACCGGAATTATAAAAATTAAAAGATTATAAAACCCATACTATGTTAACGAAGTGTGGACATTGACAAAGGAATGAAAAGACATATTTGAGAGAAAAATTCTAAGGAGAATACTAGGGCCAGTAGAAGAACAGGAGGGCTGAAGGAGTAGATATAACTATGAACTGTATCAATTCTACGAAGAACCACCAGCATCGGGATATGTAAGAAGTTAAGAATACAACGACTATGATGGGCGGAGCACATCGCAAGAATAAACGAAGACAGGATCCCAAAGCAAATGCTCAACCGTAATTGGACGAGAGATGAGTCCCAGCAGGGAGGGCAGTGTCGCGAGTTCACTTGGAATCAGAAACTGGAAAAACAGACTTTGTATATGGAAGAGGAAGATGGTGGAGGTCGGGGCTCGATTTTGGCTGTAGAACCATTAGAAGAAAAATAATCAATTCGAAGCATTTGACAGAAAAGAATATCTGATAACAGATGACATAACGCCCTAATAAAATCACAAGTGTTGTCGGAACATCGGCGTTTGATTAAATAATAAATATAACTTGACTGCAGACCTGACTATTTTCTACCCTTCATATGTGTAAGCCACGATACAGCAATACTGCCATCACATTCGGACCCAAAATTAGCTTCGCAACTTATACAAAAGAATCTGGATCTAATACAGTGTTGATTAAAAACTTGCGCCCCAGTATATCTAAACAACCGCCAGCTACCCAAAGCTAAGGACGTCAAATATCTAGGAATGCACCTAGACAGACGTCTGACTTGGCGTAAACACATTTGGACCAAACGAAAGCAGCTGGTCTTGAAGATAAAACAGCTGTATTGGCTCATCGGCAGAAAATCCATCTCATCCACCGACAACAAATTGCTGCTGTATAAAGCAATAATCAAGCCAGTCTGGACCAAAGGCATCGAACTATGGGAGTCAGCAAGTACCTCCAATATCGAAATCATTTAAAGATGTCAATCAAAAATCCTCCGTATGATTATGAATGCTCCATGGTTTGTCCCCAACTGGATAATTTCACAAGATCTCCAAATGCCTTCCGTGAAAGAAGAAATCCCCAGACTGAGTGCAAGATACCTTCAAAGATTAAAGTGTCACAAAAATAAACTAGCCGTGAATCTTGTGCAGTGCGGTAGTGTTAAACGTTTAAAACATCACAACCCTCTAGATTTACCGGACCGATATATCGTAAATAAGTTTATCTTAGGATTAAGTATTTTCATAATATTATATAATTTAGTCAACTATAATTATAGTAACTATAACAAGCTAAGTAAATGTAAGTAAAGTACTTCCAATGGGCAGTTACTTTCACATTTCATATAGTCTTTAATCACTAAAATTTGCTCAATATCTCTACAAAGATAGATTGTAAATACTAATGGGATCATAAAAAAATAAGTCTAAGCCAGTCGACAAATACTTCATTTTAAGGTTTGTACATTAAACAGGATAAATCATTAGAACCTTTGGAAAATTTCCTACAAAGAATGGATTGTATATAAAAATGTAATTTAAGATACTTTACTTTTACAGAAGTAACATCGTAATCCGCGTTAGAATGTTTCTCTTCCATTTGTGACTCCGCTCGAAAATTCTAATAATCTTTCTACACTATAAACTTTGGGTTATCACTACTTTATGTAGGTATTAGGAAAAGGAATCCCTGTTAATTTAACAGGGAATGTATGAACAAAACATGAATATCCCGTTGGTTCATTTGTGTATATTTTATTTTGAAACAAAGCGTTGAAAATCCAAGAAAATTAAATAATTTATATAGCTCATCGCAGTGCTAATAAATGCCGGGTATTTCCAATGCCAATGCGTTGAAATACTAATCCCTGCATCAGCGTTGCATGAAAAACGAGTCGGAATCATTGAGCACTCAGCATATTCTGTCTCCTCCACCCCCAGTAATATCGCATTGAATCCAATAAAACAATGGGCGCGCTTTAAACCCAGTGATAAATCAGGCGCCGCCGCCCTCGGCACCTTATAAATCAGCGGTGGCGCCTCGCAGCGCCCGCCGCAGGAACTACACGCCACCCCCCGCGCCCCGCACTGTGTTTAGCGCAATTAATCCTGAATTATAGCGCGTGCAGCGCTGCACAAGCCGATCATCTTTTTTGTGGTGCGCGCCACATAGATATAGATAGACAACAAATACAGGCTTCATCAGCATTGCGAGATGATAACGGAACGAAAAATTAAATGTCATTTACTTATAAAATATTATTTGCATTTAGCTCGCTTTGACATAAATGAAATACACATACAATTTAATTATTCTTTTTCTGTGAGCACTTAGAAATCTGCTCGATGTATGTTTGTTGTTACTAGGGATATGAGGTACATTGGTAGAGTGCAAACATCGTGCGAAATGAATTTGTTTTGTGAGTAGTGCCATTGCTAAGATACTTATTTAGAATTGTCAAATATGGAATGGTGAGCGCGGGACAAATTTATTATTCAAATTAAATTAATTGGGAAATAATATCGTGGTCGTACAAAAAGTATAGTGTACAACTCGCATGGAATGTTCATTTCATACTCGTAGGAAATGAGTACTATTCCATGCTTGTTGTACAATATACTATAATAGGGCAACGGCCATGGCAGAATGCGTTGATGCCAGTTTGCTCGATAACGCTTCGGCAGCATTCATTGCCTCGGCTTCGCCTCGTCAATGAAACGGCAGCCTCTGCTGTAAATCTGGTATTTTGATGCCTAGTTAAACAAATAACTATTATTAACAATTTACAAATGAATATAAATATATCTTCACGTCATATGTTAATATTTGAACGCTGCTTTCTGGTAATATATTTTGGCGAGTGAATCACGGCTCCTTAAAATGTAAGTGTAGAGAAAAATCAGAGATATAATTTTTGTGATTAATGCTGTCTAAATATAATTATATCGTATCATATATGGCCATATAATGTATAATTCTGTAATTAATTTCTTTACAGTGCTGTATAGTGTACAATGTTTGCTCAAATGTAGTGTAAATTATTAATTAATGAAATATAAATGCCCGATTGCATACAGAGTTGTGAGTTAATCATATTGTTATCTACTCTGGTTGATTGCTTTGTTCTGTTATAAATAGATATATCCATTTTACAAAGATTCGATCTTGACCACTGCCATGATTAATAAGTTGTGAAATTAAATCCTATTAGCTCTACTAAAGATAAAAACTAGTTCTTAAAATAAGTATATAGATATATTTCCAGTTTCGTGGGTTTACTTTTCCGTTTGGTTTATTGTAGGTATTCCTTGGGAAATGGTTCTTTTTCTATTTTCTTTATGTCATTTTCCTTTTTTCTTCATTTTCATCTATTTTGTTGATGATGTTATATATTTAATGAGTTTATTATAGTTTCGCTACGTATAGCGTTAAGTTATCAGCTCGTAAAAGTTTTCTATTTTCTAAAAAATATATTTACCTCGAGTGGTATTTGGATAGATTATTCAACAAGATACACTATTTTCATCAATTTTATTAATGAAACCACTTCCAAAACGTTGGCGTTGAATAATCTACTTAATTTTGATAACGAATGGTACTCGAGGTTCTATTCCTTCTAATCATTATTTCATACTCATACTAGAAAACAAATTTTTGTTAATCGCAAATTTTCAACTTTAAACGTGTATTTTTTGTGTGTTTTATCCATGATTATTTCACTCATTACAAATTTGACCAATCAGAATGTCTCATTTTCTATTGTTGTGCATTTTAGATAAGTGAATAAACAGTACCATGCTGTTTATTCGCGATTAAATTGAAGCTAGCTTTTATATGCAAATTTTGGACATTTTGAAGGTATATTTAGCCGGATAATTAGTTGCAGAAGCAAGATACTTACATGTTTTTTACCTTTACTGGTATTCTATTTCTTTAAACATGCTGAATTATTCAATTCAAGCTATTTTTATTTACAAATATTTGACATTTATTTGACAAATAAAAAGAAAAACAATCAATTTGCTATAGTTACACTACAACAACATAATTTTATGGTGCTTTTTGTTTATGAGTGTACCGATTTATTTATGTGAAAATGTGCCAAAATCAACGTTTAAGTTCAATTTTTTCGGCAAATATTGAAGTTTATGCTATGAATTCATGAAATAATCTTGACATATATCCCTCGTGCTAAAGAATTGAATCGATTAAATTTGATGTCTAGCTTATTTAAAATATTTTGCTTTTAAAAAAGTGTTATCGTACATAATAATTTAAGATAAAATACCACGACCTGTAGTCTCGGGATTTTTTCAAATTATTATGTACTCAAACACTTTTTAAGCAATTTTTTTTGCATAAGCTAGACATGTCAAATTTAATCGATTAAATTCTTATCACTCGTGATATAACTATTGAATAATATCAAATAATATTCTGTTCATAATGGAAAGTGAGTCAAAGAGAGAACTACTAATGCCACTAGTCACTAGTACAAGTATAGAAATTACCAAATGCATTGAAAATTAAGTTCATCCTCTCACTGATATACAAAAGAAAGGAGTTTTACAAAAATATACCTATGTCAATTTTAAAATACAACATTGACTATTTATTGTTTGTGTACTTAACTTGAAGAAGGCAGCACTTTGCTTTATTTTTAATAAAAATGTTCATTTGTTAAAATATTCATTTTAAAGTACTAGTACTATACTACACACAACGATACTAGTACAAAATATTCAAACATTTAATTTGATTTGTTGTGAAATTAAAATAATGATTTTTTTTGAATACCTTTTGACAAGTGACAGATAAAGTAAATAATCAACGAAGTAACGATAACAGAAAAACTAATTTCATTTGTTGCTCTATCAGATGTTGAAAAAACATCTCTATGTTAAATAAATTTTCCGCTTCTATTACTAATAGTAATAGAATAAATGGAAATGCATTATTTATTCATCCTTTATTTACTTTTAATTTGATATTTTGCTGTGGGTGGCGGTGAAACAAATAAAATCTATATATTTGCACAATTCTTTTAATAGAAATGTGCAGAGTCGACTGTACGTGGAAAAAACGGAAAATGGAGTAGATATAAAATAAAAGGACTTAGCAAAATGTATGTCCATTAAAAAATTTAATTAAAAAGCACATCATCTAAAAACCAATAGCAATATTCTCTTTTTGTATCATCATGAAAACTAAAATAATATCTCATTTCCTACTTAAAAGAACTATACCTATATGTACTAATGTTACATTCATAATAACGCAAAACGAGCAGTCATAATTAAATATGAAATAACAGAAACTAATTAAACATAGGTAGCTCTGCTTAGATGCCAGAAAAGAACATCAACATCTAAATTTCATTTACCAAAATGCAAATTTCACGGTGTCTTGCCTGCAAATATCCATAAGAGCAGACGGCCATTCAAGAATTTCATTAAATTTCAAATAAAACAAGCGTTTCTTCAAGCAATTCCTGGCCAGTCTTCTCGATAAATCACCTTGCTCAGGTAAGGTAGAATATATCCTACGAACAATGCCGAGCTTCAGCGAAAGCAGCGCGTCTTACCGAGGAGTTATCATTCGGCTGCAGATGGACAATGCAATCTCTCCTCCAAGAAAACTTAAATAAATTGGCCACGATTCATATTGATTCTCTAGGACTTGACTCGGATAAATTCTGATGATATTGCAATATTCTTTCAGATGTGTTTAAACAACAGATGGGACACAAATAGAAATCGTCAAACTGTTTTGATTAAAAATAAATTGTCTGCGACGGAAATAAAGTAAACAACTTCGTGGTAAAGCATAAAATCATCGGTTTAATTTTCACAGTCTACATCATTTATCATTGGGGACCGCGATTAACCGAAATTCACGCGCATGTATTATATTCTGTGATATGTTCTTAGCAGCGAGAGCCACATTGAAAATTGTGTCAAAAAAGTGAATTCTTAATCTTAAAAGTTGAAGATAAGTTTTTTGCTCAAATATATGTGTTGAGGTTCCTTGAATCCGCTTTGACTATTTTCTTAGTCACATAAATATTGCAATTTCTGGTACTTTGATTCCTAACGTATAACGCTACATAAAAATAAAAGCTCGAATTGATAAAATCTTCGCCTTCTTTAAAATTCCTGGATAAATTTGATGAATAAATGAATATTTAAAACGTCATTTAAAAACGAAACGTATGCAACCTCCTTAAAATGACAGTTAATGTATTTTTTTTAAGAAGATAGAAAGAGGACTAACTATGAATTTATGTTAACACAAACGACCATGTTCTTCAGTGGGATTCGAACCCACGACCTCTGGCATGCTAGGCTAGTGACATAGCCACTACGCCACCTAGATTGGCTGTATATTGTTTTATTTTGTGTAGTATATATTTACAAGAATTAGAAGTCATTTTAACCTAGAGGAAATCAGTGTTTTAGAGATATAAATTCTTCAAACTGTCACACATTCCATAGAACGTAATGCTTATTCAAATTTAGAATACCATTTTCAGGGCATATGCACGATTGCACGTAGAACACTAGCATCGACAGTTGGGGACAAGCCATGGAGCATTGATAATCATACGAAGGATTTTTGATTGAAATCTTTCGATGATTTCGATGTTGGAGGTACTTGCTGACCCCCATAGTTCCATTGGCTTGATTATTGCTTTATACAGCATCAATTTGTTTTCAGTTGAGAGGATGGATTTTCTGCCGATGAGCCAATACAGCTGTTTTATCTTCGAGCCCAGCTGCTTTCGTTTGGTCCAAATGTGTTTAGGCTAAGTCAGACGTCTGTCTAGGTGCATTCCTAGATATTTGACATCCTCAGCTTGGGGTAGCTGGCGGTTGTTTAGATATACTGGGGCGCATGAGTCTCTTCTGGTGGTAAAGATGATGTGGGTAGATTTATTTTCGTTGGCTCTAATTCGCTAAGTTTTTAACCAACGCTGTATTAGATCCAGATTCTTTTGTAACAGTTGCGATGCTAATTTTGGGTCCGAATGTGATGCCAGTATTGCTGTATCGTCTGCGTATGTAGCAATTGTTGTTTGATCCACGGAAGGAAGATCAGCTGTATATAGAAGATCGGCCGAATAACACTTCCTTGGGGTACAACCGATTTCACTGGGTGGAGATTAGTGGCGGCGTTTTGATATTTTATCTGGAATTGTCGGTATGACTTGAGGATTTGGAAGTACTGGTGGGGTAAGTCACGTTTCAACTTGAAAAGTAACCCAATGTGGCAAACTTTGTCAAAAGCTTGACTGATGTCAAGGAATGCAGGATAGTAGGAACTTGATGCATTATCTATATCTGCAAAACATTTAAGTTAACAAACCTATGTAGTTAACCTTGATCTATATCCTAACAAATATTCAAAGCAAGGACCTCTACGGTACTAAAGATGCAACCCAACGCTTGTGAGCCTATCATATTTCTATTTCTCCAGGGTAGTATGTATAATCCCACCTCCATAGTAAATATTGTGTCAATATCGTCCGCAGCAGATGCAGTAGAAGTCCCCTGAGTGCGAGCTTGCCCCAGTTACCGATGATAACAACTAGATGACGATGACACAACTGCGGTTATCACGTTGTTTACACGCTGGTTTTTGCCGCGGTCCTGTTGCGCCGCCAGCAGGCTAGCGGTACCCCACTGCTGGTGTATTCATTAATAACGACAAAAACACCCCGAGCCAGCAACTACCAACACGAGGTTATTATCGATGACCTGTCGACGACACAGTGATTCGCTGCAAGTCCCGGCTAACTATCGAACTGCTCGTTAACACTAGAATAACATGAGGATTATAATCATTACTAGCACGAATTGTATGCGAGATTTAAGTAGGTTCAAATTGTTGTTCTATTTTTACCAAATAATTCTTTGTTGTTGAAACCATCTAAAAAAGCATTGTACATTGAATAAAGTTATAATTTATTACAAATTATTAAATTTTAGTTCACTTCCAGCACTATGAATTTGCCACTCATCATTTGCCTATCATAATAAGTGCGTAACCTTATTACAAATTTTAAAAAACTACCAAGCGAAGTAAATAATTAATAATAATATTATATTAAAAAACAAATCTTATAAGACATACATTTTTTTCTAATGCGCCAGGGCTTTTTTAACCGCCGAAAAATGGAAAAGGTTCTAAGACGACAGGTGTATGTTTTTTCTGTGTGACTTCGCAAAACTTTCTACAAAGTAGTCCGATTTTGATTATTCTTTTTTTATTTGATATGGTATACGTCGAAGTTGATCCCATTCTTAAGGGTAGAAAAAAAGAGTATTCCACCACGCTACTGGGTTATCCGTTTACACAAATAAATATTATCGCAATAGTTAAAACTTTTTTTAATAAGTTAGACTAACCCTCAATTTATTATTCTGGTTTTTAACTAATTTTGTAAGTTTGTTATTTGGTAAAATTCATATAAAAATTAATTATTCAAGTAAGACAGCTAAGTGTAAGTGTAAGTTTGTTATTTGGTAAAATTCATATAAAAATTAATTATTCAAGTAAGACAGCTACACTTAGACACAGTCCACGATTTTGAAAGTTATGTACTTTAGTTAACTTGAAAACTTATTTTATTGTTATGTGCCACTAACTATAGTATTTTAGTAATTTACATAAATATTTTTTTTACTATAAATCATAATTAAATATAATAATATTATATTTCTTGTTCTATACAAAAAAATACTTTAATTTTGAATATTCTAATACAAAACAATTATTTTTTTTTCTAAAGCTGGATCTCAAAAACGGGATACATTTCTGTTTATTTTAAATAGTGACCTATTTGTTTTATTTATTTGTTCGACTAATTTTTTTTTTCGCAATATAACGCTATAAATACATTATGTACGAATATCATAAAATAACTAAAAAAATACAATTTAAATTTATATTAATTTTATTTACATCTGGCAGAAATAAAAGTGCATTCCGAGGCCATTATACATTTATAGGGTCTTAGGCTAAATTATAACACTCTAATAGGATTGAAATTTTTTTGTTAATATTGTAATGCTTTTTTATAATAGTAGAAGTGAAAAATCCTGTAAAATTTTCAAAAGCATATTTTTTGTTGGACTTTAGTCCAAGTTAGGTCGCTAGAATTATTCGTGAATGTCGCTCCTCCAGTGACATATAAATGTAAATGTTATGTTAAGCTTTATTGGCACAATAAATCCAGATCCAGAGGGCTGCGACACCGCGCTGTACTAATTAACATACCTGAGATTCTGTGACTCCCGCTCCGATATACGTATATACGTTCAGTTCGGTAGTTTGCTCCTAGAAGCCAGATTCACACGATACCATCACAGTCGGGAGTTTCACTTACAAACTGCAATAAATTACTCGAGGGTGGGCCCGAGTCACGAGCCAACACTGTGCCTATAAATCATCTGTAAGTACTAAGTACTTTCACACTGCCATTCGGAGTTTAATTTGATATGAAATTATTTTTGCAGATTAAATAATTCCTAACTCATATCAATTCTTTGGTGAAAATTTAAATGAACGAATTATTCTTTTCTTTTTAAATTTAATGCAGATGAATCAACTCTTTCAATATAGAATATTAAACTATGTATCACTTAGATTAAATATCAAAGCTTTTTAATCTTAACTCCTGATTTCTATCAGTACGATCTTGTTTCTCATTTTCAGGAAATTCCAAGAAAACCGAACATTTAAAACAAATAGCTTCAGATATAACCTCCCGCCCAATACTACTGTCAAACGATACAAAATAGTATTTGATGATACAGAAACATACCTTCTTATTTGCTAATTTTCTATTTATATTTGAGAAATTTAATTTTATTTCGTATATTTATTTAATTTTTTGACATATATTTCACTAAGAAAACAGTTTCCATGGTGTACAAGGAATGCAAGATTTATGAAACATAATTTTTTCATATTTTATTATCTCTAAATCTTATGAAAATTAATAATAGTATATTGTGTTATTAGGAGTAAATGTGATACTTTGGGTGCTGAGCATGTAAGTGTAAGACAATTACATGCGAAGCACCCAAAGACACATGCTATTTTTTCTTCAAACACAGAAAATAGACATTAAAACATTAAAAAATGTTCAAAACTTCAACAAATATTCTGCCGTATCCAGTATTTCTAGTTGCCACAGAATATGTTATTTTTGTTTATTTGTTTTATTCTTAACTGTCAAATTATTGAATTACAACCTTACTATTTTACATGATATTTTACTTTGTCCGCCGCCGGAGTAAATGTGTTGCCAAGGAAACACTTTTACGCAGGCGGCAACTATATTGAACTTCTGTTTGTTGAATACAAATACATAACAACGTACTTTTATGACGTTTGAAGAAAAAATTAGTTTAATCAAAACACATGTAAATTTAAATATTCTACATCTTTCAAAATAACATAAATTGTTGAATAAGGAAATTTAACTGTGTTTTTCACGAAAAATTGTTAAGGGCTTTAAGTAAACTGCTACTTTCGGTAGACTAATTTTATCCAAAATCTAATCAGCTCTTCATTTAAATATATGTAGCAAAAATTGACAAAATTGTATTTTTTGGAATTATAGTATATAAAAAGTGCTTATTCATTGAAAACTCACTATCCAATTTTTTGATCAAAAACAATACCTCCCTTACCTAGAAGTACGCGGGAGGTAAAAATGAATTAAAATTTAAAGGGACCCAACAAATGAATTTAATTTAACAAGTCGTTTATCAAAATGTTTAATTTAGCAATGGTGAAATAATATTTGACATTTACATACACGTTAATAAAGTGGTGATCTAGATTGTGTGTATTATATTTTTACAATTTAACAGGTCACTATTACATGTTTTTAACATTAATTAACTTAATTTAACTCCTTGTAAAAAAATGTGTTCATGAAACCGGGGATATGTGTTTATTGTCTATTTATTGTTTCTTATCTAATTTATGTAAACAAAAATAATATATAGTAGTTGTTGCATAACACTTGTTAACTCTAATAACGTTTATGGACTACCACTATATTGTTTTCAGTAGTGTGGAAGCGCCCTTTGTGAATAATTCCCTGTTGTTGCAGCGGAATAAACAAATAAAAGAAAAATATCGTATTTGATCCAGTCATCTCGTATTCTTCGCAAATATGCGTGATTCAATTCTGCTCACGAACCTGGCGATTTTTTCCGTTCTGTGTATGAATCTCGTGGGCAGTCATTTGTTTAACAACGAGCTGTCCATGGCTACCGCGACGTGATGTCCTGTCGCTAACGCTAACAATCGCAGATGGAACGCGATAAAAAAATTAGCGCTTCATGAATAATAAACAATTCCCTCTGTCATCCACCATTGCACCCCGTTACCTCACCCGCCCCTTAGTGAATATTCATGCGCTCCCGGATAAATTAATTGGAATTTCTTTGAGAATTTAATTGCTCCTGTGCCGCTTATGGCCCTTCCGGCATTTTCATTACGATGTTTTATTTCTCGGTTTGATGAATTTGACGATGACGAGGACATTCTTCTCGAGTTATGACACCGATATTCAATTTTCTGTTAAAGGCTATAGCCGGGTATAAAAGTTAATATTCATTCCACATCGACAAAAAGGAACCAAACACAGATTTACAGCTTCGACAGCATTCATTGACGACTTTCCTCGCGTATTCTACAACAAATTTATCTTAAAATAAGCAAATTTAGTTCATAAAGTGTAACTTACACCGATTTTCGTGTATAACTCCCAGAAAAACCATCGATAATTGGCAATAATTCAATAGTTATTTATGTATTTAGAACGAAAAGTGAAATTACTTGCGAGGACCTTAAAGGTACTTTTCGTTCGAAGTACATACAAAATTGTATTTCATACTGGTTACTTAAGTTGTTAAATACATACATACATAACGTCACGCTATATCCCACTTAGTGGGGTAGCACGAACACAGAAACACAGTCAACCAACAATCAATCTCCTCCAAACATTCCTATCCTGACAATCGCAATCGTTCAACCTTCAATCTTACCCATATATATATATATATATATATATATATATATATATATATATATATATATATATATATATATATATATATATACATTAGTTTCACCAACCTTACATTCGACATTCGCTCAACATGTCCAAACCACCTCAACTGACGCACTCCCACTTTCTTAACAACATTCTTCTCATTCTCACTCATCATGCACCAATGTATTCCGTATACGATCACGTCTCGTATACCCACATACTCCTCTCAAATATCTCATTTCTACAGCAGTTATACGTCGTTCATGCTTCTTCATCCACACCCAACATTCAAAACCATATATCAATGTAGGCACTAACACACTATTATAAACACTCAATCGAGCATCTCTAGGTACATTCACGTTTCGAGCAAATGTACCTATAGCACCCAATACCTTGCACCCTACAAGCACTTGTCTTTCAGTTAAATTTAATTATAGTATTTATTAACAGAAATTATCAAAAATTCGTAGAAATATGGTTTGATATAAGTAGGCTAAATAACAATTTCTATAGGAACAAATATTTGTTTATTAATAATGAAAAATTAAAAGCCAAATTTTCCTTTAATGTCCCAGGACTTTAAAGTTTCACTTATCGTACAATAAATAGTCCGAAAAATGTAACATAACTAATCAGTATAAAATTGAAAAAAATTAGTTCTTTCAACTGCAATATCATCAAAATCCTTACCTAGCGGGAAGTATGTCTTCCCGCACTTGGTATGTAAATAACTATTATTTATTAAAGCTTGGGTTTTCAAAAAATAACAGAATAAATGACACATCAACCTATTCCAATTGAGTATGCACCATAGTCAACAAACTTTAATAAACATTGTTTACAAATTAAATATTTTGAATTGTCAAAATAGGTAGCTTATTATTTTAACCGTTAAGTAATCAAAAGGAGTATCTTACATACCTCACAGATTTACTTTTACAACTGATTAATGACGGTATAATTTTGACATTTGTCGTTTCATGTATTTGTTCATTATTGGTCTGCCGTTCCATTATCAATTGTTAGAAATTTATGCCATTATATATATGAAAATAACAATCTTTTGGAGTGTTGTATTATAAAATTGCATTTTTCAGAATTATGGACTGAAAATTAGCATTTTCGCCAATCATTTTTTACAGCAGTCATGTCTCGAATAGAAACGGAACGTTCACAATATTAACAATAATAGTATATTGAACATTAAGGGAGAAATCAAGTTTTTCTCCTGATCATAAAAAATGTATTAATTTCCTTGATAAAAAAATTTTAAACACATTTTATTTTTTATTGATTTTTTTTGTCAACGTTACAATTTACGATTTTTATATAAGAAATTAACTTAAGAATTACCTAAAAACGAAGTGCATTGACAAAAAAATAAAACCGAGAAATATTACTTATTATTATATTATGTACCCCATTTAAGCAAAGACGATTGTAAATTATTTTGGTTACGGAAGGGTTAAAGAAGCTTATCAAAATAGTATATTACGTACCGTGAACTGTAAGTGATAGTTTTTAGGTCGAGAATGTAGTTTGGGATGTCGAGACCCGTAGGGTCGAGATTTCCTAAACATTCGAGACCTAATAAATCACTTACAGTTCGAGGTTAGTAAGACGTTTTTTGCAATACCTGCGTAAATATAAGAAAAGGAAAAATAGGTATCAAAATTAACAGCTGACAGATTGAGGTTAGGAATAAAATTTGAATGATATATATTTACTTACCGTCCACCTTGCACGGTAAGTTTCACTTACCATCCACCGTGAACGGTAAGTAAATGATGTAACCATGGAAACCAATTGTGCAATAAAAGTTTTACTTTACTGTGTTTAAATTTTGTTATTAATGGGTAACTTACAGTACAGGTATTGCAAAAATATTATTAAACATTCAAATACAGATTTATATGTATTGGGTACCACACCAGACACTTTATTTAGCAATGACTATGTGAATAAAACACAGGAGTTTCAATGATAACAAGGAATAATCTACTTGGATCTTCTACAGTTATATTAATTAGTTAGATGCAATTAGCGCCATCTCTTATCAAATAAACTATAATAAGCAAAAGTAAATAAAATGAAATAAAAATTAATTGGAGAACAAATGACGCAGCGCAGTGGAAACTTCGAGGACATTGACTGGTACTTAATTCTAATTCTCTTCTTTGTTTCTTCTTGCAATATTTTTATTTCACCTCTCATTACCCGCTCACAAACAAATGAGCATTTCAGTCTCCTTCAATTACGCGTTCTTAGCAACAACAAAACAAACACGAACTGGGAATACGCGAAAACAAATGCCGAACGTTTTCGTCAAACGTCTGCGATGTAACCGTTCGTGAGACACGAGATGCTGCCAACGTAACCGAGGAAAAATCACCAGACGGAGGCCAGGCTGGCCTACATTCCCCTAGGAATATTTCCCAGTTTCCCACGCCGGCCTCGATCCGCGATGTTGCTCCCCTGTGACGTACTTTCCTCTCGCGTTTCTTTTGTTTTTTGCGGAAAATGGAGATGATATGAATTCCGTTTTACGTTTGACCTGAACATCGCGTTATTCCCATGATTGACATGGGTTTGTTTCATATTTAAACTATGGACGAATATGTTTTGCGTTTAGGTTATATTCGTATCGCGGAACATGTTATATACGAGGGTGTTTTGTTTTTTTGGTTCGTGGCCAGTTGGAATTTTGCACGTGACCTTTAATTTTCAGAATTCGAATTGGAAATTGTACTGACATTTGACTACTGCATTTCCATGTTTGAATAAAGCGCTAATTGAGTCATTATTTGTTTGCAAATTGAGAACAATCATGTTATTCTCCTGTAATTATTTCTATCTGCTTTAACATTTCAGTAGAGATAGTTTATACTTTAAAATAGTGTTGAAAAACTATAAATACTTATATTGTCATCTCGCTCTTTCTATGAATTTGCGTCATGCCAATAAACATGAAGTTTTATAACGTATTCACAATAAATTTTATAAATAATAATAAATCAATTTGTGTGTATGTTTATTTTGTGTTTCTTGAGGATAATTCCTAGTGATTATCACAGTAATATTATCTTGTTAGTTGTATAATCTTAAAAGTTTGGTGCACCGAATGACGTGAACCATTTCCAGTGCTTGTTTCTGGCTTAGTTTTTAAGCGTAATTATTAACCCAATCACAAATTTTGCAAACTTTTGTCATTCTTATAATATATATTTTATGAAATGGGTAATCCATTGTTTAAGTTAGACCATTTACATCTGAAATTTTATTAGCAAAAATTAGAAAAAATATGAGCAACGTGTATATAGAACATGTCATATATTAATATATTCATTCAAAGCAGTTTTATACCTATATTATTTATGAACTTAGTGCGATTCTATAAAAAATACAGCTATTATGTCTAAACAATGAGAAACATTGCCATTTAGGTTCAAGTTTCCTCTTTGAGCCCTTTAATTTGAACTAGTGTTTAACAAGAATCAAGATATACTCTTGATCTTGTCTTAATCTTGTCTTGAAATCATGTCAAGACCAAAACATGAAGTATTTTCTATTTACCCTAGACAAGACAAGAAAGTATCATCAAGATTCAAGATTTCTTGTCAAAAAATCATGATATCTTGATTATACATCTTTCAATTTCGTATTTATGATTAAAACATAAAAAATTGAATCTATGACTCTGATTTTGAAAACAATTTTTTGCACCAACGTTAATTTTAAAGTTGGTTTAAATTTATAAAAGCGTATCTAATTTTTGACATCAATGTCAATTACTCCACATGACATATAACTTCGATTTGCTTTTATTTATTTAATCCAATTTTAAAATTTAACTAACGTTGGTACAACCGGACTTTACTGGTATAAATTGTATTTAATTAAATTTTATTATATATTATTTTGTATTCCTACAATTGGGTACATCGTTTTCCCCTAAAATATCAAGAATCAAGATATATCAAGAATTCTACTACACTAATTTGAACTCGATAGGATTTATTATATGTCATATTCCAAAAGGCTAATATATTATTAAATACACCATAATTATTAACCTTGGCAAAGTACTTATAATTACGAAGTTTCCTTGCTCTACCTTTTGTAATTCATATGTTATAATTACGTGCATACATCCATGCATTCATCCACACAGACGTCATTGAACAAATGGTCAAACGAATTCAGGACACCGCAGAACATGTATTTCTGTGAAAATTTTGACATCGATTGTTTTCGTAATAGTCATTTCACATTTTCGGTTTTATTATTATTATTTTTTTTTATATGAAATAATGCATAAAACTGTAGATGTTAGATGATCACTGCATACAAATGTTTAGTTTTCGAGATATAATTTTTCAAAAAGAGTATTATATTTCAAATATTCCGTGATGTATGTCAGAGTTACATCAATTATTTACAGCCAATAACAGTAATGTCACTCTGGTGACCAAATTTGAAACTGCGTTTGTTTAAATTTCGTTACTATCTTTTCAGTTCTTCACAGCAACAACTAATTAAATAGAGGAGACCGCAATATTTCACAACCCTGTTACTTATATTATACTTAGATGTTATGGCTGGTTTATACTGGATTTAATTTACAGATTTAGATTTAGAAATTTATAATTGAAATTTGCGATCTACCTCCTGGTACATACTGAATTAAATTAAATTGACTTGTATTAATCAACAACAAAATAATATTAACTTGTCCTATGTGTTTTTCAATCAAAAATACTAAATTAATATCACATTTAATACTCTCCGCATCCATGTTTCATCAATATTTTATGATGATCACAAATAAATCAGTTGGATTGACATATTTTACTGTTGACAAAATTGTGTTTGTTTCCTAGTCAAGTTGATTGGTTGGATTTGGAAATTTAGATTTAGAATATAAAATATGGTGATATTTTAAATGTAAATTATAAATCTATAAATTTGTAAATCCAACATAAATCAGTAAAGGTATTCTATATTTTTTAAATAAAATTTTTAAATCTAAATATTTAAATTAAATCCAGTATAAACCAGCCATTAGTATTTATTTTTTTTATATTTGTATTTTGTACATACCAATATTTTCAGGTTAAAACACTGGCGTTTGAAGTGAATGTGTAGAAATAAATGACGTCACGAATTTGTCCCCGCAAATGGTTATTGCCAAAATTATGAATGAAAAGTATTCGATTTTCAAATTTTCTTTATTTCAATATTCATATAATGGACCAAATTTAGTATTCTCGAACATGCAAAAAATGTACAATATTTATTATTTTTAATAACCCCATGCCCATTTATATGCTACTTATTAGATATATTAAAGTAATACGTAATATATAATTCATTAATATGACGATTAGTTTGAAAATATGAGCGGTAAAATTGATTTTGTTGCATTCCTCGCTCTACGCGAGAAAATAATATACATTAAAAATTGTGCAATTATAAATAAAATCAGTACTTATATAATCAGCAATGTTTCCACTAACAGTGGCAGGAGTCGCGTTCGCTGTTTTTCTTCCTGCAGTAATATCAATATTCGATCGCGGTTGGCCGCGCAAACTACGTTAAAATGATGGCGCAAGTTTCCAAGGGCACATTTAAACGCATTTTAACTGGGGCCGAGTACCAAACCGCCGGAGAAATGTCGCATTTCACTTTATTTGAATTTACATTCTCTCATTCTTAGAAACTTGGCAGAAGACAAACGCTGAAATAATAATGTAGCGATGCGAGAGTATTTCGATTGTCGTGTGTTTTAGTTTTCACTTTGATCTGTGCACATGTGAAAGAGAATTAATGGAGGAATCGCGAATCCATTTACATAAAATTTGATTTTTAGGTTTTTGTAGAGACATTTTTGTCACACAAAAGAATATTTTTTGTTGTACCTATGATTGTATTTTCTAGAAGAAAGGATAGATTGTGGCCCGAAGTAAAAATATTGCTGCGTTCCCTTATAATCTTAACGTTTTTTGCCGCAGTAGATGCTACATTTTTTGCTGATTTATATTTTATACCTTATCTTTTATTCTTTTAGCTGTCTGCTTCTTAGGGCTATAGCATTATTTTTATAGATACTTGTTTTACCTTTGTTTAAAAATTTTGGGATAGATAATTTTCCAATCAGTTATTCAACATGTTATTCTTTAAGAATTAAATTAAAATTATCGACTTTTTAAAATAAGTTCTTTATATTATTTTTAGTATTTTTCGTCTTTTATACTTTTAAAGTTTTTTTTTTGTCATTTGTTAAAGCGGTCTCAACTGCTAAGGTTCTATGCCGCCTCGGTCCCTCGTTTTCGGTGGTGTGATAAAGGCTCGCAGTGATCGCTGATATGGTTTTTACTACTTAAAATTAAATATCGTAGTTTAAAAATTTAGGAAATTTTGTGTTAAGTAGGTAGTAGTAGGTAGTAGGTAGGTAGCTGATGTGACATTTTATTTTTTTTTAATTTAAAATTCTCATCTTAAAGGTAAAATGAGTGTAGATGATTCATATAAAAATAAAAATTTTATAAACGTTTCTTTGTTTTTATTGCGAAATTTATTTTGTACAACCTTTAAATATTGTAACGGACGCGGCAACAAGTTGTAACTTGTCGGCTTACGCCGCCGTATTAATAGACGCAGCGATGACTTGTTTGAACCAGTCAGCTCGCATCACAATAGAGAATATTCCCGAAGCTTCTCGAACCAAGGAAAGTGAAATATAAAAGAGCGAATCACCGGGATCCGTCAGTCAGTCAGTTGACTCAGTTGACTCCGAAGCTACTCAAATGAATGGGCTTTACGTCATCAAAACTGTTATTGCAAAGTGAACACAGTGTGATAAACTTAATTTTTATTATTCATCTAAACCGCGAGAATCATCCTGTGTAATTTCAAAAAATGTTTATATTTAGTGCTAAATAAATAAGTGTAAATATTTTTCTACTAATTTATTATTGCCTTTTAAATTAATCTTTTAATTTGAAATTGAATTTTATTACCTATTTATTTCATTCTATTTATCATATCTTTCCGTTCCATTCTATTTCTTCTTGCTTCGAGAAACCTAATGTTGTTCCTCTTTATGTTTTTAAATTTCCTTTTTCTTGTTCTTGTGTTTCATATAATTTTTGTTGTTCTATTTCAAACATTTTTATTAATTATTTGTGCCGTGCTAATTATTTCTAATCTATTGTGTTTTGTACATTTTCTATTTTTATTTTGTTTCTTATCTGTTAATTCTTCTTCTATCTAATTTTGAAGCACGTTCTATTTTCCTTAAAAATTTCAATTTAGCTGCTCAGGTTTAGATTTTTTATAATTTATTGATCATACTTCACAGGATTTTAAAACCCAAGTAACAATAATAAACAGCCTGAAAATAAACGATAGTTATCTATAGTCCAATATGAAATTTCATACGAGTGAGTCCATAGCCATTGTACACAATACAAATTACATACATTATTTTTCTACGATTATTTATAGCAGTCCCATATACAAAATTTCAATATTCTATTTTTGATTTACCTATGCGAAAATTAAAAATAAACCCTTCCCTTCAAGTAAAGTTACTCTTTTGACCCAGTTAAAAGGTACGCAACTAAATGTTATAAAATACAAATATTATGGTTGAAAGTGTGAGGAAATATCAACAACCCGTTGATCACCACACAACAATTTGCTGTTGATACTGTTACTAAATATATTAAACTTTGAGATGATGTGTCCGTGTCCAGTACGCATATATAATTCCTGATTAGAGTAGAATTTCATGTTGGTTATTTTCAACATAATTTCGTTGTGGCTGAAATGTAGTTATCCCGAAAACTGATCTCATTTTAATATGGAAACAACATACTAACATTCGTATTCATAACTTATCCCCAATAAATATTGCTCGTGACTGATGATGGCAAACACAAACATGACACGGTTAACATTAAAATGATACACCATACAATATGTTGTCTATACTCATTCCTAGCCAATCAAAATACCTCTGACAAAATAATATCGACATTATGGATTCAAATGGGAATTTAACAACGTTACAAACTATCATATGTGAACGATGGCTCCGGGCGATTGTGTACATACATTATCCTTTGTTCCGAACAACGAATACTAAATTAATATTTTGCTCGCATGTCCTTAATACATTGCGAATTTAATTATTGTTTTGTTACTTAGTATTTATTAAAGGAATCAAAAAAATTCATAATTAAATTTTTGCGGAAATACACATTTGAGAACCTTTGAATCCGATTTGACCATTTTCTCAATAACGCGTATGTGTGGATGGATGGATATGCATTCGTATTTCTCAAAGTGGGGTACACGCTTGGGTCAAAATTTTGGGAAGCATTAGTCTATGCAATCATGAAATAAAGAGCTTCTTTGTAACACATTAGATAGTGGATTGTGAGATCCTCAGTTCAAATCCTCCTGCTGACCGTTGCAATCATATTAACTTTACCGTTGTGGTTTTCTTTCCATCTATTTTTTTAGGGTCCTTGATTTGACGGGTCATAATCGCTCTTCACGCGCAAAAATTATCACGTACTGAGATCTATGAAAAGAGAGTGCTATAGTTGAAAGGAAAGAGGTTATTTATTTATAGATTTCTTTAAACACTAATTTAAGTTAAATGTAGTTTAATTGAACTATGATTTAATTTACGGATTCATAAACGTGCTAACCCAAATATCCCAAGGGGAGAGAGTGTTACTTCGGCATCCAGTGTGCAGTATTTTAACTGATTTTTTTTTTTGTCTAGATAAAGATAACTACTCTATTTTGTATATAAAACAAAAAAAAAATAGTTATTTGTGTATTAAGGGTGCAAAATGCTGCATTGTAGCACGAGCATAAAGCTTGAAGCTCGAAGCGCAGCTGAGAGCTTCAATTATGCGAGAGCAGCAATGCCATTTTGCACCCGTAACACACACAATATTTTTTCTACAACTTTCTTAATATTCAAATAAAAGAAATTAATAACATAAATATGTAAAATTATTCTATTTTACATTAATATATTGATACATTTTGATGTTACTAGGCAACAAAAACACTCACCACGAAACTGTCAACATCAACATAGAAAACCAAATTCTGGTATAGCTTCAGCAAATATGTAATCGGGCATTAATAAATATTAACTATTACTAGTATAACTGCAACATTATCTTAAATACCGGGTGGTCCATCGGTCTGTATTTTTTATTTTATGCGATTATTATAAATGTTACTGAAATTTTCTTCAGACAAAGTTTATATTACATTAAAATTCCCATGTATCTGCATTATACGTTTTTCTACCGGGTGCTCCATTTTCACGCAATTGTATGCAACTTAGTATTTTTAAATGAAACACCCTATATATTTTTGCAAAATTTTAAAGATCTTACGATTCTCTTTAAATAAGTTCTTATTCACTATAGTCCTAAAATGATCAGTACAGAAACTATTCACGTTTTTATTAATGAAGAATCACACAAAAAAGTATGCCATGAAATTAAAAACAATAAATAATTTTATAAAAAATATTCGAAATGAACTTAAGTTCAACATACTAAACAAAATGTAACGAAAAAAAGTTGTTATACTAAGTGGAAATAGTAAATAATAATTATTATAGATCTGACAGCAACTAATCTGATTGTTTAAACATTCAGACACAATTTTATGGCATAGTTTCTGTGCGATTATTGAATCGTAAGAACATGAATAGTTTCTGTACTGATCATTTTAGGACTATAGTGAATAAGAACTTATTTAAAGAGAATCATAAGATCTTTAAAATTTTGCAAAAATATATAGGGTGTTCTATTTAAAAATACTAAGTTGTATACGATTGCGTGAAAATGGAGCACCCGGTAGAAAAACGTATACTGCAGATACATGGGCATTTTAATGTAAAATAAACTTTGTCTGAAGAAAATTTCAGAAACATTTATAATAATCGCATAAAATAAAAAATACAGACCGATGGACCACCCGGTATAAATAAATAATTAACTTTTAATCGTAACGTTTCCTCAAATAAGTTTTTTCTTACCAATTGTATAATTAAAAAAAATATATAAATTTAATTCAATCTCTTATTTATCAAATTTGTCAATCTTCCTTCTATTATGTCGTTTCTGTTCTTATTTAGTTGCAAGTATGTGTTCAATAAATAAAAAAAATTCAAAAAGTTACAAAAAAATAATTCATTTAGCACGTAAGCGTTCATTCAGTTACAAAGATGCAACGATGGGAGCGCTGTGCGTCTGCGCATGTTTCATTTAGAAAAAAATATTGGATTACATTTCCAAGATACGTATTTTTATTCAATATGCTGACAGTGCGGAAAAGAATTTGTGGCCCATGTGCGCAAAATACTTTTTTCACGTTGCCTGGGAAACACAAGTGTTGTTTGGAAATAGCTAAGAAATAGCATATTTTGCGTAATGAAAACAATGTTAAAATGTCAAGTTTTTTTGACAGTTGTAGGAAAACTAATTTTATGTAAGAAATAACAATGTGACACAGGCAATACTTTTTACCTCCCGCCTACCTCTAGGTAAGGGAGGTATTGTTTTTGGTCAAAAAATTGGGTAGTGAGTTTTCAATGAATAAGCACGTTTTAGGGTTCCTATAACACGATTTTACTATTTTCGCGATGATGTCTGTATGTATGTATGTATGTATGTATGTGTGTGTGTGTGTGTGTAGTCTGTGGCAATTTTTTCGTCTCGCATAACTCAAATACTATAATACAAAAAAATACAATTTCTTGAAATATTGCTTCTTATATTTAAATGAAGAGCTGATTAGATTTTGGATAAAATTGGTCAACCGGAAGTAGCAGTTTACTTGAAGCTCTTAACAGTTTTTCGTGAAAAACACAGTTAAATTTCATTTTTCAACAATTTATGTTATTTTGAAAGTTGAAGAATATTTAATTTTACATGTGTTTTGATTAAACTAATTTTATTAATTTTCATTAGATTTGGAGATACTAAAATATAAAGAAATTAGATTTCACAAATCTTGCATTCCTAGTACTCCATGGAAACATTTAAATATTTTCAATTTTTTACGAAATGTGACACATGTCATTGTGATTGTGAAGCTGTTTTCTTAGTGAAATATATGTCAAAAAATTAAATAAATATACGATAGAAAATTAAAATTCTCATATATACATAGAAAATAAACAAATAAGAAGGTATGTTTCTGTATCATCAAATACTATTTTGTACCGTTTAAGAGTAGTATTGGGCGGGAGGTTATGTGCTGGCCACATCAGATTTTTTAAAATATGCTTTATAGGTTATATTCCTATGATACGTGCACTCCCATCATTTATCTTGATTTTATTCTTGATGTTGCAAATTAAAAAAAAAATAATAGTGATTATTATTATCTAGATGAAGATATCACAATTTTTATTTGGATAGAATATTAGATGAATAAGAAAAAATTATAAAATAAGATAAAATAAATTTATGTAGATGATTTATTTAGATAAGTAACAACACTACCGGTATGCTTCTTGAGGCCACCTGCAAATATCTTCTTCTTTGGCAAAGTCCATTTATAAGAATAAAAACGTGATTTAGTCAATTGTAAGTCGACATGATAAGCTCCTACGAATCAGCAAGTCAATTTTCGTTGCAAACTTCATACGCTAATACAGTCTTGAATTGCGTGATGATAATGAAATGAAAATAAATAAATATATCATCACGCCATTTATCATTTTGGGTCTGCTACTCTATTTTTGCAGATCTCGATAGATGATATATTTTTACGCATAAAGTACCTACCGTTATTAACCGTTAAGTTAAAACCATTTGGAATGAGAACAACGTAGGTAAAGTTCGAGTTGCGGTCGACCATTGTACATAAAATATTTTGTAATATAGAGCATCGTATTTTTTTAATCTTTCTTTTATTGAAGCGTGCAGTACAATACCATCCATTAAACTATGCGATCGAAATATGTAGTATTTGAATATTTATACTATAACCATACCGTAAATGTTGGCATGGGCAGTTAACATGTAAAATCAGTTTTTTGTAAATAAAAAGTGTTCGGCATAAAATTATGTCTCCAAATTATATATCACAATACTGCCAATATCCCTACATCTAATTTAATACAGATTAATTTATTTTAATACCGCAATTTAATGAAATTAATAATAATAATTACTAATTTCCGCCTACTCTTTTTATTTCTACTGACGTATAGTGCTTGCAATTTATTTTAAATATTTTAATTTGACACTGTCAAGTTCTGGCGATGGAAACTATTCAGCGTTCATCCCTGTAATGTATTCAGATATTTGTCTTGCACTGCGCCCCCATAATACATTCTAATAATATTTATACGGTTCTCGACATTTAATGTATTCATGATGTCAGTGACAGATTAAAATATTTAAAACAAATTGCAACCACTATACGTCAGTAGCAATAAAAAGAGTACGCGGAAAATTTAGAATTATTATTATTAATTTCATTAAATTGCGGTATGAAAATAAAGTAATCTGTATTAAATAAGATGTAGGGATATTGGCAGTATACTTTTTTGCCGGACACGTTTTATTTACAAAAAAACTGATTTTTCATGTTAACTGCCTATGCCAACATTTACTTGGGACGCACAGTACCTATATGTCATAGAGACAGAGCTCAATAATAGTAGGTTACGGTTCACTGTATCGAAAAATTTTAAACGTGGGTAATATCTAAAACGAATATTTAAAGTCCACTACTCTCGTAGACCCAAAAGCCGATGGAAAATGAAACAGTAAAGTATGATAGGTAGCTAGGAATAAGAAAAGGTCTGTTGCTAGAGATCAATTGATGGAAAATAGTGATCAAGAAGGGAGGCAAATATCCAAGTAGGGTAGTAAAGCCAAGAAAGAAAAAGAATGAATTGTGTGATAATATAATTTTACTTAATATATACAGAAGTTAGATACTTATGTAGCAAGTATGAAAAAATATCTTTTTTTCAGGACATGGTAGGAAACCCCACCGTTCTTCTCCCGAAATAGTAAGGAAAATGTGTTGTTCCTCACTAGAGAGGAAAATATAGAAGTGTTACCAATATTAATGTTATTTACAAAAAAATTATAAAAATTATAAATAAATTCCTAATTTTATTGAAAATCCTTATTTTAGTGATATAAATACTTTAAACTATTTTACAATTATGTCTTATATTTTTCTTTTTCTATTTAAATCACAATTTAACAACTTATTGAAGTTATTTAAGATTAGTTCATTGGCACCACTGCTACACGGCCTTGTGTCTGATAACCTAACTTGTAACGTGTCAGTCTGTCAGTTGTGTTCTCAAAGTGTATTTTAGGTCAGAGAAAATCGTTTTTAGAAACATGTCGTGTAAAAAACTTTGTGCCTAACACGAGAGGAAAGCTCTTCTTCTACTCTCGTTTGAAATGCCTCACTTGCTGCACTCATGAGGCAAACTTCGAACTCCAGGGGGAAAAGAAGCGCTTTCCTCTCTAGTTTGACAAATAACTATACTACATGAGTGATATGTACATAGAGTTCAAGAAAAATATCGAACCAATCATTAAATTATCTGAATAAATAATGAACAGTAAATTAGATCGTGCATGTGTTAGAATGTACTAGACACTCTATGTAGTAATAGCAATGTCATAACTAAAGCGTAAGAAAAATAAAATATGTTGTTTCCGAGTCTCGTTTTTCACCTCTGACCTTGACCTTCCTTCAAAATCCAAACAATAAATTATAAAACAACGAAACAATTCTCGTGGAACCAGCACACACACATTCTCTTCTGATGATCCTTTGGCGTGTGCGACAGCAGCGCCGCAGCAGTCGGCGGCCGCATGCGAAAACATCGTTTTCCTATAAATCTCGGCGTCCACTCCGACTGCATTGGGGCTGGGGACTTACGCTTCGTTAAATATTTATGCGCTGTTCATGAAAATTTTATTACTGTAAGTGGTTTCCTGAAGATTTATCCCAAAAGATAATTTTACATGTGTCGGAAATACAGATCGTAGGCGGCTTTTTATTCAGGCGACAAATGAGGATCATCCCTTTGCCTCTTGGATAATAACGGCTCTGTCTATAAATAAAATTATTTCATTTAAATTATACATGAAGACGAAATAAAAATAACAGAGGCGAGAGTATGACAACCAGATGGGAAATGTTTGAAGTGACATTTAAATTTAAAGTAAAAATAAATAGTTTCTGACGGTGAAATACGTTCATAAAATATTTATAGTCAAAGCTTTCAAAATGTATTTTGCTTTATTGCCTTGAATGCATCTACAATCATCAGGAAAATATGTCTTTGAGAGAATTTTCAAGAAGCATGGAATTATACTTTTATGAACAGATTTTACTTTCTAACTAAAGGAGTATTGTACCCATAGCATATTAATAATAGTCAACAAATATAGCCCGTTTTATTTCTAGAGAATTTACTTGATTTCGTAAGAAATAGATTAATACTCTTATCACTAGGAACGGCTATTAGTTAATAGAATGGGTTCAATAAAGATATAGTTATTTATATGTGCGGGAAGCCATTCTTTCCGTATGAGCGTTTATTTAAAACTTGAGCAATCTTACAAGCTGCGCCTCGACCATCAATGTCCATGCGCAAGCGGCAATAGATTACTTTCTGCTCTTGATACACAAATAACTATTTTAACTTAATTCCAAATTGAAGAGTTAGTTTTAAAAATGATAGCAACACGTTGAAAATTACGGTAACTAAATAAACAGTGCGGAAATGTTAAGAAAACGCACTAGTGCGATAATATACCTGTTTGAATTGAGGGGCATTTGTAGGATATGTCGCACGATATTATGTAAAATTATTATTTGCAATTTTATTATATTTGTTATTTTTTAGAGAAACACTGTATTATGTTAGTTATTCATTCAAATAATCACATCTGCTATGAGACCAGACAAAAATATCTCCCCAGTGTGAAAAAATTTAGATTTCTTTGCTGGATGTAAGAAAATTGTTTGGTGTTCATAGCATTTTTCTATACTTTGATCTAATTATAAATGTACAATTTGTACTTAAAATTAAATATTATTCATAGTTTATTTACAGAACATGTAGTTGCAATGAAATTATGAGTGTTTTCAATAAATTTTAAGTATTTTGTAGTCGTATATTTTTACCTCTGGCACATATGTATATTGAAATTAACGATAATTCAAAATTTATGAAGCTATCAATGTCAAATTTCAAATTAAGATTTTAAATACATATTAGTAGCTAATTAGATTTCGGGAGCTATCCAGCAACTGGAAGTGGTAGTTTATTAGAATGCTTATCAAAATTTTTAAGCATATCTTAAATAAATTTAGAATAATGTCGGCTACAATTATTATTCGTAACATTGTTATACATTTTATCAGATTCTAATGACAATATCATTTTAAAATTTTATACTTAGATCTTAGATATTAAAATTATGAGGTGATTTCTTTTTTATTTTACTTTTATTTTTTACTTACGTGAACGAACTTTCAACCATGCACAGGAATTATTCCTAGGATGAACAGGCACATTGACATTTGTTAAATTTCCTTGCATTGGCATGTTTTTTTTTTGTTCCATTGATGCCATGTGTTGCTTACCCGGTGCAAGCCCTTGTTACAACCACTAGCTGGTGCACGGTTAGCAATATTGAAATTTTATATTTAGGATTATATTACATCTAGTTCTAGTCGTACCTTTTTTGATTGCAATCGACTGGGACCATAAGGGCGCTTTTCTCGACGGGTTTTTTTAATTTTTCGTTTAAATCAAATCAATATATGTGGGACTACTATAATATTGAAATTAAATAAGTTTACATAATAGTGGGATTCTGAGCATTATCTTAAAAATCTATAACTTTTAAGATCTATAGCTTAAGAGAAATCTATAAGTTGAAGTCTAATAGATTTTCATAAATCGGTATTCTGAACGCAAGTCTATAACTTCTGATTTCTATAACTACGACTTTAAGATATCTTAAAACCAAGACTGCCACTCTTTGGAAAATAAAACAAGTATCTACGTTTAATACAAAACACGGATAATATTTTATTTACAGCTATATTATTTAACGATATTTTTTATTAAAAACGAATTAATACTATTAAAATAAATAAAAATACAAGTTTTCTAAACTCTTAAATGCAAATAAACAGTATTTATTTTTCTGGGGTTAAGTACACTGATTCATTGTCAATTGACAGTTATCAAAAGTTGACAGAACGATATATGTCAAAATTGTTTGTGTGGTTTGTGTTGATTACAAATCAAAATGAGCTAAGATACAATTATTATTATTTGTCATTTTATATATTTCTTTTGATTCAGATTATAATAAAAATATAAAATTATTTTAATTTATTATTATTTGTCATTTTGTATATTTCTGTCGATTCACATTATAATAAAATGATAAAATTATTTTACAGCAAAAGAAAACGAACAAAAAATACGATGAAAGAGCAATATGTGGCATATTTACAATACATGGAAAGGAGATTACGCCTTCAGATCAAATAACATAAACCTCACACTAGGTGAAATTATTTAGTGCTAAAATGGGAACAATTAACTGGCAAACTAAATGCTTATCTTGCAATTCAAATGAGTTCATTGCATCCCTTATATTTTTTCTTATAATTCGCATGTGATTACTAAAAATTTAGCATTGGTAACCTCAAATATTAACAAATGTCAATAAATTTTAATTATATAACGTAAATATTACTTACAGTTCATATTCATCTTCCTATAATAAATACGCAAATTTTAAAATTTGCATATTATTATGCATTCGCAAGCTATTTATTATTTCTATAACAAGTTATGACAAACTGAACAGTAACCGTAACTTTTTAAGATAACTTAGGATATTTAAGATAAATCTATAAGCTATAGATGTGCTCAGAATACCACTCTAATATTTAAGATCTATAAGTCCTTAAGATCACACTTATAAAAGTTATGGAAACGCTCAGAATACCACTATAAATGTAGCCAAATATGTGTATAATTTAATAGGATACAAGGATCTCATGTAGCGTCCACATCAGATTTTTTCTATTTGGTACCGTTTAAAACAGTAAAGCAACGATTATGATTAAGATTAATCGTAATAGCCGATTATGGACATTTAAGCAGTTAATCGTAATCGCCGATTATTAACAACGATTATTAATGATAATTAAAATGTGCATATATTTCTCTGTGCGGTGTCCGTACTCACTCGGTTCTGTTATTTTCACTTTTTAATATTTTTTTATTTTGTTTTATGATAATAACTGGTATTAGATACAAAACGAACGCAACTGGTACAAATTTTGTAGATATTGATTTTGAAATTGTGATTGTTTTACAAAACTTATTTTTTTGACCTGGAAATAAATCTTTAAAATGTCGCAAACAAGAAAGCAGAGTGTTGTTTGGGCACACTCAAATACAGATTTTATTATCTATAATTTTTAAATATACACTTATTTCAATTATTATAACCATTTGGCTTTGATTTTTACCTCCCGCCTACCTCTAGGTAAGGGAGGTATTGTTTTTGATCAGAAAATTGGGTAGTGAGTTTTCAATGAATAAGCACGTTTTAGGGTCCCTACAATACGATTTTACTATTTTCGCGATGATGTCTGTATGTATGTATGTATGTATGTATGTATGTGTGTGTGTGTGTGTGTGTGTGTGTGTGTGTGTGTGTGTGTGTAGTCTGTGGCAATTTTTTCGTCTCGCATAACTCAAATACTATAATACCAAAAAATACAATTTTTTGAATTATTGCTTCTTATATTTAAATGACGAGCTGATTAGATTTTGGATAAAATTGGTCGACCGGAAGTAGCAGTTTACTTGAAGCCCTTAACAGTTTTTCGTGAAAAACACGGTTAAATTTACTTTTTCAACAATTTATGTTATTTTGAAAGTTGAAGAATATTTAATTCTACATTTGTTTCGATTACACTAATTTTAATAATTTTCATTAGATTTAGAGATAATAAAATATAAAGAAATTAGATTTCACAAATCTTGCATTCTTAGTACAACATGGAAAATTTTCAATTTTTTACGCAATGTGACACATGTCATTGTGATTGTGAAGCTGTTTTCTTAGTGAAATATATGTCAAAAAATTAAATAAATATACGAAAGAAAATTAAAATTCTCAGATATAAATAGAAAATAAAGAAATAAGAAGGTATGTTTCTGTATCATCAAATACTATTTTGTACCGTTTAAGAGTAGTATTGGGCGGGAGGTTATGTGCTGGACACATCAGATTTTTTTATATATTAAATATTACAAAATTATTTCTTTTACTTTCCTAAACCGGATATTTTTTATTTTATATATTAAACTAATAAATAATTAAAATTTTTTACTATAAATTATTTCTTTTTATTGCGTTGCTATTAAGTAAACCTATCTGAACTAAATAATCGTAATCGTAATCAACCTTGTTAATCGTAATCGTAAAAGTAAGAATCGTTGCATCACTTGTTTAAAAGTTGCTTAGCCGGAAGGTTACATAGTGGCACATCAGATTATTTGAATAATCTTTTCTCAATAGCCATTCGAGATTCTTGACTCAAAGTGACTATACTAGAAAGGATAACATCCTGTAATAAATACATGACTGAATTAATATATCATTTGCCCAGTTATTGGTATGGCCATTTCATTAGCATAGATTTCGATATATGATATATTTTTGCGTATGAAACCTGATAACCAGCCATCGGATAATAGCAAATATGTCCTGCAGTTATTTGAATCATAGAACTCTTGATGCATAATCCAGTCATTACTGTGGGTGTACTCGTATAAACATAATATAGTTTTCATCTTAATGGATTCGTCAAAAATCAAAAGATAACGATTGATGACAAGCTGCGTTGTCCATAGCAGATTTGAACTATTTATTCATACAAATACACGAACAAGATAATCTTTAATCGAATCCCAATGCGATGCGCTTCAAACAAACAAAAGAGAACAAAAACATGCATTCGTTAAACACAAACAGATGACAGTAGTCAGCGTTGCTCATTTGTTGATTAGACTGCATGATGACACCAGAGACTGTCGATGACAGTTGACAGTAACAAAATCACAGAAAACCTGATCAAATGATAGGGATTCGGTGCAGCGATATTTGTGAAGTTGTTAATCAAAGCGGCTGTGAAAAATGAGCAGCGCGTTCTGTGCGGTTCAGCGCACTATGTTATTGCATATTTTTGTGTCATCTGATGCAGTTAATTTGTCTATGGCTTCGAGCTATTTGATTCATATTATGAAAGAATATTTTGCTGGGTAAATTGGTGGAGTTGCGTCTGTAAAGGTTTTAATCAGTTGTATAGTTGTTTAATGTTTAATTTTTTATGTATAGTTAAATAATTAAAGCGACTATGTAATTTACCTTGTGATTTTGGGTTCGAATACCAAATAAAATCATCCCAATGAATTATCTATTTTAATTTTTAACTGATGTGCAGCCTGTTTCTTAAGCACTGTGGTTTCACTGTTTGAGAATATTATGGTAAAATAAGGTTTTACAAATTCAAATTTTAAGACAAACTATGTACTTTATCACTGATTTTTATATAACACTAGATTGGGCTTAGGCCACATTCTGCCATCTGAGAGCGATCCTAATTGAAAAGGTGAAAATGAGGATTGGTGACACTTTTGTAAAGTGCGCAATCTGAAGCTCTGCCTTCACTCTTTCTACACTGTGCTCGCCACCACTTCTCTTTAGGTCATACCACGAAGTATGGTCATACCCATAAACAAGAGAGACAGATTTTTAAATATTGAAGTATCACAAAACCTCAATTTTGACCATCATAACGGCGTTCAATTGGGAACGCACTGTAGCTGCTCATGCCCAATCTAGTGTTATATAGAAATCAGTGACTTGTATGTATAGTCAGTGTCATGGTTCCTTGCTGCTCTTTACAATTTTCTTCATCCAGTCCACTCTCTCATACTTTTCGTTCAGCAAATTGTTTTTAGTCTCTATCTTTCTCCCTGTTTCTCTGCAGCAGAGTTTTAGGTACTCTATTATTCTTCTCTTCCACATAGACTGCAGTTTTTTTCATCGGCGGTCTGTCAGTATCCATTGTAGTTCTCTTTATTGCCACATTTAAAATCTGCGTATAGTGACGGATTACATTTATATAACAGAAGATATTTCACCTTTTTTTTCTATATTTATACCTTTTATTATAACTTGATTCTTCTATTCTATTGCACTGTTGTTGTTTTTTGTTTTTCCTAGTCTCTTTACAGAGTTTCTACGTTTTTTTCATTATCAATATACCATTGTTGAATATTCATTTCTTTCGTAGTAATTTTTTTGTTCATTCCCAATTTTTTAAATTTATTTTTATATACACTTTCCCTTCCTTTATCGTTTTCCAGAATATTTTTTTATTTTGGAGAAAATCTTAATAAAAATGGCTTGATTTAACCTACCGTAAATTTTAATTTTAAATAGTAAAAAATGTAGTATAAAATTTAAACTAAAATGTTAATCATTATTATTTTATATCTTTCCGAATTAAAAAAAATCTCTCTAAATCAATTATTTAGTGGGATAGGTCCAAAAAGCTGATAGACCTTCAAATAAACCAGCACTTTAAATTGATGGATTTCTTCTAAATGCTATTCAGCTCGTAAATTCAGCAACAAATGCAGACTATGTGTAGTTATGAAGAGCATATTGCTGATCAGATAACCTATAACTGCGCAATGTGAAATACTGATCGACAAACCTAACTAACTAACTAAAATAAACAACAGAGAATGGAACTTGTCAAAATCGTAACAAGATTTAGGCACGTCTACGCAACAACGTATCTCAGCTGTATAGGGAAAATGGGACGATCTATGTCCGACTGCGCAACAAGGACCGCTAGAGAGAGAAAGTAGATCTAGTCTGGCCTTCCTTGCTTGTTTACATGTTTGACAGCTGTTTGAGTAGTGCTCTTTTACATTAAACGTGTTTATAGTAAAGATATATGTTATAATAATGTGTAGAAGATACTTTGTACCTAATTGTAAAAGTGGATATGATTCGAATAAAGAAAAGGTTTCCGTTTTGTCAGTGCCAAAACATGAGAATTTGTTAAATAAATGGCGAAAGGCTATACCGCGAAATGATCGTGTACTTAAGAGAAAAGACTTTGTGAAAAACATTTTTCCAGTGACGACATTGTAAAAGAATGGTCCGGTGGTAGTACAAATACTCTAATATCGCCTAGCAAAGATTAATTTTAAATGATTGTTGTTTTTGAAAAATTATAAAATGTTGTTTTGTAACAATCCTACTAACAATTAGTTAAGATATCTGTTTGAAACACTAGTATGTATGATTTTATTGTTATGTTGTGATATTGAAATTATTTGTATTTTTCGTTCTATAATTTACAATAAGGTATTTGTCATTTATTATATAATTTTTTTTAATTGTATAATTTATAGAGCTACTCTGTAATTTGGAGTCTTTCCGAGTTATAAAATCTTTAGGGGCTATGATTTGACGGCTGGTAACCGCACTTCACACGTAAAAATAAATCACTTACCGAGATCAGTGTAAGCAGAGTGTCACACCCATAATGGGTAAAAGGCGTGACGATATTTTTTTTTATTTTTATTAAAATAATAAAATATTTTATTTATATATTTGAATTTTATCCTTCATATTTCCATGAATGTACCAAATACTATTTGATAATAGTAACATACTATAACGCCACTATAAAATAATGTTTAATTTAAAATAAATAATTGTAAATAATTTCATACATACAAATTCAAAATTGTAAGATACAATATCCGTATAGATTAATTTTTTTATTGGTTTCATAATTAATTTTGGTTTTTAAATATAATGGCCGCTACCACGAGCTCTGTTTTTGGGTGTTTTAAGAGCATTGTTTTAGGCTTGGTTTTATCGCTGTACAATGTTTTATTTTATAAAAAAATACTTCAAATAAAAGTGGTCTGTAACTTCTATTTGAAGCATTTATAAAATAATTTTAAAACATTGTACAGCGATAAAACCAAGTCTAAAACACTGCTCTTAAAACACCCAAAAGCAGAGCTCGTGATACCAGCCGATATTTTTAAAAGCAAGTGTAGGAACATATATAATCTATATATAAATTTTGATTCTCCTCATTACAAATGAAAATATATTACGATATTACTGAGTTAGTACCGTAAAAACTGTGCGATACACAGACTACATCTTTTTTCTCTGTCTCCGTGTTATCTCACTCCCACTAGGACAACTTTCGGCCCATCTCGTACGCATTCGTTTCCCCTCCTGTCTGTATTATACTTCGTGATTTAGGTAAGAGACACAGACTTTGTAAATTCTGAAGACATCGAAATTTTTTGTAAACACTGTATTTATATAATTTTAGTAAATTTGCATTTAGTATACGAGTATATCACTATATTAAACTAAGTAATAAAAATATTTTATTTCCACGAGATCATATGATATGGAAATTGTTATATTTACATAATTGATTACACAATATATAATGATAAATTATGGTTATTTACAAAATCTGTAACACAATAAACACAATTTGTTAATCAACAAAGGATTGGAAATGTTGTCAGCTTTTTAAAATTTAAAAGGACAGCTTCAAATTTTATTTGCGATTTTAACAGCTAAATACTAACAGATTTAATTAGAAATATCACATACGTCTACTTTTATTTCTCTGATTTGATGTGTATTTCTCGAGATATCCCAAATTTTCTATGATTTTTTACCAATTTTGATTTTGTCGGTTATAATATTACTCATAGTCTGTTTTACGGTTTGTCATCATATTTCAATGATTCTAGCTACTAATTAAGAATAAATTCGAATGGTTACTTGATTCTTGGTAATGATTTTGATATGTTTGTTAATTTATTTCCTGAACGTCATAGACCATTGAACATTGACAACCCACGGTGCATTTTATCTGTAGCAGTTTTTCTTTGATGGACAACTTTTAGATCGTAAGCTATTTTTATCAAGCGTCTTATGGATGGTCAGTCTTTAAAAGTCGCCTTCATCATATTCAAGCCATGAGCTAAAAAAAGTGCTATATTATTTTATTTACAAGTAGATATCGTGAAGATAGATTGAAATTGGGGAGCTATAAATTGTTCTGAAATTAATTATACAAACCTACATTATATATTTATATCCAGTGGTAGCAAACATATGATGGTGTCATAACAGTGCGACGTGCGAAAGAGGCTGAATCGTGACCGGAGTCCGGAGTCCTCCAGACTCCAGGGATGTTTGAATGGTTCGATATATCGCATCGACAGCCCCCGCCAGCAACCTTATTTACGACTATCTGGGTGTTGGTTGCTCTTCACGTACGCAGTGATGTAGTGTGACTGATGAAGACACATTTTGAATATCGCCCAGCCGCCCTGACTCCGTGGCCATGTTGCCATGTTTATAGATGTGCGCTATACGTCACCGTCAAACACCGCTGTTATCTTCTGTCCGGCCAGGGCGACGTTGCCAGATTTACCACCCGCGGGAAAGTACCAAGACGCATACAGCGAGTTATCAATTAGGGTGAGAGCACATGTGATGGATGGGGGTGCTACTGTGCAAGGATTACGCAAATTTGTCTTTTGTTATGACTATATTTTGTATCACATTTTTCTTAGATTTATGTGATGTAGGAACATTCTTTTAAACTGGAAAATTCTAGAACTAGTTTACTTTGATCTGTTTGATAACAAATGATTCAAAAAGAGTTCTGCAAAAAATTGCTTAATTTATCATACTGAGGATCTTGTCGTTTACAGTCCGATATGTTACCAAGGAGCAATACTGCAGGACAAAAAAATGGGACACTTATTTTCATCGTTCGTTTAAATTTTGTATTAGTTTCATTCCTGACTTTAGGTCATGTATATTAGTTAAAATGTTATTTTTACTTGATTACTACACTTTCGTTTTGTTATCTTTAAACTTTTCACAGACAACCGTTTTATTAATATTTAACAACAATCATAAAAAAGTAACCCATTTTTTATCCAGCAAACTACGAAAAAAAAAATTAAAGTGAATAAAATTATCATCATCAATAAATAAATAATATAATTTTGACTTTTCCAAATATAAACTTGTATTAATAGCTAAGTCGAAAAGCTATTCAGAACTTCTAGTGATAAATGAAAGGAATATTTTATACAATCACTACAGAAAATTACACTTTCTCCACACAAATATATTTATATATTTCGTACAGTCGTGTGGAATACCGTAGGCACATGCAAGTGTAACCATTAACAACTTACTAATAATACAATACTGTATGATAATATGTCAAGTATAATTACATTTATACATCATAAAATAATTAATAATTAGGTATTTTAGTGTTTATATAAATCTTCGTTTTCAATATTGATATTACAAAGAAAATACAATATCGATTATTCAATCAAATATATCAATCTATAGATTTATAGTTGTGTACACTGCGCACATCTGCGCTTGCGCCGTTCATGCTATAATCATAAGCGTGAAATAGATGTCATTGTTTCTAAAGAGTAAGAATTAATTATTATTATTAAATCTTGACAAAAGTATGATCCTAGAAAAAGTATTGTGTGCAACACGTGCAGAATTACATATTTCACGCTCGTGTAATTTAAACTCTCACGACTCGCGTGAAATACATAACTTTCTGCATTTGTTGCAGAATATACTATTCATTTTAATTTTTATACTATTTTGAAACGTCGAATAATAATAAATACCTCAAAACTTAAACCTAAAATCTTTCCATTTGCATTCGTCCAATAAAACGTACTAGCACTAAATTAAGGATTAATTTTTATAAAAATTATCGTGCTAATAATTTTTGTCAAAATTAATACTTTAAACTGCAAGTCATGAATTTCGTAATTTGTATTATTATTGTTATAATCTTTTTAAATATCTTTTAAACCCTTTCGAGTGTCGAGATTGTTATTATTATTATTGGTTCATCTTACACTAATTTATTAATACAATTTTTCCATTTTTTCTGTTTTTTGTAGCTTTGCGGTATTTAATTTGATTCCTCTTTACTAGTTTCTCTATATTATCCTGCCATGTTTTCGCTGTCCTTCTTGTCTTTCTCTTCCCTATTTTTCTTACAAAATTATGCAACAAAATGCATAAAATATGATGTCAAAAATTTTAGCCATTGTTAACTTTTATCACGTCAGTATTATTGTGAAATAACGGTTTGTCCAACAGGCCCCAGGTGCTGGTTATATTACTTAGTTGTAGATAATATTTTTTGGACAGCAATACATTAACTTGCAAGAACGATAGTGGTTTGCGTTGCATATTTGATGTATTATTTTGTATTGTTGAAATGTCCAGCGTCCAATTAATTGCTCAACATTTAGAGGAACATCAATTAGTTTGACATGTCTGAACTTTCATTGCCTTCGTGCTTCTGATGTCCCTAACCTGCGCGAGGAAAGACGTAGTCCTGTGTCAATAAATATTCCCAATTGTGGTACAAAGGACGTAGTAGTATTTTCGGACGAATAAATAAAGGATTTTACCTTTTTGTGGCGTGAATCAAACTTACAAGTAGTGTTCCTCAAATTTATTAGTGAGTAAATATCGTATAGGATTATGTAAATACAAATTTATAAACAACGTTATCTATGAGTAGTAGCCAATATATTACATAATAATCCAGCCCCATTTTTACAAAACCGATTAAACTCATAAATTTCTTTTGATCCTCTTATACTTTATACTTAATAACCTTTACAAAATAATACAGCACACGCCAAACAACACACTCTTCTCAATGGTTGGAGAATTGCTCTTTAAAAATAGGTGTTAATCAGGATAAAGGCATGGAATGCCAGCGTGTGACAGCTGTTAAGATTGAACGTGTATGAATGCGAGTCTGAGCGGAAGTGTCGCCTACATGACCTTCCGGTTCCGGAAATAGCTCGCGCGATTTATTTAATTGATGTTCGGGTAATACTTGGCTTTTATTTAAAATTGCCATGCTGGAGCTGCTGCTGCTGCTGCTGCTGCTGTATCCATTTGAGAAATTAAATTCATGACAATGAAGACATTTACGGCGCGTCTGGCTTCTGTATACAGGCTCGTTAATGAGGACGCTCCGGATGAGCTATTATTATTATTGGAAATCTACTTGACTGATTACTACCTTGAATTATTTATCTTTATGTCCAGTTGTTCCAGGTAGACGTGACTTTTAAGAAGGACTTAATTATTGACTTGACATTTATTTATTTAAACCTAGATAACTAGACTACAGACTCTCACAAGGAAGAGGTCGTACTCAGTGATGGGTCGCGTGCTGCGCTTGGATAAGACGCGTTAATTGTAATAAACGGTTTTTCCGTTTATTTCGAATTAAATATTGCAAACAATGGAGATTTCAAACTAAGTAAATAGTCCATTGCTAGTTTGTGTAAAATTAAAGTTCTTTAGAATATCAATTCAGATTTGTTGCCGCTTAATCAGTAAATATATGTTTGCAGGAAATATTTGGCAACTGTTTTATGCGAGAATACGTTATACTTCGTTAAAGTAATTTTGAGTGCCTCTATCCTATCTTTTTAATAATAAATTCTATGGCTTAATTCTGATTTTCAAAACAAATTTATTTCATGGACGAATATATACATATATAATGAACCGAAAGTTCAAAATTGGTCAATTGGAGAACTGGTGACTGAGATTTCCTATTGCGCATACCTTACAAGGACCAATATCCAGGAAAATATAACGTCTCGGTCATACCAGATCTTTCAATAATTTTTTTTATCACTAAAATTTTGACTATAATATAAAAAAAATATATCATCATGCCTTTTACCCATTATGGGTGTGGCACTCTACGCAGATCTTGGTAAGTGATATATTTTTGCGTATGAAGTGCGGTTACCAGCTGCCAAATCATATCCCCCTATGATGTTAGTGGAGGGGGAACCACAGGGGTAAATTTAAATTGGCAACTGTCAGCTGTGGGATTCGAACAGAAGATTACACGATCCACAATCCGACGCGTTACCACGGACCTATTTACACCCCATAATGGCAGATAATTTCAGGATAACATTGATTTAAAATATCATATTATTACAAAATGTCAAAATATATCTGCGTATCAACTTGCAAAAGTTACACGAGAATTTTATGATGGACTTGGCTACTGTTCAGCAGGAAATGGAATTATTTTTAAACATACATAACACATAGCTTATCATGTATTAAATGAAATAAGCTTTTAATTAATATTACATTTGTTTTGTTACTTTATGGCACTGACGATTTTAAGAAAATTACAAAAAACAGGTAGAGCATAATTATAAATATTAGTGTTAAAAAATGCAGAAATTTTTGATGTAAAATAATTAGGAAGCCAATAATTAATTAATTTCAAAAAAAGCGATAAAACCCTATGATGTGTCCTTCGATTTACTAACCTGTATATGGTTTTAAACAACAAAAATATCCGTTTTTTTTTAATCTATGAAGTATTTAAAGTTTATGAGATATTAGATATTTGGAATTTAGTAAAGGGATACGTGCATAGTTTTGGTAAAAGAAAGATAGACAGATTTGGATACAAAGAAACAGATTCAAATGTCGTCTGTTGTAATTTTATAAATTGTTTGTTTTGAGGTAGCTATGTTACCATGACATAATAGTTATTTACGATACAAGTACGTAAAGCTAGTCTTTAGTCACGAATGGGTCAATTAAAACACTCGCTACGCTCGTGTTTTAAGACCCCTGAGTGACTAAAGACGCTTTACGTATGTATATTGTACAAAATTTTATCTACGATATAATGAAAAACCCCAAAAATATAAAAAAAAAATTTTATTTATGAAGTAGGATCACAATATTAAATGAGAAGTTTGCCATGATAACAAAATTTTTGCAAATTTGGCGTGTTTAAAAATTTTAATCACTCGTTGCTTGGCAACCCGTGACTGCCCGTGACTAATGGGATCGTGTTACTAAACAACCGTTTTACAAACTTGAAACTAACAGTTAAACATCAATTTTCCACACTACCATAGATAATTTTAATTTTGGGAATTATATAGGTATATTCGAAATTTGTGCATGCTATTAATTGTACGCAAACATAAAATATAGGTTATATCATTCGAAATCTGGCAAATATCAGATTCACACCGCTTTACTGACGTACCTATGTCGCAACTTACAATAAATTTGATTTCACATTAAAAATACCATAAAGTTATACGATTATATGTAATTGTTATTTTTTTATGAGGTAATATTATGGTGAATTTACGAATTTTATAATTTGTTTTGGTAAATTCGAGTATATTAATTAACATTTTTTTAGAATACATCCGTATATTGTTAATAAATCGCTAATTTTAACGGGCGTTTTTTATTTTTTGTTCGAGGTATGGTCAACTGTATTTAAATTTGAAAAATCCACATTTGAATATTCATTTCATATTATTTCTATGTTTTCCGTTCGAATTGCTTCCCTTACCTTCTGCATTACCACACTCAAACAAACATAGCATCGTCTCCTCCCTGCGACATCGTTACTATGCACCCCGTGTTTTGCAGGATCAGGTTTCGTGTTCCTGCTCCGTGCATCAGTTCGACTTCAACTGAAGCTCAAGCGAACGTGCAACTTTGTCTCTCTTTGGTTCGCGATCGCGCCTCTCGTCTCTCGACTCTTGTCTCCACTGGTATAGAGTAAACTTCTCCAATGTTTTCTTACTAAATGAAAATTGTTTATTCTGGCTGTTGAGCTCGTGTACGTGGTGTTACCGGTTAATTGAAATTCGAAATTTCTAACTCGAAGTTTGGGATAGTTTTCAGGAAAAATGTGGAGGTATTTTCCGGTTTCCTGGAACACTTCCTTAGCTTTTGTTCCGCGGTATAAATACTAATTTTAACAAATTTCGGAGATAAATAGGGACGTGGTAACGAGCAAATACTGAATCATGAGATCCTCTGATCTTTTCTCATAGCCTACAAAATATTACCACATTAGATTTACCCCTATGGTTCCCCCTCCACTAACGTAGTTTGGAATTTCCATACGAAAAAAATATATCACATAACGTGATATGCTCTTAGCAGAGTACTGTACCTAGAAATTGATAAAAGGCAGGTTGATATATTTCATATACCAACCACGGTTGTTCAACCGTTGAATGCCACCGAGAAACTTTTAGTCGTCGTGGATCTTTTATATAAACATGTTCATAACACCATAATAATGACAATCCAGTTATTGGATGGGATTGGTTTTACTCGTCAAGTTTTTTAGATCAGGAAGTACGGGAATAATAACTAAATCGATAGCGAAATTTCCCTCTTTCATCTTCCATTTACGACTACAATGAATGTATGTGTGCTCGTATGTTTAATACTGTAACGTTTACTCATTGCTTATTATATATTTATTACTACACTAATAACTACATTTCTTTTCACACTCATTGTTTATTTCTACTGATTATTTATTTCTACTGAGTCTTCACATGCACATGTCGAATATTTATTTACGCAAGCTGGTGGATTATCACAAACTCACGATTTATCACAGACACACGGTTTATCATAGACTCACGGTATATCACAGAGGTTTATTGAAGACTGTCTGCCGTTAGCCCGGCAGCTCTTATACATAAACTCCTGTAAGACGGTTTCTGGAATGTTCTAGGGTTCTCTTGAAGTTACAAGAAACGCTACCGCGTACTTATCGAGCTTACTCTGAAAGGTTTCAACAGGTCGACACACACACAAAAATATGTCGAACCTGAAATCAACTACAAAAAAAGTTTCACATGGTATATGTTAGCAACAATATTTGGAAGAAATAGTCATTTTATTTCACTCGAGGGCACTTTAAAAGATTTTATATGCAACCGATTAATAAAACTAACTTTATTCTTTTTAAAGTCGTTACTTACTTCATGTGCTTCAATATTTATCAAGGGAAATAAAAAAGTAATCCTTAGGGAAATAAAGTAACTCAAAGCCATGGCAATGCCACCTGGACAGAATTTAATTTTCGTGGTAGTCCTTATTAATTAATACAGATTAACAGATGTATAAAAAATGACCAATTATATTAATTTTGAAAGTGAATTTAATGATTTTTGTAAAAATAAAGTAAATTGGAATCTATTTATTTACATATTTTGATATATGGTGCTAGCTTCTCTCATAGCAGTTATTTTATTTGATCTTTACATTCATTTCAAGTTTAATTTAAAATAATAAAAAATTTAACGAAAATATAATTTGTTTGTCCGTATCAAGTGATGTATGCATTTTATCAGGCAACTAAACTATCATTTAATTGACATATTAGTGTGGCAACTTTTGTCTAATAACTACGTACTTTTCTATCCCAATGGTGAGCGATTAAATTCAAGCACACTCCATATTAAAATTAAGATTTATGTGCTTTTTATAAAGTCTTAAGGTGACTACATACATGATTTTCATGAGGTGAAAATTTCCTCAATAATGAGTCAGCTGTAAAGATCAAAATTTGGATTTCATGTATCACAGTTTGATACGTTACCACGAAGTTTCTTACTGTATTGTTTATTTGACAAAATGAACTTCCGTATTAATTGTTAATTGAAGCACGATTCTTAAAAAAATAATAATGTATGCAGCTCGTGTCAGAAGTACCAGTGTCAGTACTGCAATTTTGACACAAGTTGAATAAATATGTAACTATTATTATGTTCTATTAACAAGATAAAAATGAAACTCTTTGTTGAAGAAGCGCATTTAGAATGCGTGTCACACAAGACGACTCGTCCACGCACATTATCAGTAACAAGCATCGTTCGCACGTAACCAGCATGCAGTACATACTTTTACTTTTTACTGCTTGAAATGCAGTTCACATCAAAGAGTAAACAGCCACGTACGAAATTATTTTCTACATGACTTCGTTGTTGAATTAGTCCTTCATTTATTTATCATTATTTCAAATTACAACGGCCTACCATCTACCGGCCTCTCACTTTACCGCTATCTAATGATGAGCTATCGTTGGCAACATTTTCGATGAACGCTATTACAACATTATTTTGTTATTGATGTTATCACTTTCAATTTACGTCTAGAATATAATACCTAACACTTATAGTCTGCAAGGCAATTTTTACGACCACTGTATGCAATACTGCTCTTTTTCTACATATTGTACAAAATTGCTGATATCATATAATGGAAATATTGTGCAATTTTATTTTGCATGTTAGTTTTATCAACTTGATAGAAATAATTAATTCTCTTGTTTCAGTACAAAGTAAATAGTGTAACGTTTTTACTGTTTATTTAGGTTCGGTGAAGTTGAAAGAAAACACACGAGATTAATTAAAACTAAAAATTATGATTTATTTATTTCCACTATTTACATGACACACAAAAACAATTACATTTAATTGAAATCGGCACTGAAGTGCTCAAAAATCGTCATTAAAAGCTCAGAAATCGTCGCTAAAGTAACCCATTATACGACAATTTTGAACAACGCAGTGTTGGCAACCGTTAAATAATTATTGTACAAGTAGGATAATTTTGGCAAATACATATATTGACATACTATAGTAAATTTGGACGTAACATGAAACAAAATTTGCAAGAAGAATTACCTAATTAATTCCCATGACGAAATTGAGGACAAAACATATAATTTTGAGTGTTATTTACGATAACTTCACTTCTCGAGGTTGGCAACACTGACTGTCAGTTTCAATTTACAACTGACAGATGTATAAACTTAACCTATATTGTAATTTTTTCCAGTTTTTTCGAATTTTAGATTTCAAATAAAACTTAATGTGTACCTCGGCACTGAAGTTCCTTTTTATCACTCACATGGTTTATTTTCTTCGACCCTACGGGCCTCGGCAACTAAATTCCATATTCGTGATAAAAAATTGAACTTCAGTGCCTTGATACATAAATAACTATTATTTGTTCAATACTGTTATTGAAACTTGTTGTTTCTTACTTGGATACAGAGCTCTAAACCTTCTGTTTTGTTCACTCATCTCATTTCTATGGCAACGGGTGGGTAATGACAGGTGAGTGGGCGAAAAATTTTTCGAATACTATTTTCGCCCACTTATTCGTCATTACCAAATTGACTGATTCGTAACATTGAGTATGTGGACCACAAGGATGGGGGTGCGTCCTTACAATATCAGGATTGAACAAAACGCTATACAACACTCGTGAAGAAACGAATTCGCTCCCTTATGTATCTTTGTTCTTAGTTTCTTCACTTGTATTGTAATACATTATGACTCAATAATTATTTATTTCAACCAACCATTCATTTCTAATGAGTCTTATCACGCCGAATATATATTCACAGATTTCTATGTATAACACTAGATTGCGCTTAAGCCGCTACGGTGCGTTCCAAATTGAACGTCGCCATGATGATCAAAATTGAGGTTTTGTGATACTTCTATATTTAAAAATCTATCTCTCTTGTCTATAGGTATGACTATACTCCGTGGTATGACTTAAAGCGAGGTGGTGGCGAGCACGATGTAGAGAGATTGCGCACTTTACTTTGCAAAAGTGACACGAAATCTCAATTTCACCCGTTCTGTTGGGAACGCTCTCATATGGCAAAACATGGCCTATACCCAATCTAGAATTATATAGAAATCAGTGATTCACACTAGATTCACACTAGACTGAGCGCCGTTTTCTCGACGAACCTTTATGTCGTGGCTTCGCGGTCATTCCAGGCGCTTTCGAGAATGTTCCAGAAACGGCGCCGTGTATTTTTCTGGCATGACGTCACTCCGACAGCTTTCAACCGGTCTATTTTCGTTACAATACGAAATTCGAAGGAGTAAAGCAGCCACTGTATTTAGTACTGCACCACGGTGTAAGAAGAGAGATGTGTCGACTTTCCAATATGGGGATTTCTTGTGTCGTTAGTTATTCACTTTCCCGTGCGATGCGCTGGTGTCGTTAGAGGGTAAAATAGCGAGGAACAGCTTGTCACAATGAAGTGTCAATTTAAAACTACCTAAAATTAGTACGACTGCAGTTGAGACCAAAAAACGCTATTAGATAAAAGTTGATGGAGATTAGAATGATCATTATAACATTTACAGTTCGGAATGTAATATAAATATATACTCACAACTGATATAAGGTATAACCTTTCATAATTTATCCGGAACATGTTCAATCCATTTTTCAAGTTCATTATGATTAGACGAAGCTTTGAAAATCGAAATGTGAGCACTTGTGTCACTTGAACAATTCGCGATAAAATACTTTCTGATGGTTTAAAGGCGTATAAATATGTGACATGAACCGGCCAGCGGCCGCCATTTTATCCTCGATGCGGCGATCACAGCGCCTGTGGGGAATAATGTAACTAACGAAGTACGATTGGCTCGTTCGACGGATTGCTAAGGAATCGACTCACCTGTCTTCTTATACCGTGTACAGCAAATGTTAAAAGTACATCGAAGGGTCAAGGGATGTACGAATGAAACTTCTACTGAAAATAGTGCTTAATAAACTACTCAATAATTAGTTATTGAAAGATATTTGCTTTCAAAGTGAGAATACATACTAGCATGGGAACGGATGTAGCTCTACATGAATAGCTTAAAATTTTCAGTTCGATTTTATAGTTGCTGTAAAATTTAAACAATGTGTAGAGTTTTGTAAACTGATACCCTATTATAATGGTATCATATACGAGTATTGAGCATGTTGAAGCCTCGTGCAGTACACACTATTACACATCCCCGCAGTATTGTTGATGTAACATGCGCGGTGATCCGCTTTAGGTAATCTGCGCTGGGCATCGGAACAACGACTCTACATTGTGCTTGTGCGGGTAGATAGGAGGTGAGTAATGCGATTAAACGATGCACTTCTACAATAAGAACAGAAAAGTCTCCGAACACTCAGAATTATTTAAATGAACATAGTCTGAGGCGACTATGATAAATTATCTAATACAAGCGGTAATACTGCAGCGGAACGGTGACCTGTCCACATCTTTCAAATAAATTCTTCTTACCATGAGCTTAAATATTTATCTAACTGCTGGAATAGTTACAAAATTTATACACTTTATGTGTCACTATTTTCTCCTTTAACATTTCTCTTAAAATATAGATACAAGTGAACAGAAATACAACTATAATACGTTCAAAGATCTAGTTGGACGGAACAACGCATTAGGCTAATAATACAGCTACCTCGCATTTACTGACATACAAAAGGGTTTTACTTGATTAAACAAATAACTAAGGGTAGTGTACTCGCAAGCCACCACGGAATATTTTATCTCGATTCTGTAGTATTTTAGTAAATATTTATACAGAACTTACACAAAAAGAACTTTTTTTCTACGACTACTTAGAAATCTGCTCATTGTATGTTTGTTGTTGGGAAATGAGGTACATTGCAAACATCGTGCGAAATGAATTTGTTTTGGGAATATTTCATTGCAGGTCATTCCATTTCAGTACAGGTGCCATTGCTAGAATACTTATTTAGAATTGGCAAATATGGAAATGGTGAAAGCGGGACAGATTTATAAATAAAATATAAATTAATTAGGAAATAATATCGTGGTAATAGAAAAAGTGTAGTGTATAACTCGTATGGAATGTCCATTTCATACTCGTAGGAAATGAGTATCATTCCATGCTTGTTGTACTATTGTCCAGCACCTCTCAATAAATGTTCTGTAATTATGGCGATTTTAAACAAGGAAAGGAGCAGATTACTAGTGGGTATAATTATGAGTAAAGTCACTAATGAGTAATTTGTTATTTATAATAATATACAACACCCTTACATTATACTTCACACGTGGGCATAGTGGAATTACCCACCAGTAATGCAAGTAACTATTACCTGTATTTAGGGAAAAAAGTTTCAAACAAAAATTATAGTTATTATTATTTCATTTACCAAAAATTAATAAAATCGAATGTGTCCAGCACATATATAACCTACCGTCTAAACTTCTACTCGCGGCTTAAAGAAACACTAAATTATATTAGATACAATTAAAAAAAATTTTTGGATTAAATTATTTAATAAATATTTATGTAACGAGCCAATTCATGGACGCTAAACAATATAATAGCATAATACATTAGTGTTATAACATAACAATATAATAACAACATATTAACATGTTGTTCTTTTGTTTTCTGATAAAGAATTATGTTCAAAAGTCATTTATAATATTACAAATATTACTAAAAGTTTTTTAATTTATATTTGATAATATTTTCGAAATTGATATATAATATTGATAAAATCATATCAAGTTTGATATCACTGGAAGAGGAACCGTAAACGCAATTGTCAAAAATTTTAATTTGAACAATTGACATTTGTTTTCTAAAATATTTAATTGATATTTACCGGACTTAATTTTAAATTAGAGATCTCACAGAGTAGAATTGAACTATGGTAAAAATTACTTTTCAGCGATTATCATAATGTTTATCTGAATTTGATCAAATTGTTCCTCCTGAAGTGAGTAAATATTTTGAGAAAAACTAAATTATAATTAATCAACTATAATTGAGACAACAATGATATAACTCTAACATCTATTCTTTAGGTAAAAAATGTGTCAAATGTAATTATTTATCATTCAAATTAAAATGTATTTGTATAACAAAGTCATGTGATGACGTCGGTCTATAAATTATACCTTAGAAAAAAAAACATGTATTTCTCTTCCTTAATATATTGTATAATAACTCTGTATTATACTTATCTATCCCTGATTTCTCTGTTAGAAGAAAACCGCCTTAAAATTGTGGAAAGCTTATTCCTTCAGGGAGGCAAAAATCAAAACAAAATTTGTGTTTAGTGCTGCGTTGGCTAAAAATTCATTTTCCATTTCCTCGGCACACTCACATTTGATATTTTGTATCTCGCAGTGGGTCTGGATATCTCAGGATATCTGACGAGATATCCACGCGCCAGGACTGCGAACGTGCCCGGTGTGTGTGATCACATGACCTTCCGCCTCTCCCTGCGACATTTACCTCACCCAGCCCAGGAGAGATTCGCTTCCGGGTTCAAACCCCGCTACGCGATCGCGATCGTAATGCTAACGAGATTTTTGATGCTATTTTGATGGCGATTTGAAAAATGCTCTAGGTTGACAAAGCGATATGCAGCCCTGGGTGTTTCGCTATGGGGCCGCTAGTATCGCCCGTACATTCAACATGCTTACCAAAATAACACCTTATTTATTTATTTTTTCTAAAGTAGGTAATTTTTAATTACATGTGTATTTAAGCTAATGCACTATGGACTCGTGAAATCCGCAGTGTCGGTTCCATTCGAAAATATCTTCGATAATAATCATATCACTTGTTATATTACCTGCAAAAATACAATTCATATATCACGTGACATATTTCTAGCCAATCAAAATTGAGAATTTCCTTAGTTACATATAGTATCATAGCGATAATATTATACAATAGTTATTTGTCAAACTAGAGAGAAAAAGCACTTCTTTTTCCCCCTCGAGTTCGAAGTTTGCCTCATGAGCGCAGCGATTGAGGCATTTCGAACGAGAGTGAAAGAAGAGCTTTCCTCTCGTGTTAGACCCAACATTTTTTTCACGACATGTTTCTAAAAACGATTTGCTCAGACCTAAAATACACTATGAGAACACAACTGACAGACTGGCACGTTAAAAGTTAGGTTATCAGACACAAGGCGGTGTAGCAGTGTTGCCGATGAACAAATCTTAAATATCTTTAATAAGTTATCAAATTGTGATTTAATAAGAAAAAGAAAAATATAAGACATAATTGTAAAATAATTTAAAGTATATGCATCACTAAAATAAGGATTTTTAATAAAATTAGGAATTTTTATAATATATTTTTTGTAAATAACATTCATATTGGTAACACTTTTATATTTTCCTCTCTAGAGAAGAACCACAGATTTTTCTCACTATTTCGGGAGAAGAATGGTGGGGTTTCCTACCATGTCGTGAAAAAATGAATTTATCATCTTATTTTGGTCCGTTGCTAAAAATTTTTGACAGCTAAAGTAATTTTATAATTTAAAGTATAATAATGTGTTATAGTCGTACACAAATAACTATAATAAACTAAAACTTAGATTTATTAAATAAAATTGTGCTTCGAATTGTGTCTGTAGTTACAACTGTCAATTTCAATACAACATAACTTAGGTTAGTATACCCTACGTCCTACGGACTCGTGACATCTACACTCGAAAATATCATCGATAATAATCATATCACTTGTTATATTACCTGCGGAAATATCATATTTGATTTTTTCATTATTTATATACTTCCTTATACAATGTAAGAATGTGTGTAACAAAAATGCGTGTACTTTTATTGTCTAATCCTTGGAGGACAGAAAATACAGGCGAGAGCATTAGCAAGCGATGGTGAAGTTGTTTCCCCCACTTCAACCAGAACCAACATAATTGGGCAGCCGTATTGTTTTTTCTGAAAGTATGTACCGCGTAAATCCCCACTGCAACCAGAACCATGGCTTTCATGCGTCTGCCCTCACCAGGTTACATTCCCCTAACCTATAATATAACCTTATGCTGTCTCTCCTTTATATTCTTTCCTCCAAGGTTTAACCAGTTGTATAAGTAATCGGAAATAAAAAGACGTTGAGGGGAAACCACAGAGTTAAAGTTAACTTAGTAACTGTAGGCTAAGTGATTTGAACTGAGGATCCACAGTCTAATGCGTTATCAAAGAGCTATTTCCATACTGTATATGCTCGTATAATAGCCGAATTCTCATAAATGTTTTAATGTGATACATATACTTACTTTTATTTCGCAAACTGTTCTTTCTTTATTATTGTAGGTAATAAATATACATTATGTATGATCAAAATTCGCATTGACAATAAATAACGTTAATAAGGTAGTAGAATTTGTATATCATGGCACAGTTATTTTTCTCGGCGCCTCCACCATATTTCGTGGCGTTTTTATTTTCCGGTTATCCGCTCTTCGCAGTACAAGAGTCTCTCCAGCTTCACTCCTTGCCTCGTAAAAACGCAAATTCGATTGTCTGTTGTCTGAGTGCGTGGGCCATGTGTTCCATGTTGTGCACGCGCCCTCGCATTCATTGTACCAAGATGGCGGACGCATGATACACGCCCTGGTGCTCGCTCACTCCTGACGGATAATGCATCGTGGTATTGTGATTGATTAATGGACAGTAATGCAGTCTAGTTAATTATGAAGCCGAATTAAGTGGATCTACTAAGAATCAAGAGCTTATTAATTAAGCTCACTAACAAGCATTCGACAAAAATTATCAATAGCAACTCCACTACTTTGCTAAAAATCATTATGCAGGACGAATATTTATTGAACTTGTTGATATGATTATATTAGAAAAATACTAGACTAGTATTTGTTTCGTACTCGCTCCTCTGTGTTCTGGCCCTCAACTTATTAAGTTTAATATTTACATTATATAATCAATAATAATTAAGTACAACTTGGGACCCAAATGTATCAGTGATAGTTTCCAAAAAAATCTGGTGTAGTCACCACCCAACTTTCATATACATTTAAATAAGAATTTTATTGTTTCATAACGTCAATTAGCATAATTTAACGCTAGAATAGATGCTTCAGTAATTTATTTGTTAATTTAGGGCCGCTTTCACCAACTTCTATTAAATCAACAGTTAACTAACAGTGAGTTTTCTTATGTTATATCAGTTTGTCATTTCACCACCGTCTTTTGAGTGTCGGTTTATTAAACGGCGATTAATTATGTTTTTTTACTTTTTGTCTTCAAATGGCTACCATTATTATGATAGTTCTGTGTCCTGTTTTATTAATGACAGCTGTTGACAATAACTTTTTGAAATTTCGTATTTTAAAACAACGAGCCTGAAGACAAATAAATGTCACAAATTTAAAAAGAGACAAAGAGAGAAGTTATAATGAAAAATATTATTATAATTTTTAATACACCACTTTATATTTACACGACATAACAATAAAATAAATATGTATCTCATCAAAATAAACTAGGTTATTTTAAATGTCAGTTAACGCTAACCAAGGTTGACGAAATTGAAATTTCGAATATACTATAAATAGATAAATTTAATCTACAGAATAAATAACAAAACCGAGGTTGGTTGGTAAACGAAAAGATTTTTGGTTTAATGTTCTGTAATATTTTATTAAATTGCAACGTTTCGATACACTACCCAGAATATTTCGTCAGGAAGAAACAAATGGTTATTTTTTATTTTTATATTGTTTGTTGTTTTATTCTGACGAAGAATCACGTGTTCTTTTACGAAATGTTGAATTTTTATAAAGTTGTACTTAAACCAAAACTCACAGCATTCACCAAATATTATTGTTTACCCCTTTCATTAGAGATTTTTTGTATTGTTTATATGAATGCTTGAATAATTAGTTTTTTTTTTTCTAACCTAAATCAATTCAGTTCTCAGTCATATGGAAGTACATACATTTATCCATTCATCCTATAAAGCGTCATTAAGATATTGGTCAAAACGGTTCCAACGTATATGAATACTATATTTCTGTGAAAATATCGTCATAGATTTTTTTTATAATTCCTATACTTCCTTGTTTACTACGTTTAAGAGTGTAATGTATTTCATGTATTTCGACAATGTTGCACTTCTTATTTTACTCCTGATATACCCCCTTCACTAACATATTTAGAGGCTGTAATTTGGCGACTGGTAACTACACTCTACATTAGGGTGTCCCTTAACAACCATTTTTTTTTTTCTCTTCTCAGGTCGTAACATCTCCAAATATATTACAAAAAATAGTAAAAATATCTTCCAATTTTTTCTCGTTGATTAAGCGATCCCTCTAAGCCCATAATGGGTTATTATATTACAATAATCGAACTTAAAAATCAATATTTGTTTTTAATAAATAATGCCGGAAAAAAATTATATAGGTTTTTCAGCTCGCTGAGTTAAAATCTTGAGTTGTAACAAATTATTGGTGGTGCCACTATAATAAAAATTGAATATATTCATGGGCTTAGAGGGGCTACTTGATCAACTAGAAAAAGCCCATAGATATATTCAATTTTTGTTATAGCCACCAATAATTTGTTACAACTCAAGATTTTAACTCAGCGAGCTGAAAAACTTTTAAAATTTGCTTTCTTACGTTATTTACTAGAAACAAATAATGAATTATAAGCTCGATTAGTGCAATATAATTAATAACCCATTATGGGCTTAGGCGGGTCACTTAATCAACGAGAAAAAAATTTGAAAATATTTTTATATATTTTTTAAATATATTAGGACATGAACCTGAGAAAAGGAAAAAAATACACATATAAATATATACTCTATTACTGCGAAAGCAGGGTGCTCTACTCGATACAAGAAAATGGCGTGATGGTAGGTATATTTATTTATTTTATCGATAAATACAATTACTTAATTAATCCGCATTGAATTGTGATTAATGATGGTGAGACAGGAATAAAGTTATTCTGATAATACTGAAGTGATAGCAGATTGATAGGTTCAGAATGGATAAATGGCGTTAAATATATTTATTTATGTCATACTGGTTACTTATGTTACATTTTTCGGACTATTTATCGTACGAAAAGTGAAACTTTAAATTCCTAGGACTTTAAAGTAAAATTTGACTTTTAATTGGTTCATTATTTATAAACAAATACTTGTTCCTATAGAAATTGTTATTTCTATGAATTTTTGATAATATTTGTTAATAAATTCTATAATTTAACAACTTTAGTAACCAGTATGAAATAAAATTTTGTATGTACCGCGAACGAAAAGTGACTTTAAGGTCCTCGCAAGTAATTCCGGCCTCCGCTACCCGCCTCGGCCTTAAACAACTTGCTCATACCTTAAAGATTCACTTTTCGTTCTAGATACATAATAGTTATTTACATACCAAATGCGGGAACCGAGTTCACGCAAGAGGTTTGTACAATATTTTTTATACGAAAAGTATATAACTAATAACAGTCCATACAAAGAAATGAAGTTCTTCAAGGAGTTATTTTGATACTTGTCAAAGTTGCACTATAAATATAAACACACAAATTAATTTGTCTAATATATTAGAAAACAATTAAAATATTTATAATATTTACCGTATTCACTTGTAAATTCATTATATTTCTTATTTATATTGAGATAACTAACATTACATTTGTAGGTTATGTATTTTACAGCTGTCATATCGGGCAGATTTTATTGCCAACATTGGTAACCAAATGCACTAAATTTGTTATTTTAAAATTCAATTTCATTCTTATTTAATCACTGTTTATATTAATATTAAGTAAAGGAATGTTTGAAATACTATATTTTTTTATTGGAAATTTAATTTATTAATAAACGCTTTAGAAAAAGGAATGTTTTCGTCGATATATCCCGGTTGTCTATCTGGTGGAGACCTGGGAAATGGACATTTCGGACGTTGCTTAGGCAACGCTAAACAACACATTTCAATGTATGAGTACAAAAAATACTATTATTTGTTACATGATAGTTTGCTGTAAGATCTTACTAGTGTGTTGTTTGTGTGTATTAATTATTGTGTTGTAAATTTTTTGTCTCTGAAGAAGGTTTAAGTGTAAACCGAAACGTCGGTTATGTAAGAAGAATAAATGCTATATGACTGAGATTTCGAGTATTTTTTAAACTTTACAATAAACACAATCGAATAAACATGCGGATATTTATTTATTTTATAAAAGTATAATAATGTATATAACCGCCGGTTTATAGTGACCCCCGAATCACTGAGACTCATTTGTGGCTGTTAATTATAGCGACGAATTACAATAATTTCCATAATTCGAGATGTATTGTGCAGAGCGCGAATCCCGGCCGTCAGATTATAGAATATAAAGCTGAGCGCACTTAGCTTCTGGACTACCAGTGGCTGCATAGCGTTTATTAGTTAACATTAATTCACTACTGAGGATCTTGAGTCCACAGTCCATTACATTACCACGAGGATATTTCCTCTTAAACAATATCAATCATTAAATAAAACCCCAATTTCTGCTAGTCTGGCTTTTTGATTAATTTCATAAAAACCTTTCCATCAAATTCGGTAAATGCTGCTATAATTCAGTAAACTCACACACCGGACATTATTAATAAGCCCTATACACGTCCATTATGCTTGACACAGTAGCCAGGCACCCTCCACAGCATCAAATGTACGTTGCACACGCAAACACACACGCGCTCGCAATTATCGTTGCTAATTAACCTGAATGATTAATCGGCACCACCCGGACACGGCTGTGTTGTGTGTTAGACAACTCATTTCCAAAATGACAATTACACACAAATGTTACGCGCGAACACTATGCGTAGCACACACAACATGGTTTGCCGACTAATTGTTGTTGTTGTTTAGATTTCATTTAATTTTATCACAGAGATTTCCGCAGAGACTCTAATCTTTATGCTTCTAAAAATGAGTGTATATGATCCACTAAAATTTTTAAACGTTTGCTGTTAAATTTGATTTAATGATGTCACGAACGACGAGACTTAACAGTTTTATATTTGTACATATCACTGATCAGATTTCTGATGAGATAATTTGACTAACCGACACATATACATAGTCCAATATTTGAGCAGATATATGCCTGAAATTTTAACATTTTTTCAAAACTATACAAATAAAATTATAATTAATAAATATATCATCACGCCATTCATTCATTTTAGGTGTGGCACTTAGCTTTCGCAGATATCTTTCTGTGGCTCCATGGCAAAAGCAAGTATGTCACAATTTCAAATATTTAATTTCAAAATTAAAGTTTGCTAGCAAATTGAAAATCAAATTTTCAGATTTATTGCTCCTAATATATGTTACCAATATAGTATTGGGCTTCCAAATTATCAAGAGATTCCGTTGATCACAATTCACGTAGGGTACATGACAATTTTATTTTGTATGATATTTTATGATGGCGAATGCGTGCTTTAGTATTGGGCAGTTTGCTTTTATTGACAGCAGAACTGTATCCATACACACTGCAAATTTTCCTGTTCTTATAGGTTTTTTTGGAGAAAATTCAATCTTAAACTATAGTCTACAAATACAATGTACCATTAATTTTTACATCTTATTTAAATAATACAGCTTAAGCAAATGTAATACTTACATTGGAATACTCTTAAAATAACTACGATTATTATTAATTTAAAAAAATAACAAATAATTTCAAAAACAATGAAATTTATGTACCTTATGTTTAGTTCAGCTTTCTACCACTAGTTAGCGTATTTTAATTTTGGATGCCCAATGTTGTTGACGTACCTAGTTTTGACACGTAATTTTCTTTTGCACATATATCACTTAAAAACAGAAAATCGCCGAAAAGTAACACATCTGCTTTTGCCATAGAGCCACAGATTTAAACGCATGTCGTACGGTTACGGCCCTCTTTGCATAGAAAACTACAATTTGAAATAACAACTGTCTGCTACGAAATATAAACTGAGGATCTCGAAATCTACACTTCGATACGCGATACCACGAGCTATTTACTTGTAATAATAATAATAATAAAAATATTACATAAAGTGCTATACTGCCTTCAGTGCCGTTTGTGCAATTATCACTATAAACAGTGGAAAAATAAAAAAAAATGATAACATTTATTTCCAACGTAGAACCAATTACACTGAATTAATAAATAAAACGATTATCTAGAACAAAAACAACAAATAGCATGCTAAATATTTTCGATATTCTTCGTATATCTGTTTTAGCAGTTGATAGGTAAAACACCTCTCTTTGCCAAGACTCAAATCGTGGAACTCACAATAAAATACGTGACAATATAACAGTATATCAAAATCTAAATTTGACATTAGCAGTTCAAACTTCAGTCGTGATAATATGTACGCTTCTTGACTGTGATTGGTATTGAAATAAAAACAATTACTGGATTTCAGTCACAAATTAAAAATTTTATTCCAACCTCTACCGGTTTCTACCCCACTTGGGTCTTCTTCAGGAGGTGAAAGTCAAAACATTAAAAATAAATTTGTCAAAGATAAAAACATTTTAGTTTTAAGTAAGATTTCTCCATTTTTGTTAAGTACGATGTTCGATTTTAATTATTTATTAATTATTTATTGTTTTAAAATGTTTTTATCTTTGACAAATTTATTTTTAATGTTTTGACTTTCACTTCCTGAAGAAGACCCTAGTGGGTTAGAAACCGGTAGAGGTTGGAATAAAATTTTTAATTTGTATCTGAAATCCAGTAATTGTTTTTATTTCAGTCGTGATATTTGCACGAATTCATTAAAATATACATGTTCAATAGGTTGAAAGAGCTTTCAGTACTCATGGTAATGAATGAAAAGATTTCTGGTTCAAAATTCTATTTTTTTTAACTATCTCAATACAACAGTAGACATCATAATATCAAGTTTACTACCGCTTTCCAATGACATAATTAGTTTCTAGAATATAAACACTTAACTATCAATATATTCATTCCCTTTTACTGTCATCATCCTTTCCAATAATATGGTATCATGAAGTGTTCGTTGAACATAACTTCCAACATATGCCACAAACAGAAGTTTGAAGAAGTCAAGAAAATAACTGTAGATATTTTAAAAATAAATAGTAACGAAGAAAAAAGAACATCCTTGAATCAGAAGACTGTAATAAACGTTTGTCTTTTTTTTGGTAAAGTGGACTCAACTATTGAGGTTATATACCGCCTCGGTTCCTCGTTTTCGGTGGTGTGACAATGACACACAGTGTTCGCTGGTATGGGTTTTCGCAAAGCGGTCACCCATCCAACTACTAACCGCGGGCAGCCTTGCTTAACTTGCGTTATCGGGTGAACCGGAATCAACACTCGCAGCCATGTCGTTGCCTAAAAAAAGTTTGTTTATTTTCTGCCATGTCCAGAATGTTACAAGCAAAATCTAAGTATCTCAAATTACAATATACGTTGAAAAGTTCGCAAAATTCCATGTGAATATGAAAAAGCTACATTATACAGACTACTAAAACGATAACAACAAGAATTATAAAACATTAACGACAGTCATGCCATTGAATTGCACGAGTTGAACAAAACATGACTTCCTTTGTTTTATAAAAAATAATTTTTGTTACATAGTTACTGGTTCTATTTACGTGTTTCTGTTGTTTATGTGTTATTCCTGGCGGAGAATTACAAGTAGTACCAGTATTTTGAAACGTAAAATTTTCATAAAACTTTACAAGGCTTAAAACCAAATATTTTCATTTAAAATATATTAACATTCATTTCATTCACCCATTAAAATAAAATGTTAATCTGTATCATCAAGGGCCAATTTTACTATCCACAGTTACTGTAAATAAATTTGCTACAAGGTAAATGAAAAATATCGCAACTAGACAATGATTTGATTTCGATGCAATATTTTTCATGTACCAAACTTTAACTTATACTTAATTAGATATTTTAACTGTATATTGTAAAACTGATACTGCGTATATAAGATTATGGGGTAAGAAATATACCATATAAGGAGATCTGGTGTTAATAGAAATAGATAAATGGCGTAAGGATATGTATAATTTAGTGATAAAGAAATAGGTTAAATTATTTTCAGTAATAATATAACAAGAGAGTGAGAATAAATTGAAAATAATTTGACAGATCTTTCGAAAACTTGTTGCCAGCCTACGGGCTTTCGTGGCTATTGCCAAATGGCGACAAGTTTGAGAAAGATACTGGAGAATTATTTTCTAATTTATCGAACTCTCGAGTTATATTTAATTAGATTATTTTTTGATTTCATCATCAGGCACATCACTAAACCTATCTTTTTTGCTCAGTTTTACTTGTGTTGATGATAACTATCTGACATCTGACATCTGTCATCAAAAACAAAAAAGCTACAGAGAATATTGCCGGGTATAATAATAAGAGCATTATTCTCAGTATAATAATGATAGACGCAGACACGTGCCATACAATAAAGCATTTCATTGGTTTAAAGAAACGTCAAAAAATAATTGTTATAACGCACCTAACTGTGGAACATGAAATCACCAGCTCATTTTGATACCTAGGGGTAAAAAATCACTGCTTATGTCCAAACATGTCAAGTATAATTATTAAAAATTAAAATTCAGCCATGTCCGTACGTATACTTTCAAACAGAATATTGACACCAGATTTTCTGTGCAATTTATTTCTGTATCGTTTCCGAGACTTTATATTATTTAATCTGATTGCGCTATCTATTGTAGTTTTTACAATTAAAGAAAGAATAGAGTGATGTAAAGAGCACAGCGTGTCAACATAAAGGAATTAGTTTCCATTCAAATCGTTAACGAAAACAAACGAGTCCATATAAAAACTGAGCCATAAAAACAATTGAAACAAAAGAGGAGCAAGAGCAATAAAAATTGCACATCAATGCAAAGCACACTTTGCGCTCTCGTACGTTTACGAGTCACCAATGTGATCGGTAATTGTTTTTCAACATTACACTCCGTTATCACGTATGTGTTTCTAATTAAATTCCCACTGATGTATTTCTTCATTTGTTTCATCACGAGCTACTATCGATGCTTTGTTGGTTCACGGTAACTTTTAACTGTTTATGAATGATGTCGACTTGTTTTTGTTTTTGTGTATTATGGAAATTTATGTTACGAGGAAAATAGAGCAGGCTACTTAGTGGAGAAGTTTGTGAGTTAAGTGTTATTACAAAGATTTAAATCTCTTTTAATGTCCTCGAATTTACGCTAAATTATCAGGTAATTTTTGAGAAGTAGCTGCTGATGACTAGAATCAAAACACAATTACGTTAAGTACTTCAATCTAACGCTTACAATATTAAAGAAAAGTAGGAAAACGGGGTATGAATTTATTATTAGAAATACCTACGTGTTATAATTTACTTTATAAGGTTTTAATAATATGTTTTATTTTGTTTCAGTTGTTTGAAACTTTGCAACTATTTTCCGGGGTAATCGTCAACATCAGAACGGTAAGTAACAAACTATTATATAAATAATATAATATCTGGGTATTAGTTCTGTATAATTTTATGAAACGACGTTTCAACAGCAAAGGGGTGCCTTATTCAGGTTAAATACAAAAGCAATTATTCTGAAATCTTCTTTCAATATTCAAAATATTTTCTTTTATTTTCTATAAACATTAACACATAATTCTATAATCAAATGTATCGAAATAGTATCGAATTTACCATTAAACTAAAAAAGCTGAAACTTCCGGTTTTAGCTTTTAAGGAATGTCTAAATTAAAAAAAAGTTAAAATAAACAGAAATATTTTTTTTAATTCAAAAACTTCCTTTAAAATTTGTATTATACATTTTAACGACTATTTCCCACATATAAAATAAACCAATCATTTGCTTCAATGTCGTCACTTCTGACGAATCACTTGACAAAATTCCCGTAACTTATTCTCTAGTACCTTGTGTGATAAAATATTGATTACTTATTGCAGTTTTGTTTACAATTTGTCAAAAAGTGTTATTATTTTTAGCTATTTGGGAAATAGGCTAATAAAATATATCGGTTCGATTACTTTGCAGGTAAATTTTTTGCTAAATATTGTTTCTTGGCAACAATCTTTTAAAAATTTTCGGCAAAATAATGTTCCCTTAATATATTACTATTGATAATATATTTTTTAGTTTTGAATTTTTGTTGTAATTAGCATCTTTTTAATGTATATACAGGGTGTTTCAGGACTAGTGTAACAAACTTTAACAGCTTATTCCTGAGGTAATTTTGAGCCAAAAATGTCATATGAACATATGTCCTATTCCTTCTAGTTACCAAAATACAAGAGGTTAAAGTTCTACAAATAACACGGAATTTTCTAATTTTTGTAATCAAGGTACTTTCGGAAAACAAGAGTTTTATTGGAAAGTCATACCTTGTATTTGTCTTAATTAATTTTATTTATTAATATTAACGAATACAATTTAGAGAACAAAACACACAATGACACAATTAAATAGACAAATAAATAAATTCTAAACACAGAACAACATAACAACAACATGGGAAGGTTGGCGTCTGTTTGGGTATCTGTCTTGGTATTCTCTAGACGCGTAACGGGTATAATCCATAAATAAAAATAATATCTGCATATTCAGCAGTACTATAACCATCCATTATGAAACAAAAATACAATCAAAAGTACATCCATTTTTAATTAAGACAAAAAGGTATGACTTTTCAATAAAACTCTTGTTTTCCGAAAGTACCTTGATTACAAAAATTTGAAAATTTCGTGTTCTTTATAGAATTTCAACCTCTTGTATTTTGGTAACTAGAAGGAATAGGACCTATATTCATATGACATTTTTGGCTCAAAATGACCTCAAGAATAAGCTGTTAAAGTTTGTTACACTAGTCCTGAAACACCCTATATATATATATATATATATATATATATATATATATATATATATATATATATATATATATATATATATATATATATATATATATATATATATATATATATATATATTGTATGAAAATACACACTTTACAAGTATTTACAGTTTTCATTTATATTTACAAATTAAATAGAAATAATTAATATTAAAAAAAAAGCGAAAATTTTTTACTGTCAAAGGCAATTATAATATCCATTACTGTATGTCTGATTGTCTTAAGCAATGAAATATAATAATAATGGAACGCTCACTGACGATGAAAATGCGAGCCGAGAGTATGCAATGAGTGGGCAACCTATCTTTGTCGTACAGTACGCTCAGAAAGTTGAAAAGAAAATATAAAGAAATTAACATGCAACGATTTTGAAAGAAAATGTTTAGTAAAAAACTTGAATAATACATTAAAAGAAATAAGTTCAATTAACTATTTCGTAGATAAATTTAAATGATTGTTCAAATAATTAAACAATACACTTTTAATTATTATTTATAACTATTGGACAAAACTCTGTCACATGTTTTTATAGAGTAACCGCTCAACAAACGTATTGCAAAAAACATACAAACAAGTGTTAGACAAAGAAGGGTGGCCCATGCCCTCTATCTGTCTCAGGTTCGATTTCCTCTTTTATACAAATGAGCGTTCCAGTACTACTACATTTCAGTGGTTTTCTGGGCCTAATTCTATTGTATGTATATTAAATATGATATTTTAACATTACGTATTCTAACTCATAATATGAATCAAATATAATGGCAGATGTCAGGCAGATTTTCTTAAAAATCCACGTTAATCTTAAAAGACAACACCCCTACCAAGGCACGTGGACATGTACGTGTGGTATGATGTCACCACGTCACGCCGCCATCCATAACCGTGTCGAGGCGCCCGGCGTCGCGTTCTGACAACAGGAAATTACGTCGCCGCCTCTACTATCAACGCCCTCGTGTAGCACACGCAGCAAAAATCCAAACCTATCCATCGTGACGCGTGCATCCCTGTCGATCACACTAAAAACTTTATTCGTTATTATAAAGACGTAGCTTTATGAAACTAAAATAAAACAGAGCTGTGAAATATGAACTAGTGGGAAATGAAAACTATATAAGCTTTTCACCGAGAAAAGATGCTTTAATATTAGTATGTTCAAGCAAGAAAATCATATGTTATTATTTACCAAAGTTTTTTTTATCCGCCAAATATAATTTCAACCGGATTTACCCCAGTGGCATAAATAGGGTCCGCAAAACCCCGCAAAGCCCCTCGCCTACAAGCATGGGGAACATTTAATTGCAACTACTACTGGAATAAAATGATCTTTTCAAAGTATCTGCTACATTACTTATTCAATTCGAATCCCTCGGCTTGACAGTTGCTATTTTATTTATCCATGGGCTTTTCTTTCTTCACTGATATTTTTGTGGGCGTGAATTAACGGATGGTAACCGCGTTAAAAAAATATATCTGCGAAATAAGAGTGCTATATACATGTCTTATTTTAAATAAATAATTGATTTATAATAAATTTAGTTATATTAGAATTGAATAATTATATATCAATCTTTATACAGGCTGATATTTTTAAAACAACCAATTAGTTTAGCTGGCTAACTCATAACTTTAAACAAAAAATAAATACGTAGGCTTATGCAACAAGGAGTTGGACATAATTATATGATTGGCAAAATAATATTGTTAATATGATAGAAAGGTTTTTTATTATTATTATTATTATTATTATTGGAATGGATAGTCGAAAATATTAACTTCTAATTGATGTAATATGTTCTTATAACTAATATTAAAATTAAGATTAAAAGTTCCAAGAACATTAACACCATAAATATGACAAATAAAACTACAGGTAGTCTGTTAAACAAAACAAGTCATTGTACTTTTCTTTTATACTCAATACATCAATTTGTTAACAATTGTTGTCGATGCAAAACCATTATTGACAGAAATATCAATAAAAAATATATATCTTGTTTGGTTCAACAGCCTACCTAAAATATGTTAATGTATTTTGAACTTTGTGACCCCTTTTTTTCATTTTAGGTTAACATCGTTGAAAAAAAATACTTCGTCCTATCCATTCCAATAAGAAAATAAACCTCTACCCATTTAAGAAAATATAACTTTTATCCTCCCCCTCCTTCCCCCCTAACAATTTTATTTTGTCAATCATGATATTTTATCCTCCTCCTTGCTGTATAAGCATGTGTATATATTTTTTCTGTAAAATTATTAGTTACCAGTTAAACGGTTTGGTTACTTTAAAAACTCATCCTACATTTACTGACAAAAAATAACACGTGGTAATTATATTTTCAATATCCTTATTATAAAAACGTGGATGAATAAAATAATACATATAAATATAAAATGAAGCAGAAAATATCTTAGTAGATATGAAAATTTGCTAAGGAATATTAAAGAGAGGATGGGATACAATCTAAAAATACGAAAAACTAATATCCGCTGCTCAATTGAGCAAAAGGAAAAGTGAAAGGAGATGAAAAAAATATACGTGAAAGTATCACTTAATATTTTTAAATAATAAAACATATCAAACCACCTGCTTTCATCAAAAATGTGTCGTTCTTTCAGATATAATAAAAAGTTTTAAAAATATTTATTTTCAGTGGAGACTCGTATAAAATTAGAGCAAAAAAGCAAAAAGATAAAAAGATACCTCTTACTCTGAAACTATAACTGAAAATGGTGTACTACATCAATTAACCACAAGTTTATATCCTGTTTTAAATTGGTTATATAGAAATTGCCGGTTGTAAACGCAGCTTAACCAAACAAGCTGATAGGTTTAAAAAAGCTCTTCATCTAGCGCGTAATTTTTTTATGGAAATTGCAATTTTCATTATGATTTTATTTTGAGTAGGGCTGATTGCTCTCAGCGTAATATCCACCATGTTAAGTGCATATGTGTGTGTGCGCCCGTATATGATTTATATAGGCTTGTGTTCCTAGGAACGCGGTACCTATGTTAATAATACAGTAATAATGTTATAGTAATGTAGCAGATACTTTGTTTCGTGTTTAAAAGTAATTTGCTGTGATATGATGCCTTTACAGCAGTTCTCAAACTGTTTATCGTGTTCTTTGTACATTATTACTTGTAGATTATTATAAGTACCTGCATTTTTATTTAATACAAACGTGAACACGGAATAAATAATGAATATACGTACTAGATGTTAATGAAAGTTGAGGAATATACTGGCTGCCCTAGATTTAAATTGCAAACTTTAGCTACATAATTTTAAAAAAAACTGTTATGGTTCACATAATTTCAAAATCAACATAATGACTAAAAGTAGTTAGTCCGCTTACCATCTTCATAAAAATGAAATAATAATATACTATTATTAAAACGTGAAGAAAGACGTTCTACATAAATAAATTATGAGTATTTATTTATTTTCTTCTTCCTGATCAATTTACTGGGCAACAACCTTTAAAAAAATTTTTTTTAATCTGTAAAATGTGTTGTCAGCCATCTTGACCATTCTTAACTTTTAGCACGCTGTTAGCTAACAATGCGGCTAACAACGCTCTATGTATCTAATCTAATATTATCCTTAAATTAAGTATTGTCCTTATTTTAAGGTACTTAATTCATGGTTAAACTTTAACAGTTCAGTTTAAACCTAGGACACCTTCTGTTATATCTTAGCTACAAAACACACGATACCTTCTGAAAGGAAAACTTTCTGTCAATACATCATTCCATAAATCCATTTCCAATAACGCACACTACGATAAGTTCCCGATAAGTTCAAAACAAGTGCAAGGCGTCAATCCTTCAAACCAAAAGCACAGAAAAACAATCCACGAAACAATCGCAATCGAATAACACGGCACATTGCGATATTACGAAGATTTACAGTTCTCTGCGCAGTTAATCGCCCGTAACTATCATTCACGTTGCACCCGCCAACACAAAACAAAACACTGAGAACAAAATGGCGCGGAAATGTGTTTGTAATACCCCAGATATTACACGGGAATGGAAAAATATTTTGCAATATTTCTTTCTGTGGTAATGACTTTCTTGTAAGATGCAGCGAAACGAGGAGAATTTAGAATTTCATCTAGATTTAAACAGCATGTGAATATTAATAAATATAATTTTATGTGGTGATTATTTGTCGGAGAATTTGGAGTCTGGGGATCGAATTAAGGATTTCTTCTTCCACAGTATGAGCAGTATACCAGTAATGATATTATATCAGACTTCATAAATAACCCTTGTCCTTAAAGATGCCAGGGAAGGAAGAGCAACGCTATATTTCTGTGGTGATAATTTAATGTAAAATTTGTCGACTTTGGTGATCTTGTGATATAGGAATATGTATTACTACGGAGCTTTCTTTATCTGCAATTAAAGCAGAATTTCGAGGTATGGAATCAAATGCCGTTTTCTTTCTTTGGGTAGTATAGGAATCATGTTTTAATTTCTCAACACCCGAATTCACCATTCCCTGATCAAAGTGTGATTCACTGATCAACGCTAATCCGTGAATCAATACAATTCACCAATAAAAATCAAGCTAATTTGGTAATCATATTTAGTGATCAACTGATTCGTCGGATTCCATGAATCAAGCATTGATCACTCATTTTGAACAGTATTTTGACATTTGCGATTTTGACAAGTGTATCTAATTTACATTAAAAAACTATTGGGGCACCGTAATACACCCCGCCATAAATTTATTATCAAGCAATGCAGGAATACGGACCATCACTATCAAGAAACGATCATCCCTTTAATAAATTTACTTTTCAATTATAACACTTGTCAAAAATTACATTTTTCAACTGTTGTTTTGTTTTTTCAATTATTCTTTAACATGTTGTAACTCGTATATGGTAACAGTAAAAGAAAAATGTTTAAAACAACAATTGTAGATAATAATATTTGAAATACTATTCTAATATTAACAAAAATTGTTATTAAACCGTAATTTACTGAGATATTTCAAATTAACTTCATGGTGCTTCAAGTAAACTACCACTTCCGGTTATTGGATTACCACCAAAAACTAATAGGCTCTTCCCAAGGAATACAATTGATATATACAAAATATAAAAATTTTATGTTTAGTAGTTTTGAGAAACCGTAACTCCAGAAATACACGCAGACCGACAGACTGACAGACACACACACAAAATCTTTCAAAACACTGCAGAACCATGAACGGTTCGAAGAAGATTAGATGCTTTCGATATTTATAATAATAATGAATTTAAAATAAGGTACCTATTATACTATATTGAAATAAAAATGTGAAAGAAATAATCTGTACCAGCATTGAATCAAGTTCTACATACTTGATATTATGTAATAAGAAGGTTCCAAAAAAAATAATATGAATTATTTTATTTCTGACAGAAAAGAATCGTTTACACAATGAAAATTATAGGAACTGTCAAATAACAAAACAAATAAGATAATCAATAGGTCATGGTTATTTGATTCATGGATCAAGTTGGTGAATTAGAACTTATGTTGATCCACAGATCAGCTTGATTTTCCGCTCAGTTGTTTACTGATCAAGGGTATGTTGGTGAATTCGCTTGTAAATCAGTTCTTTGCATCGTTATGAAACTCATAATTATGAATTTTTGTTACTTTGTGACTCTCCAGTTATTATTATAAATACAGACATAATTGAGAAAATGGCCAAAACGGATTTAGAGCACCTCCAACATGTATCGGGTACCGCAAGAATGTTGCCATTGGTTTTTGTTTTTATTTCTATTCTTTCTTAAACTAGCTATGTATTAGAATTAAAAAGGCATATAAAGAAGTTAATTTATGGTAATTTAAGATCACTGAAGTTCAATATTAGTTGAGTTTGGAGCCGTCCCATATTGATAACGCTGTGTGACTTATGGGGTAAAGTTCGATACAGAGTGATAGCAGGTGGAAAACATTGGTGATTAATAAAGCCAGTATGCTAATAGTTTGTAAACTATCTGTAGTTCTGTGCGAGACTTGAATAACTACATAGTTAACATATCTTTACAAGATCACGTAATTTCAGCGCCGCCGTGTTCACTATACAAAGTTTAGATAATTTCATGTTGATGAAGGTCTGTTTTTGTTTGAGAAGCACTGAAAGTAAACGATCACGAAATGGTAATTTTATTTCTTTCGTGAGGTTCGTTCATTTCTGCAGTGTTATTAACGTATTATGAGCTATGATTAATTTACTTAAGTACTGGTCATTATCAAATCGAGAAATCGTTGCTTAAGTAGACGAGAGTAATTGATTTGATTGCAAAAATTGTTTCCATTCAATTGGATTCTGAAACCCTACCCACATAATCTCGCAAATAATAATTACTGTACAATTTTTTATTTACCTTTAACCTCCATAAAATTTAATTAACCCATTAAATACTTGCTTTATTTTGATTGGTAATGTTAATCATATTTGTTTGTAGTAATCGTTTGAGTGCAGTGAAAATAAATTCATTTTATTAAAGTACCTAAAGCTTTTATTTTCTTTGTTATTTCATCACTCCAAAATACAGAATTAAGTTGTTTTATTATCCTTCTTCCTTGACATATTTCATTTTTATACAAAACAAATGAAAGTATATGGAAGCAAGACATGGGAGTGGAGTTAAATAAACCAACCCAAAAGAAATTTTTGTTGTATAATGGACTTTTAGAAAAGAAATTACTTAATATCAAAGATAAATTGAAATAGAAATCAAGAATTGAGAGAAAGAATGCATGCAGAAGTTACTATACTTGAGTTTATATGGATAAAGGATATTTAATAAGAATAATAATGGTTTATATAAACTTAAAATATACAGAAAAAATCGTTTCAGGTGTTTCTAGTCATATAAATTATAAGTATACATATTCTATTTATAAATAAACCAATGTTACAAATAAAAAATCATAGTACCCAGTTACATTTATCCATTATATTTATTTATTTTTTTATTATCCCATAGATCTAAGTCAAGAGCACTAATTCTAAACATTGCAATTTGTTTACTGTGTCCTTACATTTACTTATAGCTGACGAATTTTCAGCAATCATTTTTAAATTGATGAGAAGGGATAGAAGAAAACGACTAAACATGAAATAGGGTCCTTAATATGGAATAAGCCATTTCTTGTTTTTTAGATCTTTATACAATTATAATACTGTTAATGTGCTAATTAATCTTAAAAACATAAAGGCTGGTTTATGTAAGATGTAACCTTATGAATTTATATTAGCACTTACATTATACTTATCATTAAACTTAATCCACTGATTTCTATATAACACTAGATTGGGCAAAGGTCATATTTTGCCATCTGAGAGCGTTCCCAATTGAACGGATGAAATTGAGATTTTGTGACACTTTTGTAAAGTGCGTAATCTGAAGCTCAGCCTTCGCTCTACCTCTCTACACCACCTCACTTTAGGTTATACCACGAATTATGGTCATACCCATAGACAAGCGAGATAGATTTTTAAATATTGAAGAACCACAAAACCTCAACTTTGACGATTATGGCGGCGATCAATTGGGAACGCAGTGTTGTATAGAAATCAGTGATTTAATCCGATTCATGTACTTCTCAGATATTGGTCGTTGTTCTTAAGATAAGCCAATAAGAGCAGGCCGATAAAACATTAACTACTAAATAGATACGTCAGTTTCAAACTAAATACAAATTGATTGAAATAATACAGACATAGAATATGGATAGTGACACAAAAGAAGTTATAACTGTACTATTTTAATGAGCTTTGTTGCTTTAGCAATAAACTTGAAGAAAATAAACTGTTGTGAGCACCAGAATACCTCCCGTCATAGATTTCTTATCAAACGTTGTAGGAACGACTACTATTATCAAGAAACGCTCATCCATTCAAAAAATTATTTTTCAATTATGACACATGCCAAAAAATGACGTACGAACATAAAGTGTTCTGGTTGGTCAACATTAGCCTTATGCCTTAAAAATTGAGAAATTCCCATGTTTTAGGGTTACAGCATAATGCTGTACGGTTGCCCTAGTACCACAATACGTATTTTCGTATGATATAAATCTTAATGTTACAGCATAATGTTAATGTTAGGGTAAATTCATAATGCTACTGCTAACATAAATCAGTCTTTAGACTTGTGTTAAGCTAAGCGAAAATGTATGACTGATAATGATTACTAATAATAGTTATTTACTTTACAAGTGCACAAATTAAGTAATTACCCACGAGAGAAGTTTTAGCACACGAAGACGAAAGCTGAGTGTGATAATTTTATCGAGTGGGTAATTCCACTTGGTCCACGTGTGAAGTATAACGTTTTATCCAACATATTTTAATAAATGCAAAATTTATTAAAGAAATATTTGTAGACTGTGACATATGCTTTAAATTTTCTAAATTAAAATGCCAATCGAAGTAGTTACCAAGGTGCTGTATGTTATTATTATTGTTATAAATATAAAATTACTCACTATAAAATTATAACCACTAGTGGGTAATCTGTTACTTTCCTTGTTTAAAATCATCATAGTTATAGGGTATTTATTGAGAGATGGATGAACTTTTTTTATTTGTGCAATAATTTTGTTTTTTTGGCAAGAAAACAAAGTGGTATTCCATATTTGGTCACTTTCCTCTATACAAAGAGACTTCTTTCAATTATTCCGAAACATTTAAATTATTTTATTATATCTGTCACAGATAATAGCATATTGCTCTAAAATCAATAGGGACATATTGCTATATGAAATATTTTACATTGTATTTTCTATATTGCATATATCAATTCACCAATCTGCATATCAAACATCTGTCAAGTCTAATTCTAAAACAAAATTCTGCTCATAATTCAAAAACTGCAATACACCTATAATAAATAAAAGTTGTACACCTGGATGAGAATTAAAATGTGTTCGTAAATGTTGCTACATACTGGAATTAAAATACGTATCCCATTTCGTTAATTCTTGTTTTTAAAATAAATTGCTCGTAAAAAAGCAAGCATATTGTAATTTTTTGTAGGAAGTTTAGCTACATACAGTTGTATTTTTCCTTTTAGTAATATGTTAGTAAATCCTTGTATAATCTTGTAACTAATTATGTCAGTTTTTAAACCCGGCTCAAAATAAAAAAAATTAGTGCAGTACAAGTGACATTAATACTTCTCCTCTAACTTGAGGATTATTACAGATACACATCTACCCACCTGTTGGATTTAAGTCGTAAGGCTTAAGTTTATAAGTGGCATTATTAACATAGCCACAATAAAAATAAATTTAAGGATAAAACACAAAATATTTCAGAAAAAACTGTTGTGGTTATGAATATGAAGCAGGCTTAGAGAGTGTTGATTGTTTTCTCTTTCATTTGCTTTTACTTCAGACAAGAAATAAATCATAGTGACATCTTGTTAGACAAATGAACAATGGTTGAATTCTAATTAAAAATAATTAAAGGAAAGTATGGAATATGTATATATGTGTAGGAACAGTTAAACACATGCATACTTGCATAAATACATTGTCATTCGTATTTTATTTTGCGCACGTGTGTTTATGGAATTTACTTCAAGTTTTTAAGAATAAATATAAATAAATTATACACACCTACTGCATGGTTTCGCATTTACAGCCTATTATCGAAGTAATAAAATGTATATTAACAATTATTTTAATGCAGTACGTATGCAGATTTTTACGATTTAGAATTGATAAAAAACACTTACATATGCATGTAACTAATTTATTTATAAATTATTTCATATCTCGTAATTACATATTTAAATAACATTTACTGTTAATACGGGACATGCATACTTTTAAAAGTATTGTTCTGTAATGATTGTTGTGGTATTGATCATAATGACTAGTTTAGGTATGGTAATTTCTATAATGTGTATAAAAATTAATAATTTTGTTAGTATCTGTAAAAAAAAACTTAATGAGCAAATGCTACCTGTTTTGACGTCATTGTTTCCTTTACAGTCATTAAATTTCTTCAAGCCAATATGAACCAGGAAGTATTTATCTATTAGATGTACAAGTTGATTCAATTTTGTCAGTAATTTATGAACCGGAAGTAGTAGTGTATTGGAAGGTGGTATAAATGCTTTCAAAACTGACGTATGAATGATACATAACTTCAAAATGGTGAGTTTTAAGTTTTTCCATGGTGTACATGGAATGCAAGATTTATGAAATTTAATTTCTTTATATTTTATTATCTCTACACCGTGGTTTTTCATGGAAAAGGGTTCTAGCGAACTGCAACTTCCGATTGATCAATTTTATTCAAAATCTAATCAATTCTTCATATGAATACCTAAAATTGTATTTTTTTTTTATATTATAGTATATGAGTTATGCGAGATGAAAAAATCGGCACAGATCACAGACACACACATACACTCACACATACACACATACATTCATATAGACATCATGGCGAAAATAGTAAAATCGTATTGTAGGATCCCAAAAACGTGCTTATTCATTGCAAACTCACTACCCAATTTTTTTAACAGAAAAAATATCTCCCTTATTCAGGGGTAGGTGGGAGATAAAAATTACATAAAATCACGTTCTATAAAGGTATGTTATCGCACTCATTCTTTTTAAAACTCGTCGCGAAACGGATCATTTTTCAAACTTGGACTCGTGCATTAATAGATTGTTTTATGAAATTTGTTTTTAATGTACTAATCACTACCAAAAAGAATAATTATGCCTTCAATCTCTCATTAAAATCAGTAAAATCGAATACTATATAAGGTGTGGCTATTAAATAACGAGACTGATACTGTAAAACTTTTTCTTTCAAATTTATACATATTTCATTATCACACACTTCAATGTACACTCCTCTATTTTCCATTGTTCAAAACAGTGTTGGAAGTCTTCTTCTGGATTTTGCTTTTCACTGCTTCAGTGGTCAGAAATCTTTTTTTATTGCAGATTTGAACTTGACGAACAAATATGTCACATTGTGCCAGTTTTGGCGAATAAGGCGAATGGTCTAACACTGGGATGACGAGCTTCATTTTGTTCATTTGTGAAAATTTTCGGCACCAATTTCGCACACTCTTTTTGAATGTTGAAATTCTCATGCAAAATTTTCTTTATGCATTCTTAGTCAATTCCTACAAATTTTTATTTTATATAAACGAAGGCCACGGTCAGGTAAATACGTCTACAGACACGGGAGGGGTGGCAATCGAAAGAGAAGGCTTTACGCTACAAAATATTCATACGATTTTGCGTGTGTAGTTCATTTGTAATAGCATCAGTCTCGTTATTTAGTAGCCACACCTCGTACGTGTTTAGAAATTCCTGTTTTCTAATATTTCTTATATTCGATATAATTAAAGGAAGTAAAGTCTCGTGTATATTTTCGGTCCGTAAGCGGAAATAATATAAATCTGTCTTTTTAAATACATGTTTATTTCTCGGATAAATAATTCTAAAGATTTATGTTTATAAAAATTAGATTTTCGTTACTCAATTTTGTACTGACAGTAACTATCTCCGCAACAAGTGATGACTAGTGAGGGAAGAATTTGTTATTTGCGGTTTTCAAGGAAACACGATATGCATTTGCAAATATACATCCCATGATTTACATACAAGAAATATTAAATTGTATTTTTTAACTATTTGCAAAATGACAACTAATTTATTCTAGACATATTATAATAATATATTTTTTTAAATGTTTCTAGCAGTATTGATTAACGTAAATGTTGACAAATTTGTAATGTTCACATGCAGTCGCCGTCTAAGTGTTGAACCCTTTTTACTTTTCGAGCACATTTTTGTACTGTAACACTTCTCTTGCCTTCATTTATCCGCCATATTCCTAAGTGATTTTGCCAATTTCTACGCTGTCATGTTAGCCACATATCGAATTTTTCGCATTTAATTTTAAGATTTTTTTTATAATACAAATGAGAAAAAGCCATTACAAACCTGTTATTATTGAAGAACATTAGTTTCCTAATTGTTTTTTATAGATGCCCTATCTTTTCTTGTATAATAACCTATTTATTAACTCTATAATAAATAATAGTACTGCTGCAGATCGCGGTGTCGTAGTGGCTATGTTACTAGCATTGCACGCCAGAGATCACGGGTTTGAATCCCACTCAAGAGCATGGTCGTTCGTGTTGTTAACATAAATCGCAATCATTCACTCTTATGAAGCGACATATGAGCTTCCCATTTTCACAAAGAAAAAAAATAGTACAGGTTTCAAATAAATAAATTTTTTTGCACTTAAATTCGAAACATATCATATTATAATTGAGATTTTCTTGTACCATTGTCGAACATTCAATACTTCACTAATCTTCTATATCTAAATCTTATTATCGGAATCGTTAATTTTAGATTTCTTATTTTTCAAAAAGAATAGCAGTAATAACATCACGACACTAATTACTCGTAATTTAGATTTCTTGTATCATTGCCGAACATTAAATATTTCACGATTCTTCTTTATCTAAATATTACTATCAGAATCGTTCATTTTAATTAGATTTCTTGATTTTCAGAAAGAACAGCATCACGATACTAAATACTGCTTCTCATTTAAATCCATAAACAATTTTGTTTACATTCATTATAAGCAATAGCACGTACAAAAAACTACTAAATGTATTTGGTTTTAGCAATACAAATAATCAAATAATTTATATCTGCATGTTTATTGATAAATTTTCCTTATTCTAATGGAGCTAAAATGATATGAACATCACGAACGTTACGAAAATAAAATGGTCTTATATGTTGTTCGCGTATTATATGGTATAGTAGAGCGTCAATAATCCTGACGTTAAAAATCCGGACGGTCGATAATCCGGATTCGTTTTTTACTTCCCGCCACATCCTGTAAGGGAGGTATAGAAATCATGCTAAAAATTGGGTATTTAGTTTTCAGAGGATGAGCACGTTTTAGGGTCCCTAGAATAAGATTTTAATAGTTTCGCAATGATGTCTGTGTGTATGTGTGTCTATCTGTCTGTCTGTCTGTCAGTCTGTCAGTCTGTGTGGATCTCTGGAGTTACAATTTCTCAAAAACTACTAAACCTATCATTTTGATATTTAGTATATGTCAATTGTATCCTCTTTGGAAGAGCTGATTAATTTTTTATGATAATCCAATAACCGGAAATGGTAGTTGTTTTGAAGCCCTATCATGTTATTTTGAAATATCTCATTAAATTATGGTTTAATGAAAATTTAATTTTTTCTTTATCACATAAAAATCACAGCATGAGCGTGCATTTGCATTTCATGTCTACAATAATTGGTATCCTATCTAAACACAATGCATAATGATTCTTTTAGTAATATTAAGGTACTAGAATATATGAGTATTCTCATCCGCCATTTTGGGTCCAAGTATCATAAATAAAACAAATTATTGGAATCCAGTTACTTTAATTCTTTTCTGTCAAATATAGAATTGATACTGATTAATAATTGTGATATATCATTCCTGCAATTATTATATTCCATATCTAACAGGTAAGTGTACAGAATACTTTCTAATAATATATTACCGTATGATTTGTGTAGTTGGATTTTACAGAATTTCAAGAAATATGTTTTCAAATTTGACAGATACAAATTCCAAAACTTGTTTTATTAATGACATTTGGACCCAAAATGGCGGACGAGAATACCTACATTTTTCTAGAGCTCTAGTAATATTATTCATGACCTGCGTCTTCTGCTTATTTATTTTACTACATTGAATCGGGTTTTGTCATTTGTAACAAATATAAAGACCATGTCCAATTACCACGCTCTTTCGACCACCTAGAACCTAGACAAACGAAAGAATAAAAAGTCGTAATATGAGACCATCCTAGTGACGTACCTGGAAAGCACCGCACCTTCAGTTATTTTTTTTTTTAGATTTAAGTATGCATAACAAATCATTCCCAAATAAAGAGCGACTATAACACCTCATTATCTCATTTTCCTTCACTACATTTATTTCGGGTGTCTCTTTGAATAATCTGAATTTTTCCACGCACCTATCTATCCGCTATCTGTAGTGACGTCAGCTCGTTTCCGCCAACACCACCGCCGCGGCCACTAACGAACCTCGTCACCCCCGGACTAGCCGGAGCCCGGAGCCGGCACACGAGGGACATTCTACCAATTCCCGTTATGTTTTATGCAGACTCAACGACACGGGGGAGAGTGAGAGAGATAGAGATGGGTTTGAGGGGTTGATTTGTTGATGCGGTGGTGTATAAGCACAACCGTGAAATAAGCAAAACTTGTTCTGACGTCAGAATGATGCCCATCAGAGATAGGGATGTCTCGGGTGTGTTGCTAACAGAATAGAAATGATTATCTTGTAATACAAGCAGACCAAGCTTTCATGTTTGAGGAGGTAGAATGAGTATTAAGAAAGGTATACTACTTTATTTGATTATTTTAATTGAAACCATTTTGATCATACAAATACTCACAGATTCCCAACAATTATTATTTTTTGAACTACATAGGGGTTATTTTGATATGCTGAAATTTCGACTGAAATTTTTTCAGTTGAACTAATGATAAATAAAAATCTAAAAACATAATACCATATATATAAACTAAAAAAAATCTATATAAAAGAACTCCTCTTAGCAGATGACATGGCGGTTTTTGAAACAAAACGTTCAACATAACATTCATATTTGGCAAGAGAACAAATAAATGCTAATATGAAAACAAACACAAAAAAACTAAAATAATGCAAATAGGCAAAACGAAAAAAGAAACACATATGTATCCCTTCAAAACAAGTAGAGCAAGTGGAAAATTTTAAATACTTGGAAAGTATAATAAAAAATCTGGTGTAAGCAGCACACTACTTTCTTATACAAATAAACTAAATAAACACGTATGACTTGTTCCTTGTGTATGACTTTATTTTGACAATTATTTGATATATAGATGTTAAATCTGTTTTTGTTCAAGTCAATTAATATCTAGTCTTCAAAACTTTCTAACTAGTAATACATATATTACTTTTATAATATTTCATAACACATATTTTTTGACACTTCACAATTATTTGACACGTTTGACACATAGATTTTTAAAATGTTCTAGTTTTGTTACGATTATAACTAAAATTATTGAAATATATTCTTAAATATATAATATAGTTTTTCTCAGAATTAGAAGCATGTACAAGAAAAGTGCAAATAACATTTTATATTCCAAATATTTTTGCTAACATCTTTTATTTGAAACTTTCTCTCACATTTGATTCTATTTTTGAAATAAATGAAATTTATTTTTTTGTGCGTCAAATAAACTTCCTCTTCCGTTTGTTCAATTTCATTAACTCAGCTCTTCATTTTTTCATGAAACTTATAAATTCCAAGTTTCGTTTACATAGCTTGTCTCGTTCATGAGATATTGCGCACACGGACATCCATCTATCCATCCTCACACACAGACATCATTGAGAAATTGGTATTAACCTATTTAGTTGAGACCGCTATACCAAATTAAAACAAAATGTATATAATTTTAAAGTGTGGAACATAAATTTAAAAATTCATGCCACAATCAAAAATATTAATATAATTTTAAATTCCAGTAACATATTAAAATCAATTTTAAATGGCAGTAACTCTCAAACTAATAATGATAATTTTATTTTATTCGTTCTACTCATTACAGCTTTGTAATAATATATTTCATAAATTATGTACCTATATAATGATGGTCACATCAGCTTATTATTCCGATGTACTGATCTATCAGGATTTGATCGAAGCAATATCTTTCCTGAGCAATATTTAATTTATAAAAACGATATTCTTTTATTGGTACCCATATAGATAGAATAATTTTAATAATATTCCGTATAATTACGAGCACCTCCAAAAGCAGAACAGATTAATTAAACTAAAAATAATTACATGCGAAACTCGTAAGCCTGTTCAGCTACACGACGAGATTAAAACCACGTACAAAACTTCTCTTTACCTCTTCGCCTTTAAAATAAACTACCCTTTCTCCGACCTTGTCAGCATCCCTTTGTAACATACCTTTTCTGTGAAATATGTAATAAATACAAATAAGAAACTCCCTACTTAAGTTGCGGTGCTGATGCCTTGTCCCCGTCGTAATATTCAGAGACGTGGATAAACGCATGTAATATTTTTTCAACTATCTAGAGTCATGAATATGATTTTATTATTAAAAGTGGGAAGTAGGTTAAACTATTATTAAATTTAACCTAGATTTTTGATTGGATTAGCTGCATTTTTAATTTAATTAAAAATTTAATATAGTGATATGCGAAATCAAATAACTGGGATTAACATTTCATTTCGCTTTGAAACTGCCAGGAAAATCACAAAAATTTTGACATGGAATATTTTAAATGAACATGAAACGTACTTTTAAATAGAAAATTTAATTTAATTAAAGTATTTCAATACCAAATTTACATATTTAATTACATATATAACGTCACGCTATATCCCACTCAGTGGAGTAGCACCAAGTTTGAAATACAATCAATCTCCTATTCTGGCACACCTTTTTTGCCTTATCGACATTCATAGTACGATTCATACATGCTCGTCTATTCTTCACACTCGGAATCATTCGTTCACGCAACAAACCATTAATCAAACCTAACCACTTATTCCTCGGACGTCCACGGAATCGTTCACCCTCCGTCTACATACATACATTCTTCTCAGTCTTACTCTCGCCGTACACCAACGTATTCCGGACACAGATCACGTCTTGTATACACTCCTCTCAAATACCTCATTTCCACAGCAATTATATGTCGTTCATGCTTCTTCATCCACACGCTACGTCCAACATTCAAAACCATACATCAATATAGATACTAACACACCATTCACATTTCGAGTAAATGTACTCAGAGCACCCGATACCTTGCAGCTTGCAAACAACCGAGTTTCAATTTATTCTCACAATCATTCTTCTCAATAATCTCAATTGCTCCTTAATGTCATTCAACACAACCAAATTCATGAATTCAATTCTTAATATTTAAGAATAGTTTTTTATGTATCAAGGCACCGAAGTTTCACTTTTTATCACGAATACGGAATTTATCTAATAAACCATGTGAGTGATAAAAAATTTAAAAAAAACTGCAATACGTTATATATCTGCCAAAATAATCCTACTTGTAAAATAATCATTTTACAGTTGCCAACACTACGTTACTCAAAATCGTCGTATAATAGGTTACTATGAGCATTTTAGTGCCGATTTCAAATAAGCACTTTTATGGCTTTTTCACGTTGCAACTTAACATATGTCCATGAAGTTGGCATCAAAATTATGGGCTCAAATTTTGAAACTTTGAAAATAATTTGCAGCAGCACCAAAAGTACTTGTAATTTTTTTTACTAATTAGCGCTTATTTGCGTCATAATTAGATTTTATTTATTTTGTACCGAAAAAAGTTATTAACTGTTAATTATTATTCTATCAGCATCAAAAAGTGTATGAAAATAAAATATTTTATTTGAAATCGGCACTAAAGTGCTCAAAAATCGTCATTAAAAACTCAGAAATCGACACTAAATTAACCCATTATACGACGATTTTGAGCAACCCAGTGTTGGCAACTGTTAAATAATTGTTGTACAATTAGGGTAATTTTGGCAGATATATTAACCTACTATAGTACATTTGGACGTAACATGAAACAAAATTTGCAAGAAGAATTATCTAATTAATTCCGATGACGAAATTGAAAACAAAACACATATTTTTGAGTGTTATTTACGATAACTTCACTTCTCAAGTTTGGCAACACTGACTGTCATTTTCAATTGACAACTGATAGATGTAGAAACTTAACCTATATTGTAATTTTTTTTACAGTTTTTTCGAATTTTAGATTTCAAATGAAACGTAAAATGTACCTCGGCACTGAAGTTCCTTTTTATCACTCACATGGTTTATTTTCCTCGGCCCTATGGGCAACTAAATTCTATATTCGTGATAAAAAATTGAACTTCAGTGCCTTGATACATAAATAACTATTTTGTGAATAATTAGCGCCCATGCCCAATATCTAAAATTTTGCGCCCTACTTGCACCAAACATGTTTAGATGTTTATAACTTCTAACCAATTAAACTTAGGTTAATAATTTTTTTGACGCACATAGGCACTAATTCGCTATGTCTTAAAAATGTCAAACCTGATGATGGGTTATGCGTGACACTCTTTATATTTATTTGAATATGAGATTACGTTTTTAATATTTGTTGTAATAAAAGTTGTGCTAATCAAAAGAGACCATTAATAAAACCAGCAATAAATATCCGATGGCAGTTGCACGTGCGCGTGAACATATTGCCAGTTACGTGAAATTTCAATAGAGCCATAAATTCATCCATTCCAAGCTCTCATGCAACGTTGTTCCATTTTAATTAACAACCGCGTGCAAATCCGCCGCTACAAGAAACAATCACTCGCAAATTCCCGCATTCTGCTCTAAATAATATGCACTGTTCGGCGTTTCAGCGCGAATTTTTAATTTGGAAACGCAAACGCGTTTGACAGTCGTGATGAATTCATCCCGCGTCAACTTTCATCGCCGGCTGAAAGGTTGAAAGAGGTCAGTTTCGACAGCGGCCGGACAATGTCGCTCCTGCTCGTGTTTATTTGTTCGAGATATTAATTAATCACTCGAAATAATTAGCGCGCAGAAGATTATACAATGTTCGAAACTGCGTTATTGTGTAATAGCGAATTATTTTCAAGTGTCACAATTTATCAGTTGTATTTTGAGGTAGTGAACCAAATATTCGTGATAAATTGCGCAAATAAAAATTAAACTGGAATTTTGTAATATAACTAACAATATACAAAATCCAAATACGATTTAAAATCTATAGCCTACTATCATTGTCTACAAGATAATATTTGGGCGAACAGTACGCTGAGATAGGTACTGTTCTCACCACGATCAAAATATGTTTGAAAAATAATATCATAGTTTTTTTTTTTTTTTGAATAAATCTCAAAAAAATGTGCAAAGATGGATACTTTTCAATTTTTGCTTTCTCATACGTAGCATAGGTAGTTATCATGGTTTTAGGTCCCCTAAATTTAACCATTTTATCAATGACGACTGTACGGAGGGATAACTGACGAATGATAATAAATGGGGAGTAATGAAATCTTAAGTTTCATCACAATCCGAAGAACGGAGTTAATTTTGGTCATTGTGAAACCGAAAATAGACTAGACCTATAAGTTTAATTTATTTCGAATATAAAATTCTATAAAAAAAAATGTAGAAAATAAAAAAGAGCATTCAAATTCACTCAATTATCAATTACCTACTAATTACAACTTAGAAATAGCTACGAATAAAGTGTCTTAAAGCTAACGATTTAAAATATGTATTATTATACTTAGAATTGGCATTTAGTGGAAATGACATAGATCATTTACTCAGTTTCAAACTTCACGGTCTATAATAATATTTTTTCCGAAATCGATGCTACACGATATTACTGCGCGAAGTTAGCCAAAATAGTAGCTATAGCTAAACTTTACATTAAAATTTTACTTCACAGACTCTTATGTCAAACTTGAATTACAAACCTAAAATAACAAACAAATTATACTATAATACTATTGGTGTAGAACACGTCTAAAAATATACAAAATATAATGAAAATTATTACAAAATTTGACACTTTGATAATACTTTTGTTATCACAGCCATCCCCGTCGCAACAGCTAGCTGACGTTTTACAAACACGTGATGCTATTTATTTATGTTTAACGATTAAATGTATACCTCGCCGTTAAATTATTTTTTTTGCCGATTGACATTAAAGATTACACTTCACGGACTGCTAATAGTCTGTAAAGTGTCACATTTATGCCTAGGTTGTAAAAATATTTTACATAAAAACCGCTCAACAAACGCATAGCAACCGTCAATAAATACATAGCAACCGTTTAACACATGCATGGCAACGTAATTTCACAGCAATAAGCTTCAAAATATCTGTATAAAATAATCACTAAATTAACATTAATTCCAAATCGGCAAAAAATTATGTGTTCAACTCGGCATCAAACACAGATTTATAGCTACGCCTCGTCAATGAAATGGCAGCCTCTGCTGTAAATCTGGTATTTTGATGCCTAGTTAAATAAATCACCAAACTGTTGACAAAGCTTGATGCAACATCTTTGTTGTTCAATACGTTCAGTCACTCAACAGCTGCATAGAAAATAGAAGTATGAAACCGGGGGCAAAGCAAAAAATCACACATGCGCATGAAGGTGTCTCCTTCCATTATGGAAAATGGCGCCGTCCTACCGTTATTATTTCTCGCGGGAAAAATAAAGGTTGGATACTTTTTGAACACACCTCGTATGGCAATTTGGAGTGTATTAAAAGAGCAACACATCCTTACCACGTACAAAAAATTCAGGGTTTGATACTAGAAAATTTACCGCATAGACAACAATTTTGCGATATTGACGTCTCGGTTTTATAGGTAATAAATTCACAGTTACTAATTTGTAACAAATCTTTAACGAGTTTTAACCCAAAAACTAGACTTAGGGAAAAAAGTTATTAAGAAATGCCAGCTCTATCACGTATCACTGGTTAAATTTAATATACTTATTTATATTACATTATATATAAATATGCATGAATATATAAGAAAATCGTGTGGTAAGTACATCAGATCTTTTCCTAGTTGATTTCAGGCTGTTATTGCTTTATACTTGACTATACAGATTTCGATATATTTATCTTGAACCTCAATGAGAGACAGATTCTTCGGTTGTATGGCTAATATACAACTGGATTGATATTTATTTGATACTATGCTGATCAGACCGGGTTTTCCAATTAGAGCACTGTACCACCTGGACACAATTGTACAAAATACAGCAGTCCTTCTTTTATAAAATTACCACTTTTAATTGACGTAAAGTTTGCAAAATAGAACTACTTTGTAAAGTTCAGCATAAAACAATCTAAATATAACTTTGTGCATACAAGATCAGAGACTGCAAATCTGTATGTATGCAAATGCGAGTTACAACACTCAGTTCTGTGGATTTTATTGAAGTAAATTAATTTACGAGTGTTGTGTCGTTCCTCCAATCTGGCTAATTATTATACATTCACGTAAACGCTTCAATCAGCTCGAGCTTATGCGGCGATGGCAGCGCCGCGCCGCGGCCGCGCCGTGTCGAAGGCTAATTTAAAGTGGCGTGAAACTAGATCTGGAAGCGATTCTCGCTGTTCTGTTTTACACCCGCTGGATTTAATCATGATTCGAAATTTCATCACCGGCTTCGAGATATAGTTAGACGTATGTATGAAGCTAATTCGCAAAGACACGGGGATGTGACTGATTAAATCAATTCTCTTTTGGTGGCTGATGCCACTATCATCTATTTTCAAACAAAGTAGCATTCTTGCATAGCGACAAAATAACACTATGCTTTATTAATTAACCAATGACCAATTCAAGAATATAGTTCAAAATATATTTAATTTCTTTATTAATAGGTAAATAGCATACAGCAAATTACCCTAGTAAAGATTGTAATATATTGTATTTAAAGACGTATTGCCATTCTTATTTCCTTGAATATCTCATAAAATCGATGATGAGGTTTCACGGCAATTAATGTTTCGAGGTCTCTTAGTTCATTGTATAATGCACGCTTATGATTATAATAAAGTTTATTTTAAAAATGTAAACTGGATCAAATGGATGAATCAAGTTCTGGATTCGTAGCTCCATTGTAACGTATCAGATTGGATTAGATAGATGATGCTAAACTCTGAAATATAATAATACTGGAACGCTAACTGACGTTCAAAATGGAGCCGAGAGAAACAACTGCTAGTTGTTGGGCCATCTGTCTTTGTTGTACAGCTCGCTTAGAATATTGATAAGAAAATATAAAGAAATTAAAACTCTATGATTTTGAATTAAAATATATAATGTAATAATTATATAATACATTTAAAGAAACGGTCTCAATTAACTATTATGTATGTGATTTTAAAGGAATTTTTAAATAATTAAAAAATACACAGTTAGATTTTATTTATCACTTTTGGATAAGACTGTGCTACGGTGCATCATGTTTTTACATAGCAACAGCTCTATAATTATTATAAACAAGTGTTAGGCGTAGAATGGTGGCCTTACAACATCTATCTGTCTTAAGGTTTTTCGCTTTCATTAAAACCCACAAGTTAGCGTTTCCAGTGATGCTGTGACACACCCAGAAATAGGTAAATTACGCGATAGTATATTTATTTAATCTTCAAACTAGATTGAACAAATATCACACGGATCCCAAACTGAAATCGTTTAAAACTATGTACAAATGTATAGAGTCCCTGGTTTAACGACACGACATTTGCAGCGTTTACAGAGTAGTTGCTTCTCTTGCACTATTTACGTCCTCGGCCACACGTAAATCGCTTTACCCTCCAAGTCAAATGTATGTCCATACATCATCCCAACACTATCACACTCTGACTGCACCGAGCGCCAAGCACCGAGCACGGCCAGAGCGCCAGGATTAATGAATTGAGTGCAATAAAACGCATGTCAAGCGGCAAATGCGCCAAAATATTCCCTGCGATTACTACCCGTCAAAACGTAGTTCCTGCAAACCGACCGCAAGACTACGCCGACGAAATGTAGTTCCTGGTTTTGGTTTTGTTGGGAGGAGGTTTCTTGGACTGGGTGACTGATTACAGGAGGTCGCTGCTAATTTTGGATGAAAATAAAGGTAATTAGTAGCGTGAACAGTTCCGTGGTCAGAGGCGGACTACAAGAAAGTTTCATCTAATTATTATTCCTACCCTCAATATTTTACAAGAGACTAAGTCTGTGATACCCGAAACCTGACTCAATATATCATTTATTATTATTATTATTAAAGGGGTCTCAACTGCTGAGGTTATATGCCGCCTCGGTTCTTCGTTTTCGGTGGTGTCACAACGGCACGCACTGATCACTGATATGGGTTTTCGCAAAACGGTCGCCATAGCCGTTGCCCAATATATCTTTTTTTAATGAAGATGGGAAGCAGACTAACTACTTCAGCCATATGCCGCCTCATGAGTGGATGAATATGAATTTTATGTGAACAACAGAAATAACCAATCAACCATGCTCTTCAGTGGAATTCGAACCCACGGCCCTTGCGTACTAGGCTAGTGACATAGCCACTACGCCGTCGAAATCGGCAATATATAATTTTAAAATATAAAATTATCATTGATAATATAACAAGAGAGTGAGAATAAATTCTAAATAATTTGACAGATGTTTCGAAAACTTGTTGCCAAGCAATAAGTTTTAGAAAGATACTGGAGAATTATTTTCTAATTTATTCTCACTCTCTTGTTATTATTACTAATAATTAACTCTCGAGTTATATTTAATTAGATTATTTTTTTTATTTTATCATCAGGCACGCCAGTAAATCTATCTTTCTTTGCTCATGTTTTACTTGTGTTGATGATAACTATCTGACAACTGACATTTATCAACAAAAACAAAAAGCTACATTGTTCCTGGGAATAATCAAAAGAGCTTTATTCTCAGTACAATAATGATAAGATTAGTTTCATTGGTTTTAAGAAACGTCAAAAAATAATCAAAACAATATTTATTCTAGAAAATACTATATTTAAGATTGAAATTCATTTAACTTATGTATAAATTGCTGTAAACAGCGTGCCATGTGCAAAAATGAGTAAAGACCAGAAAATATATTTTCTCCCTTCAAAAATCTGATAACAAACTTGATATAATTCTAATTGCTATCGTAAAAATAATAGACAATTATTGATTGTTCAGTTCAACTCTCCTATGTGAGACCTACAATTTGATACCAAATTCAATAGAATTCAAATAACTCATAAGAAACAACTGACGAAAGTACAAAGTTAACTGTTAATATCTGCTTCTTGAGACTATTAATTTGATACCTAACTTAATAATATTTGATTTGGTGTAAATAGTGCACTACGTCGAAAAATGAGTCGGTAAATCATTTGATACTAAACTTAAAACAATTCAAATAAGTATTATAAAATAATTGACGATCGTTCAACAGTAGTTTTTAAAATTTTAGTGCAGCTTTCTTCTGTGGGACCTTTAATCTGACACCAAACTCGACAAAATTCAATTCACTATTTTAAACGTATTAATACGTTTAAGAAAGTACAAATATGATGAACAATGAAGAAAAATATTTAATTTTTATTGAAAATACTAAGTTTTACATTGGTTTTAATGGTACTACTAAACTGCGTTTATGGATATATCAGTGAATAGTAGTGGACCCGTTAATTAAATGCTGCATCTAAATCAGATACCGAATTTAGTTTAACTAACGCAAAGAAACGTAAACGGAAGAAGTCTAACAATGTTTAATTTAATGATTTCCTCGCAAAACTCTCTGGCGTAATATCAATTTAGATTGCACATTTCCAGTTGAATATCCTTCGAGAAATGATTACATAAGTTTGTAAAATATTGTTGGAGATAAGTCAGTGCTGGCGTGGAAGAATTTAGTAATATTTTAAAGTTCATTTAAATGTGTGGAACGGCGCACGGATCTGAGATCGCGTGCGAAGCGTGCAGCATCTCCTCGTACGTTCGTCGATTTCTGCAGCCATTCCAGTAATTTATATGGCGAATACACACTTTATGCTCGGAATAAAATTTTAAGACTGCAGTTATATCCATGAAGCTACGAAGCGAACACGTGTTTCATATTTAAACCGCACTTTACACTTCTGAAAATCATTCCAGCAAACTCTGAAATGTTTACTATTATCTATATTACTAGTATTTTATGACTTTCGCTACACTTTTAGTATAAAATTGTTCAGGTTACTACTCACGATTAGATTTATAGTTTGATATCTATTAAATTTTTTAAACAAGTCTTTCAATTGATATATGACCATGGATATTGAAGCGTACGTAGTAGATTATATTCCACAGAGAAACCATTGAATTAATAGTTACAGTATTATTAGTAGTGACACGATGATATTAGTAACATTAGTTTAATTGAAAAATAAATAAAAATTTTCTATTGCTAAAAATAACAAAATGTAGTGTGATCACCAAACGAGTGTCTAATACTTAATATCTAAATTTGATTGTTTAATAATATTAATTCGCACTTGATATTGAGTAGATGATTCAGATATTCGTTTGACGATCGGTCAAGAATAAATTTTTATTTTCAAATTCAACTCGTTTTTGTGGTGAGACCTTTAATTTGACACCAAACTTGATACAACTTTTGAACGGTACAAAATAGTATTTGATGATACAGAAACATACCTTCTCATTTGTTTATTTTCTATTTATATTTAAGAAATTTAATTTTCCTACGTATATTTATTTAATTTTTTGATATATATTTTACTAAGAAAACAGCTTCTCAATCACAATGACATGTATCACACTTCGTAAAAAATCTTTTATTTGATACCAAACTTGGTAAAGATAAAATAACTCCCATGAAAAATACAGTTGGCGACCGCCCAAAATAAATTTTTGAAATTTGAAGGCAAACCAAATTCTATAAGGTTGATTTTCTATTTAATAAATGTTATGTATTACAAATAAATTTTCTCCGATTTGTAGATACGAAAAAGTTGTAATAATTTTCCTCATTCTAAATATTGTTAATAATGTTTTTTTTTGTAGCTAATTTCGTATTCAAAATAAATTGAATTTATTATTTTATTCAACACCTCTCAATATGCTCTATAACTATGGTAATTTTAAACATTGAAAGTAGCAGATTACCCACTAGTGGGTACAATTTAGAGAAAAGTCACTAATGTGTAATTTTCTATTTATAACAATAATAATAACACACAATACCTTGGTAAATATTTCGATTTTAATTTAGAAAATTTAAAGTATATGTCACTGTCAAATAACATTTTTTAAATAAATATTGCATTTATTAAGAGATGCTGGATAAAACATTATACTTCACACGTGGGCAAAGTGGAATTACCCACTCGATAAAATTATCACACTAAAATTTTTATAATGGGTAATTGCTTACTTTGCCCACTTGTAAACTAAATAAGTATTGTGTGTCAAATAATCTGCCACTTACGGTTTTACCGTTATGACCAAATTCAATTCAGTTCTTCAATTTGTCATTAAGTTCGTGAATTACTTAACATACGCAAACACATTCATCCATTCATCCATACAGTTGTCATCGAAATAATGGTAAAAATCGAATTTAAGGGATCTGAATGTATTTCCGCGAAAATATCGGCATCGATTTTTTCACGAACCTATACTGCCTTATACTGCATATAAAGTAACCAGGCCACTGAACAAATGCACTTCCAGAAACTTCTCAGATAGTGAAACTTCAAATTGGATAGACAAAACGTTAGAAGAAATTTAAAGGGTTAATCACTCACTATCGCAAGTTTTCGTTGTTTCGTTGTGAATTCGACTGAAATTTTTTGTATGATTGATCGACCGAAACGTGTTCATGTTTGGGTTAACGTTGGTTATATTTATATTGTGGTGATTACCTATATTGTTTTTCGTCTATTTATTCTGCAGTATTTTCTTATACTGTAATGGCAAGAAATGTTGCATAAATAAAACACACAAGTATGTGAACAGATATATTTTTAATTCCGGTGACCGCTTGGTTACTTTAGCGTATGGATGATGGGTATCTTCGATGATAGACAAACAAGAACGAGGAAGGTTTGGGTGCTTTTAGGAAATAACGGAAACACGGAAAGGGGGTATGTGAAAGAATTTAGAAAGTTGGTTGCAGGGAACCTTGGAAAAGTTAGGGATGATGATAACAATAAAAAAGAAAACTTACAATTCTAAGAAAACTTTTTAAACTAAAATACATGAAATAGGCTTAATATCTAACATGCAAGTATATTTACATAATTAATCAAATCTTATAAGTATACTAAGGGATAACGCTAGGACACAACAATTCGGGTGAGGCTTGGATGAACCCTAGTTTAAGTGATTTTTAGTTTTTAGGTAATTTTTGGGTTGGCCCTGGAAGAGTTTCTTATCATACACCACTGATTACTAGAATATCAGATCGGCATCTCCTAGGTTACAAAAAAAAATATTTTTTTTTGAACGTAGGAAAACTAATGCTAGACAAGGATGATAATAGGAGAATAGAAATACTTGTATTTATGTTTACTTGATTACTATTTATATTTATATTTTCTATGATCAACAAGTAAACTATTTTTCCTTATATTACATATTATATGTAGGTATTTGTCTTATTTTAGATTTACATAATATTATTTAGATGTAAAAATGATGCAATATATGAGACGTAATCTGATGAAAAAAGCTTGTAATTGAGATCATCATTTGGTGAGCCGCAAATTCGGGTTCAATCTTAAAAAGATTACGAATTTTAAATAATTTTGACTCACTATTTTACATACCTAATTGAATATTCATAAAAAATGATCCATAGATAAATCTAGTGTCTAGTATACTATGAACTGCAGATCTTGCATAATTGTGGGTTAATCATTTCAAGCATTCCATATGCAAGTACCTCTCATTGACGACTCGAATAGAATATTTGGGTGTTGGGTGCGTTTGGCCAACTCAAAGAAGAGTGTTATTTTAGCTTTTCAATAGAGCAAACGTGTTCATATGTCTGCAATGCGCTACGATGAAGAAATTTTTAGTAATTTCGTTTGTTTGGTAACTGTAATTATCATACATAATCCTACGTTGTTATCATTTGTTGTACCATTCATTTTTTAGCCTTTTAAACATTTCATTAAAAATAACAATTTTTTTATCATCCTTTAATTTATCTTATTTTATATCCCTGTTTTCACCAATATTTTAACTACACTCCGCTTGCTACGATATCACAAAAATATTACACTTAGATCTGTACAAAGTAGAATGGGTTTCCCAGAAATGGGCTAATGGCTTGATATATTCATTCATTATTAAATGTAAATATCTAAAATTAACTATATTATTTCGCCATGGTTCAATGGTTTAAGTTGTTGACCTAAATAATTAAGATTGCAATAGTTAGTGACGACACATTAATATTTGGTTGTTTGTTCTTGGTCGGTAACATAAAGACCAGGCTGCAGACTTCACTGTGTGCGGTCAAATCAAGCGGAGGTATCACACACATCACGTGACTGGGGCAAAGCAAAAACAAGCGAGCATCGTGCGCTCGCCGCAGCCTCCTCTGACACATTGACAACGAAGACAAATGAACGCGCGAAACGGCCGACATAATGTACTGTACAGTTTCACGTACCCTAACTTCGCTTCGAATTCATCGCTTTTGTTTCGATTGTCTTTTTTGGTTGGTTCTCGTGCCGGTTCGCTTTAAATCAAGACGTCTGCGATTGATTTTGTTTTATTTTGGCGCTGTCTTTTGTCTGAATTATTTCCTGCATCAACTGTTTCGAATCCCGATCGCACTATTGATGCACTTTGTGCACGTTGGAAAGTTTTTTCCAAGTTGGCGGCGCTTTTATGCCACAGATATGTGATTTTATTGTGTTACTCTGCTTTCATGTCGGAAGCCAAGCCAATAAAGTGGATTTTATTTACTGTAAGGCAAACTGACAATATTGACGATATTTTGAACAGACGGATTTCAGTAAGCAAGCACTTTGTTCCTTCGCGTCAGATTTCAAAACAATAATGCGGTTTTTTACTATGGCGTTGAATAATCAAGGGTAATACCACAAGAGGTAAATACTTTTTAAATTTTTTTTGTGTTTTTGCAAATTATTACCAATTTCGCTCGTCAAAAATTTCTCAAATACCACACGACCTTCGGTTTGTAATGAAATTTTTAAATCGTATAACTTTGACGCAATAATTTGCAAAAACAAAAAATTTTCAAAAAATATTCATCTCTAGTGATATTACCCTTAATTATTCAACGCCATAATAAATAACCCAATAAGAGAATTACACTTCGTCTATTTTGACCGATCAAAGCAGTATATCAGCGAATATACGAGTCCCAGCAGTATATCCCGTTATCATCATGACAATTTTTTAAATATAAAAATTGTTTTCACTTAAACGTCAGTGTCATTTTGTCGCAAAATGTGTGATAATTTACGTTTTGGAAATTGTTACATTAGTAAAATTAATAAAAATAGTGAATCTTGTTGATTAATCTATCCAAGTACCACTCGAGGTATAGTATATTGTACAACGAGCATGGAATGGTACTCATTTCCTACGAGTATGAAAGTTTTGTAGCATGAACCGAAGGCGAATGCTGTAAATCATACGAGTATGAAATGGACATTCCATGCAAGTTGAACACTATACTTTTTCGCGCCGCCGTCCGTCATTGATACAATTACATATCTCTAAATCGGTCGGAAATCATGTTTTTGTCGAACTTTTTATGGTTATATGTTGGCATCACTTCACAAATTTTAGCTAACTTCTGACGCTAGAAATGTCAAAGTATTACATTGACTTAAAAATATTATGGCAATATATCTACAATTGAGTATTTGCAATACAAGAAAACAGAATATTTATGGATTTTAAACATATTTGTAAGTAATTATAATTGAATTTGCAGTTTAAAATCCAAATAAAAATATGTAGCTATTTTTGGTTATGATATTGGAAAATAAACATAATTGACATTCAAATATTGTGAAGTTAGCAACATAAAAAATTCCCTGTCATTAAGAAAATGAGTAATAAATTAAATTTATTTATTAAATTCACATTAATGTTGGCGCGAAAAATCTTGTGTATCCCTCGGTTGGAAACTATTTTGCGAGTGCTCGTATTTGTAGGACTCGCCTACGGCTCGTCCTATCAAAATAAACTCGCACTCTCAAAATAGTAATTTCCAACCTTGTGATACAAATAACTATTTCTACGACCACGATATTAATTTCTAATTCATTTAATTTTAATAATAAATTTGTCCCGTTTTCACTATTCCAATATTTGACAATTCTAAATAAGTATCCTAGCAATGGCACCTGTATTGAAATGAAGTGACCTGTATTGAAATACTCACAAAACAAATTCATATCGCACGATGCTTGCAATGTACCTCATATCTGTAGCAACAACAAACATACAATGAGCAGATTTCTAAGTGGTCGTAGGAAAAATATTTTTTTAGAAATTTTTTTGTGTTATTTTGCAAATTTTGGCGTCATAATTTTGCAAAAACATATAAATATTCACCTCTAGTGATATTTCATTGGCCGGAGACTTTTGCACGCCATTGTAGATCGTCTGATGTAAATTCTGGCCTCGTAAGTCCTGTTATTATTAAATTTATAATATCCATAAAAGATTTTATCATTGCCACATTAGCAAAGAATATCTTGGTATCCTGTATTAGCTGGTTCATTTGCAAAATTTCATATTTGAAAGACCAGTAAAATGTAAATGATAGCATGCAAGTTAGTTGGCGCGGCGTGTCTGTCATTCAAGTCTAGTCCATAAAAGCAGCATAAAAGTAAAAGCTGAGCTGTAAAACCAGAATGGGCGATTAAACTAACAAGGAAAACGGAAAAGTTAGTGAAAATAGCCAGTACAAATCTACGTGCAGCGACAATTAGCATATTAAGCATTGATAACCACGTACCGCGGCGGCATTAACATAAAGTGCGGCCAAAAATTATTGCGCTCACGTCGAAGTGGCGACCGCGGCGATCTCAGCGCCATCTCCGCGGGATTACCACGCATTAGGACAACTTCCCAAGAAAACGAATTTAAATTTAACACTTTACCGCAACTAAATTCTATACACGCCCATGAATAATTAATTTGAGGGGCAACGCAGAGCTGAACTGGGGAAATTACTGCGCGAAAAGTAAATTATTTTAAACAGATTTCCCAGAAGAGTTCTGAGACAGCTCGAGGAAGATGGCGCTCGCCGGCGCCAGCTTGTTGGGAACTGCTGGTGATTAACGCGCGAGATAATGGCGCCTCTGGACACACAACCCCCATTAATATTCATTTGTTTCGCTAGCGACCACCGCCCAAAAATTGCATCACCACTTTCTTACATTAAATAAATAAACAGCTCTCGTATAACATCATCCCATTTTGTAAATAACCGAGAGACTCATTCCCGACATTCGGGCCCAGCAGAAGCAGAGGTCGCTGACCTTTAAATTTGAAAAGTTTTTTACCGCCAGAATATATTATATCATACTTCACACATTACCGACGAAAGGGAAGGGTCGTTTGGAATTTTTAGCGGGCAACTGTCGTTTATTATACAGGGCTATTCTCTAAATGTTGAGCCTCATGCAATAAAACACGGTATTTCCTTATTATATTTATTTCCCATATAATCTTTATACAAATTCGTATTTGAAGGAACAAATTTTCAAAATATATTCCATGTTCTTATTCTTGGAGGTAATGTCATTTTTATCTCTTTTGAATGCATCGATTGGTCTAAACAAAACGCATTCCATGCAATTTATCTTTGACCTGTAGAAACAGAAAGAAGTTGTTGGGTGTCAAGTAGGGACTGTAAGCCGGATCAATTCAATATTTTGCTCATTTAAATATGCACTGAACGGGCAATATCATGATGCAATAACTCCCACCTTGATCGCTTGTGACGGATCTTTTCAAGTACTGCGGGAAAGCACACCGAAGTATACCATTTATAATTGACCATAGTATATAATCATCAAGGGTTACAAGTCCAGAATCATATCATTTTTAGAAAATTGTTCTGATCTTGCAAAAGAAAAATTCTTGTACTCAATTTATTTGTGTCTTAAATACAGTTATTTTTAAGAAAATTTAAGGTAAAATAAATGAAATAATAACATATTAACAAATATCACTAACATAAAGATATCATTTGGTCCGAACGTATTGGCTGAAACCATGAATACTGTTTTTGAATCTAATGCCAAAAAAATATAAAAAATGTTTTAAATAAAAATTGTAGTTAATATTACTCTACAAATAATCTATCACTTATTATTGATGAATTGTTCCCAAAATCTAATCAATTCGTGACATAAACATAATACATCCCTTTCATAAGGGACATTCCACGTCAAATCGTTCATCGAAAAACCCGACCCCTTCCGAATGCTCCCTATGGCAAGTAAAAATCGACTATATGTCTTATAATGTTTATCTATGGCCATAAACGACTTCCTACTTGTTTTACATGGAAATGAATGCATGATTTTCAAGCAAATCGGAAGGGGTTGGGTTTGTGCGGGAGTTAAAAATGATGATATTTTTCATTGTATGTTATTAACTGGGCCAAATGATATGACTCTGGGTTCATGTAGTTGCAACATGCCCAGTAATATCTTTTTGTAACGGATTTTCTAACGAACAATTTTTGTTGGAACAGACTCATTTTGGAAGACCCAAACAGTCGAATGTAGCAATTTTTTTTTGTTTTTTGGATCGTAACAATAAATCCAGCTTTCGTCACCTGTCACAACGTTATAAATCAAATGGAGGTTTCAAGGATTCGTGTGCATAGCATTTGAGAGTAGCCTTGCATGAATTGACACGATCGGTTTTTTGAACAGTGGTTAAATTATGGACAAACCAGCGAAAACATTGCTTCGTACACCCAAATAATTGTGGAAGATGCTGTTGATCGCTCTCACATCAAGGTTGCTCGAATCGAACGAACAGTAACATGACGGTCTTCCTTTATCAGGTTGCGTACAAACGTAATGATTTCGTCAGTAACAGTAGTTTTGTAACGACCTGTGCGAATTTCATCTTTTAAAAATTCATGACCAAAACGTAATTCATTAAACCAACGTTTTCCGGTAGCTAATGAACATGACTCACAACCAAACATCTTATTCAGTTTATTGAAACTTGGTAGCTTAACCCACGCTTGAAATTGCAAAAAAATTCAACTCATAAATACTTATTGTTAAATTTCATTTCTATTTCCCGCCAAAATATAGGGATCCTGAAAAAATTCAACATCGGGATTTTAGTAAATAAGCACGTTTTAGTACCCTTAGAACTGATTTTTACTATTTTCAGAAGGATAAATAATAATAAATAAATATCTCACGCCTTTTACTCATTATGGGTGTGGCACGCTGCTTACGCAGATCTCGGTAAGTGATATATTTTTGCGTATGAAGTGTGGTTACCAGCCGTCAAATCATAGCCCCCAAAGATGTTAGTGGAGGGGGAACCACAGAGGTAAATGTAAATTGGCAACTGTCAGCTGTGGGATTCGAACTGAGGATCTCACGATCCACAGTCCGACACGTTACCACGGAGCTATTTACACCATAATTAATAAAATGGTAAAATGGGGAATTACAAACGACGACTGTGTACGAATATGCTTAAATAGTTACAGTTACCAAAACATTATTACAAGGAAATTACTTAAAGTTCTACATTTTGTAGAGCACTGCAGATGTGAAAAGACGTCTGCTCTGTTTAAAAATCTAAAACCAACCGTCTTTCTTGTGCTGGACAAACACTTGCAACTACCCCATACGGGTTATGGTGCAGGGAGAGGGAAAACGTTTCCCACAGAACTAACACAAAAATTACGTAAAAACTAAAACCTAATCTAGGGTACGACCAGACCTCTCCGTTAATCTGTCAACCCCAGATGACATCTCAAGCCGATATTTCAGAATATTTGCCGCGATAATCTCAAATGACTATTTATGATAACTAAAATTCTAACACACATGTGTAACAATAAATTAAACTCAAGAACTTCTCTCAAGACGATTTTCGATGCATTTAAGTCCGAATGCAGTTTGAAACTTGATATTTTATTATTTTAAATTCGTTCTGACAGTAAAAACAATAAATCGTATTCTGAATGGTCGCCTTGTTACATTATTTATTTAAATGAAAGACATTTTGCTTATCTACAAAGGTTTCTTAACACATTTTTTCGTATCCGGTACCATTTACGAACTATAGTGCAATCAATAATTTAGTGATTGAAACTCAGGTATCTAGTAATCCATATTCGTTTGTCCATAAAATTTAAATGAATGTGATGGTGAAAATAAATTGACTTCAATCATTGATTTCATCCTGGCTTATAGGTGGTTTACAAAAAAACAATTAAATTTATTTATTAGCATGGTATTAGTACAATGAGTTGAGGGGGAGGTCATATGTTGGACACATAAGATTTTTTACTGTATTTTCAAAACATCACAATATCTTGGCAATCTGTTAACAAAATGTGAAATTCAATTTTCACAATAAAATTTATATCACGGCATATTCTAGATAGGGTCAACATTTAGAGAACAGCTCTTCTTATACTTACAAAATATGATTTAAGTTTTTCCTTTCCAAAATAATTCAATCCAAAAATATTAGATTAAAGAGCGGTGAGGTCATTATTTCTGTATTTGTGGGTAGAATAGAATAAAGTATTTTTTCAACCCTAACACGTTTCCATCTTTTTCGGTTTGCGGCGGATTTCTCACGCCGCTGAATCCGCCAGTCGGCAGTCTTGGTCCGCTGGCCGATTTAGTCGCGCTCGTAAATCTCCCCACACCCCACACCCATGTCCGCCGTCCTGTTCCCGCTCCATTAATGCAGGCCGACCGCTGCACCCTACATGATCCCGTTCTCGTTGAGATCCAGGACAAGTGAGCAAATTTGACATCGTGCGAGTTTATGTCTCGTAAAAACTCAACAAAAAGAAACAAATCCTAATTTACAATAAAATTTAAAGTGAGCCCAAAACAGGTACGTCGAAATGCGCGTAAAAACAACTTTACAACGCACGCAAGAAGTTGAAGCTCGCGTCATAAAACAGCTGAACGTCTAGAGATAAAGATGGATGGCGGAACACCTGCCAGGACCGCACTCTGGATGATGCCCTATAAAATTTAAATTCTTTCATTAACATTTCCAACAATAGAATCGGGCACCAAATAGTTATTTGTATACCAAGGCCGCGAAATCACTATTTAACGTACCGACAGAAAAATTGTCGTCGAGATCGCTTACGGCCGAGGTAGGACAATTTCGACGGCGATAAAGTATTTCGCGGACATGGTGTACACACTATTTTTTGTGCAAGCGTAAAAAATATTCATTTCAATTTTTAAACAGTCAGATTGACATTATACAAAACAACTAGTTTTAAAAAACAATCATTTTGGATTTCGCGGCCGTTACCATAAAATTCAATTCACGGTCTGTATTGCGGCTGCGAAATACTTATTTCGCGTCCGGTTGCATAAAAAATGTATTATAGGCTGACTACCGAGATCTGCTCTGAACAGAATACCATGTTCAGAAATGACACGAATTTCTAATACCTAAATATGAAACTGTATTCGAATAATAATAATTACTCTTGAAACAGGTATCTATAGAATTATTGTTTGATATTTGTTTGTTCTCATATGAATTATGATTTCAAATATTTTACTAAAATATATTTAAAATTTTCACAAATTTAAAAACAAACAAAAACTTACAAATAATATATATTTTGTGCAACCGGACGTAAATAAGCATTTCGCAGTTGCAATACAGACCGCAAAATTGAAATTCGCAGCTGTTATTATGGTAGCGGCTTCGAAATAGGGTAAACAATCATTTTGACACATGAAATATGACAATGACAGAGACAAAGGAATAACCTTCTTTTAATATCTGTTCTGATAAGAATAGCCATAGTTTAAGACATTTTTATATGATTTTTTCGAAACTATTTTTTTTTATCAAATGTCATTCCCATAGCAGCCACCTTGAATGTACCTATCTATTTACAGTAAAACTGTTTAATAGCTATTAACATTCCTAGTGATGTTACGAGTATCGTAACTGCCGCAGATGTCAGTTGAAATCCGAGCTCGTAGAGCGAGGATTTTAAGACATCTAAGGCCTGTTATGACTCATAACATCCGTGGTTTGTTCAATAGTTTACCGGTTTCAGAATATGAAGACGTTAATGTCATTAATAAATATTATTTATTGAAATTCTTTTATGAAAAACGTCTGTCATAATTTTAGAAGGTGATCAAGTAAGTCTGTTTGTTTTTATTTAACACCATGGTTACACTTCTTTTATATCATATTTAAAATTATTTTTTTACTTAAACGTCAAATGTGTTCTTCATGGCTAGATAAAAATTGGATTTTGGCGATGTTGAATTGCCTGAAAATATTTGGAACGCAGCAGGTGAATCTCCGAACAGCTTAATTCCGTGTGTATTAATAAATAGCGTTATATTATCATTGTGTTTTATTTTCATTTTCTTGACAGTTTTGACAGGTCAGTAAGGTAATATTACCCTACAGAATAGAGTTATGACATACTTACCCTGCCTACTTTTGTGCATGTAAACATAGGTTTAATTTCCAGAAACCCGTAAAATAAATAAAACTTGTAATTATTATTTTTTACAGTTGCAAAAAAAATTTTGGGTTCACCTTTCTAAGATTTCTAAAAAATAATTTTGCCACCTTGCTATACAAATAACTATTGTATTTCGGTATAATGCTATTAGTTCAAATAATATTGCTATCTTTTTCATTTTTTTACAGCTGTTGTTCGAAATGAATTAAATTTATTTTCATGTGTGATGAAAAATTCCATTTTCTGTTTTGCAATTATGACCAAAATGAACTCAGTTCTTCGCATTTTCATGAAACTGATAATTATAAAGTTTCATTACTTTATCATTTCTCGTTCGTGATTTATTGAACACATGGATACACATCCATCGATTTTCAGTGAGGCAATAGTCAAACTGGATTCAGAGGAACTCAAAATATTATATGTTACGTATAAAATAGTAAAAGTTTCATAAGAATTAAACAATTTAAAAATGAACGATACATCAGATCTTTGGTTATTCGTTCAAATGAACAGTGTTGAACATAACATACTTTCTTTATAAAATGAATATTTCTCACCTCATAAAACGGTCTTAAATTTTATAAAAGTAAGGGGTACCAACTTAATTTGTTATTTAAAAAGGGGTAACTGGTGATGCAAGAGTGATAAAGGTTGCAAAAAAGCGATTTTCAAATGGGTTTTTCAAACAATCCAATAGTATATAATGTTACTAGGAGTAAATGTGATACTTTATGTGCTTCCCGTATAATTATTCGACTTGTTTCGCTCGTCGTTTAAACTTGCATGCACATTTACTCGTATCAGCAAAATATACTATTGTATAGTTCGTAAGAACCTATTGGAAAATTGTTTTTTTTTTTCTACCATTATTGCTCTTGTGGTACCATTTACCCCCTTTTAAAGGACAAATTACGTTGGTTTCCTTTACTTTTATAAAATTTAAAATCGATTTATGAGGTACATAAAAAAAATTTGATTGTATAGTATAATCAAGTACACTTACAGAATTTCTCTGAATAAAATTAGTTACAATATTAGCTGAAATCGAAACGTTGGTGTGATTGAATTTTAATAAACTGACTGATTCTTTTAAGACTTTCAACTTTCATACCATCTTTAGTTTCATTGTTGTTTGTAATGTTTGTTTTTTTTATCTGAAATTAAGTGGATCGATTTCTATGGTCATTACCGCTGTAAAAATTAATTATGGCCAACCTAAATTAAATAAATAAATAATGGAAGTAAAAAAAAACAACAGAATGAAATGAACTATAAAATGACATTGATCAAATCGCTGGAATGAATAAACTTTATAAGTTTTCCGCAACTATCAGTCTGTATGTAATGTTATAATATTATATTTAGTGATTATATGCTATGTACAATAGTAAATGATAATTTCAAAGGAAAAAAACCTTGTTGTAATTTTCCTGAATGAGGACCTGGGCAGACCAGAAAAGTGCGTGCGTGCGTATGTGTGTGTGGTGAGTATGAGGAGATTACACTAAACTTTTTAGGGCTGTTGATGCGTTCAGATTTACGGCTGAGCGATGCTTCAAACTAAATTCGCCATTTAGGAAGGTCGTTTCAACTTGCGATGACGAATTTTTAACCCGCCTACGTTTTTCTCCCAAATACACTGTGTGTCTTACATTCGACTACTGACAAATCACTGTTGTTACTTTGTTCTTTTCAAAAACCTACGTTGAACATTGAAACGTTATAAGAATTATTACAAAGCAGATATTAATCACGGGAAATTAAAGAACGTTCGCAGCACTCGTAAAATATCCAAGTATGATTGAAGAGCACTTGAAATTGATATACTAAATTAAATCAAGTTTTGAACTTGTAGGTAATTGGCAACGAAGACCTGCTAAAATATGTAATTAAGATTTTATGGACATTACAATAAAAGCAAAGAGATGAAACTAAATAAGACTAGAACCCTAAAATAGGTATACACTCTTGCTTTTCGTGATATATTAATAGGTGCGAATTATGCAGCTAAATTGTTATGTTTAAATTATTATTATATCTAGTATATAACTTGTTATTATTAATGTATCCGAGAAACCTATTATTGATTGTTTGGCTATTGGTTTTCTTTAAAATAATATAAATAAAATAAATATTTAAATAAGTTATTGTATATGTGATTATTGAAACATAATGGCTGCTATTCACAGGTCTGTACTAAGGGCATTTTAAGATTTAACAGTTTTGCTATGAAAAATTTGTTGATCTCCAAGGTAATCAACAACTTTTGCAAAACAGCAGTGCCAAATTTTAAAATGTCCTAGTTAGTAGCACTTAGTATAGACCCGTGAATAGTAACCATTATTTTTATTCCACATCTTAGAACTTCATATTTATCGCAACTAATTTATCGATTTGAAATAACTAAAGAACTTGAATTTATTGTTTCTTGTATGCAGTATGGGATAAAATAATTCAGTGGTAACGCATCGGATTATGTGACTACCCTCCAATAATATTTAAATGAAGTCGAGAATCAAACACGTATTTAACAATATCAAAATTATATAATATTTTATAACGAACAAGCAAAATAAATTAGGTATATAAATCAAATACTTTTACGACCTGAATAATTCGTCGTTATATAATCCAAAGTAACGCTTATTCACTACTTTTACAATAGCTTTCAAAGATGAAAACTGAGATAACATTCGCTATTAACAATACTCATACATAAAATCAAATCTACTTACATGAACTCACAAAATAAACTTCACAAAAACTATGCATACAATCGACAATCGAGAGGAGCCCTTAAACTGTGTAGAAATTCTTTCAACATTTCACAAGAAAAGCCAAAATGCAAGTGGTGCTAACTGTCTAGGTTCACAATTTATTACTTAAGGGATGGGACAGTGGCACTCAAAATAACTCTAACTGGGCATTATTCTTGTAAGACTCTGGTTAAGTCTTTCCTAGAACATATTGATATTCGCTGATCAGGCGGGAACTGATCTGAAATACTAAAAAAGTTGAATGTACTAACAATGAACCATTTACTTATTTTTAAATCTTAATATCGTTTGCAATCTTTAATCGTAATAAACGCAAATTCCGTTTATTACACATTCTGTATCGGAGGTAACGACGTCGATACAATTTAAATCCCAATTATTACGTATTAACCATCACAATACTCCCTATTGATCTCTGATTCATCACCTCACTAAAATAGCTACAAAACAGAAGCACAATCGGCAATCCCAGGCGAGAGATGCCGTCTCCGCGCTGACCGTGACCATGGTCCCTGGCAATGTCACGTATCTCCGTCTGTCCGTATCCGTTCTGCAGTCGCTAGAGCGTCGGAGTGTTGAATGTGCTGAGCCCAGGATGAATAACTGCATAGTGAATAGTGTCGCGTGTCTGCTAGCCCTGAGTCTGTACCGGTCGGTGTTGTGTAAATGTTAACCGTGGCCCTGCCTGATGACTGAACCTGAACGTCAGATGGTTTAGCACGTAGACACTATTAGAGACAATGTGCTGTTTAAACGCTCCTAAATACATCTATAATGGTGATAATAGCTGGTATTTGAAGGTGTTTAAAGGACTAGCGTTTCTAACAGGAATTAAGAAACAATATTTGATATGAATATTCATAAACTCTATCTTCAACTAAGAACATATTCATGTAAATATGCTAGTAAATACAATCAGTACGAATGAACATACATACATAAGGCATTGACAGGGTAGGGCGTGAACGCCGATATCACAAATAAGGCTTTTTTTACTTTCTTATACAAAGTATAAGGAAGTATTGGAATCACGAAAAAAATTGATGACGAGATTTTTGCAGAAATACATATTTTGACGTCCACTGAATCTGTTAATACTAACTTAATGATGTCTGTGTGTGAGGATTATTTAAGAAAATATTTCAATATTCTTAGTTACAATGAGAACAAAAATTAAAACATTTTTTTGGTACACGCTCTGCAAAATAGTTACTTTGCGAACTATTTACACGCCGCAAAATGCCATTTTAGCGAACTAGTCCTTTAAAGGTTACCTAGCAACGGATTTAGTTTATTTATTCATTCATATTACTTACAAATGGGTTTCCATGCTTACACCATCGCCTACCTACTACAAAATATGTACATAATTGTTTTAGTATATACTTGCAATAATTTCTTACGTACCTACTGTATTAATTTGGACAGCTTGAACTAAAAAATATTGTATGTAACACATACGCAAATTGAGTTTTAGCGGACTCATCTGATATTACAGCCTCGGCTAGCGCCTCGCCCGTAAACATCGATTCATCCGCTAAAACTCTATTTTGCGTACTTGTTACATAAATTAATATTAATATCTATGTGCCAAACGTGTCAAATAATTGTGTAGTGACAAAAATATATGTCTTGTAAAATATTATAAAAGTAATATTTATATTATTAGTTAGAAAGTTTTGAAGACTAAATATTAATTGATTTCTATTTTAAAATAAATTCATAGTTACAATGAGAACAAAAAATGAAACAGGTTTAACATCTATATATCAAATAATTGTCAAAATAAAGTCATTCGCAAGGAACAATAAGTCATACTTGTTCAGTTGGTTGTATTTGGTATAGGAATCATGCTAAAAATTCGGTAGTGAGTTTACAGTTTATAAGCACGTCCCTAGAATCCGATTTTACTAGTTTTGCGATGATGTCTGTGTGTCTATCGGTCTGTCTGTCAGTCTGTCGGTCTGCGTGGATCTCTGTTGTTACGGTTTCTCAAAAACTACTAAACAGAAAATTTTAATATTTTGTATATATCAACTGTAACCCCTTGGGAAGAGTTGATTAGTTTTTTGGTGATAATCCAATAACCGGAAGTGGTAATTAACTTGAAGTCCTATCAACTTCTTATGAAATATCTTAGTAAATATTATTATCTACAATTGTTGTTTGAAACATTTTTCTGTTATCATTTACGAATTGCATCACGTTAGTGAAAAATTATATTCTTACATTTTTGTTTAAGGGCCGATATTTCCATATGCGAATAAAGTACCGAATAAATGAAAAATGTCGCATCAAACACAATATAGCCGTTAGATAAGAATAATATTTGTTTTATTCATTTGTGACTAAAGAATTGTTATTTATGTATCAAGGCACTGAAGTTCAATTTTTTATCACGAATATGGAATTTAGTTGCCGAGGCCCGTAGGGCCGAGGAAAATAAACCTTGTGAGTTATAAAAAGGAACTTCAGTGCCTCGGGACATATTAAGTTTTATTTAAAATCTAAAATTCGAAAAACTGTAAAAAAATTACAATATAAGTTAAGTTTATACATCTGTCAGTTGTCAACTGAAACTGACAGTCAGTGTTGCCAACCTAGAGAAGTGAAGTTATCGTAAATAACACTCAAAATTATGTGTTTTGTCCTCAATTAATTCGTTAATTCTTGCAAAGTTTCATGTTACGTCCAAATTTACTATAGTACTATAGTATATATCTACCAAAATTATCCTAATTGTACAATAATTATTTAACGGTTGCCAACACTGGGTTGCTCCAAATCGTCGTAGAATGGGTTACTTAGTTACGATTTTTGAGCACTTTAGTACCGATTTCAAATAAAGAATTTTATAAATCTCAATATTCGTGGAAAACAACATGTTTTAATGCTACTAACCCTCTTGTAACTAGTAATGACGTCATTTGAAAATAATTTCGATCCACGTAATAAGGATCCAAGTGAATTTATGCATCTCAATATACAATGAAGAATTACTGCGATTAAACGTAAATAAATATTTATTTCTACTATAAAGGAATGCATCTCAAGTGCAATATTTTGCCCCAATTCCTTTCCAATTACCGTCTGGCGCCTTGCACGTCACAAGTTCTTCTTCAATGCATCGAAACCACTTACTAATGGCGCAATTATCCCGCAGAATCCGTAAGGCAAGGCTCTCGCGCATGAGGTATTTATATCGCGCGGATTTTTCAGGTTGAATTGTGCAATCAAGTAGTGCTGATCACGCGTGTGCTTTTAATTATGACGTTAGTTGGTGAGTGAGGGAGATGATTGTAGTCTCTTTCTCTGTTTGGGTTGGTTATGTAAGCTGGTGCTCTGCATTCCTTTTTAGAGTGATTAAACGTTTACGACGCGCCAAGGTCAAGTTTACTTCTGTTTTGTTTCATTTGCGCCCCACACTGCAGCAGTGTTTCAGTTTTATCGCCTTGTAAGTGATCCTGTTTTACTTCGAGGTTAATTGGACCCTACAATTAAAACTGTCAATTTCAAGAACGTACTTCCTCGTAACTAAACTTACATTTCTACAAATATACTCAATGGAAATTAATAGTATATTCCGTACCGTGAACTGTAAGTTATAGTTTTTTGGTCGAGAATGTAGTTTGGGATGTCGAGACCCGTAGGATCGAGATTTCCTAAACATTCGAGACCTAAAAAATCACTTACAAGTCGAGGTTAGTAAGCTATTTTTTGCAATACCTGCGAGAATAGAAGAAAAAGAAAAATAGGTTTCAAATTAACAACTGTCAGATTGATGTCAAAAATAAAATTTGAATGATATTTACAAAAAATATATTACAAAAATTATAAATTATTTCCTAATTTTATTGAAAATCCTTAATTTATTGATATACATAATTTAAATTATCTTACAATTATGTCTTATATTTTTCTTTTTCTTATTAAATCACAATTAGACAACTTATTAAAGATATTTAAGATTTGTCCATTGGCAACACTACTACACCACCTTATGTCTGTGTGTCTAACTCGTTTGAAATGCCTCACTCGCTGCGCTCATGAGGCAAACTTCGAACTCGAGAGAGAGAAAGAAAAGCGCTTTCCTCTCTAGTTTGACAATTAACTATTTCATGTCATTTCCATTTTGAGACATGGCAGGCATTTTTTGAGGTCCCCTGAATTTTCTCAAATCGTCTGTGTGTCTTGTAATATTTTGCTTAGAGTTGCTATGAAAACAAACAAATAACTGAATTCTATAGGTCAAACACGTGTCAAGTGTAATTATTTACCAATCCAATTTGTATGTATACGAAAGTTGTGGTGTCCGTACTATAATTTTATACATAAATTTGCACTTGTTTGTCAAAGTGCTCATATATTTATTTGCCATATCTTTTACAAATTTTACTTCGCTACATTAAGTCAGGAGTAGGGGTCGGGTGTGAAGCCATTTGACCTTGACTCGTCAGTTATAATGACTCCCTACTGGGAACAATTTCCATATATCCATCAAATTTGGACCTCAAATTACAACGGACCATTTCCTTCTCATTTCCACCCTAAATCATCTGATTCCAGCGAACAAAAGACTGCCTCGTCCATAGTTATCAGCACCATTTGATGTAATCTCGTTTCTACCCCATAAAACTGCCAACCACCCTCGATAGCAAGATAGCCATACAGTCTTGCAACAAGCTGCATCAGCCCTTTCTGAAGTCAGTCGGAGGTCTGTGACCGACCAGTCTCCCTCTGTAAATTCGTACTACGTCCGAGTCTTGATATCATCTCATTACTGCAGCTAGTGCAGCAGAGCTGTAGAGGAGATATAGATGTGGAACCTGCAGAAGCAACGTCTGTTTCACGGAGATTCTAAGGGTTGTAATGTCGGACTGATAAACGTGGCACAGAGATTAGACTGAGGGTGTTTTTGAAATGGGGATGGAATTAAAGGGAGAGCTTGCATCTTGTATAAATTACTGCGGGTATTTTATGTAATTTGTAGTAAATGTTAAAGAATTACACACAATTAGTTTATATATATACACATTATGAAGTTTGAATGTTCCATAATTACACTGCACACTTTTTTGACATAACGTGAATTTCTGGTTTTAGGTAAGAGGCAACATTTACTTTTCTGTCACTAATAAATTACTATGGATACCAGCTACTGACATACCGTGCCGTTCCAGATAAAATGCAATATAGGTTGCAATGTTAAAGAATTTGTCATCGTAATTTAATGATTTATAAATATATTATAAATATTTCTCCATCTATAACCATATTTGTACAAAGTTACCATTGGGGTAAATAGCTCCGTGGTAACGTATCGGACTGTAATCGTGAGATCCTCAGTTCGAATCCCACTACCTGCAGTTGCCAATTAAAATTTATCCCTGTGGTTCCCCCTCTACTAACAACCTTGGGGGCTATGACTTGACGGCTGGTAATTGCATTTCATACGCAAAAATATATCACTTACCGAGATCTGCGTTAGCAGAGTGCCACACCCTTAATGGGTAAAAGGCTTAATTTAACTATTCAAAATTTTTTTCATTAGTAAATATCTTCAAATTATGATAACATGTTCTTTTAACATTGACAACGTATATTCGGGCCTATCTAAAAAGTTGCTATCGTAACAAATTGCTAATTGTGACAAAAATGAATCGGTTTTTGACATTTAATGAAATACTCTCCATTAAACATGCAGTTTCGATATGATTTTATCACAATTAGCAAGTTGCTACGATAACAACTTCTTAGAGAATTGGGCCCATTGTACTGGAACAGTACGGTGATATGTAAACTGATATCCATAGTAATACATTAATGACAAAAAAGTAAATGTATTACTATGGATACCAGTTATACATAGTTCTGTTCTAGATAAAATGCAACATATGTACCGTTTTTACTCGTTACTTGCGTTCGATGAAGTTGAAAGGAAACACAAAAGTTTAATTATAACTAGCAAAAATGATTCATTTATTTTCACTTATTTATTTAAAATACACAAAATACTAATAATTACATTTATTTACACATCTATTTATATCATCCGATACATATATTTATCTTCACCCGTCGAATATTTATCTGCACTCATTGACGGTACTCAATAGGCTCACAGTTTATCACAGCCTCGAGGCTTATAACAAATTGAGTAGACTAGACGGACAAACTGCCATCATCCTGGCAGCACCTTATATACCACTGTGTGGCGGTCTGTCGAACTTTCCAGACCCCTTCGCGAAACTTCGAAAAACGCTACCGCGTATTGAGCGGGCGTGAGGGCACTCAGACTAGTTTCAATAGGTCTATATTCGTTACAAGATGTATACTTTTAAGATATATACTATTGAAGAAAAAAAATCAAATGCATAGTTAATTGATACCAACCTGGTAAATTTTGTATCTTAGCTGAAACTCACGGAACGTAGAATAGTTTAATTTATTTGTTTATTTTCATAAATTGATAAACAGGTACAAAAAATAACAAATATTTATTTTTCTAAGGGCTGATATTTCCATCTACGAATAAACTTTCGAATAAGTTATTCGTCGAATAATTAAAAAATACACATAAAAAAATGACAGCTAGAAAAATAAGTGTCTATGATTTCGATGCGACATTTTTCATTTATTCGGTAGTTTATTCGTAGACGGAAATATTGGCCCTAAATATTATTGAAAACATCTTTTATTTTCAATATTTTTCGCAGCTGGTTCCATATTTGTAATAACTTGATTTTAATGAGGTAAATAGCTCAGTTCGAATCCCACTGCCGACAATTATCAATTTAAATTTACCCCTGTGGTGCCCCCTCCACTTACATCTTTGGAGGCTATAATATGACGGCTGGTAACCGCACTTCATACAAAAAAATATATCATTTACCGAGATCTGCCTAAACAGAGTGCCACACCCATAATGGGTAAAAGACGTGATTATATATTTCTTTATTTTATTTTATTGTTTTGTGTGCAGTTCTACTTCCAATTTATGTTTTGCATTTATGATCAAATATACATTTAATTTTTATATAGTTTCTTTTGTATTTTTCATTCCTGATTCATTATACATAGACACACATCCATCCATCATTCATCCACACAAACAATTGGGAAAATACTCACAGTACATTTAGAGAAATTAAATCCTGTGTTTCCGCAAAAATTTTGTCATTACAAAAAGTTTGTGAACTATTTATATTCCTGATACAATCAATGTATATGCTGTTCCAAATTTTAGGAAAATAGCGTGATGCTATAGATTTTTTTTATTTAACTAGAGCAGAATGCAGTGTACGATAATATTTTGAATAATTGAAATCAGTGGCACTAACATTGTGAACTAAATATAAAGTGTAAATAATTTAGTGAATACACATATGTAAGAGAGGTATTGGGACAGGTCTAAAATGTCGATAGTGAGTTTTCCACAAACACGTTAAGGGTTCCTAGAATAATTTTCCATTATTTACACGATGGTATCTATGTGTATATGTGTGACATTTTTTTCATCCGTCATGGACTTAACTTAAATTTAATGTTGATATAATTTTTAAATTTCATATTTAAAATTTAGATGTTGAAGTTGCGAGCTGATTATATTTCTATAGCAATTCAACAATAGAAATTGATACATAAATAATTGATTGTTAAAAATTGCTTTCAGAACTCATAAATATAACAGTATTGTTTTTGTATTTAACCTGAAGAAGGCAGCAATTTGTTGCCGAAACGACGTTAAATAAATGTTACATAGGACTAAACCCAAATATTAGATATTGTTATGTTTAAATAATTGTTATTGATGTATGTTAAAATTCGTATTAATAATGTAATAGCTATTAACATTCCTAGCGATGTTATGACTCATAACATCCGTGGTTTGTTCAATAGTTTACCGGTTTCAGAAGATGAAGACATTAATATCATTAATAAATATTACTTTTTGAAATTCTTTTATGAATAACGTATGTCATAATTTTAAAAGGTGACCAAGTAAGTCTGTTTGTTTTTATTTAATACCATGGTTACACTTGTTGTGTATCATAATTACAATTTTTTTTTTTTACTTAAACGTCAAATGTGTTTATAATGGCTAGATAAAAAGTGGATTTTGGCGATGCTGAATGGGGTATGTGACCAATTTTTTTTTCTGACATTACATGATACTAGATACAAAAATAAAATACCCGTATTTTTTTAAATCAATTAATTGTTTATAGTTAACGAGAAATTAATTTTTAAATATTTGGAGAGGGGATTGAGACGTCACTGTGTCTTCTGAATAGATTGCGGCGGTAGTTATGGTGCTAGAAAAAGATCGAGATACTGTAAAGGAAAGAAATAGATATATATCAGCGGGCCATGCGTACGGCCACAGTGACGTCACATATCCCTTCTCCTAAACACAAAATTGCTAATAACTTTACTATTACAAAATAATTTACAGTTTTTATTGTTGTAATAAGAAACTACAATGAAGAACATTCATATTCTATGGCGTATACATTGAAATTCGATTATGGTCACATACCCCATTGCCTGAAAACATTTGGAACGCAGCAGGCGAAGCTCTGAACAGCTTAATGCCGTGTGTATTAATAAACAGCGTTACATTATCATTGTGTTTTATTTTCATTTTCTTAACTGTTTTGACAGGTTAGTAAGGTAATATTACCGTACAACATAAAGTTATGACATACTTACCTGCCTATTTTTATGCATGTAAACATAGGTTTAATCTCCTGAAACCGGTAAAATAAATAAAATTATCTACAATTTTTATTTCAAAGTATTTCTCTAGTTTGTACCATATAAAAGTGTGAAAGGCGGTTACCAGTCTTGAAGTCACGGCTGTTTAATTAAAAATGTCATCTGACGTGTAAAAGATATATTTATGATCGCTGTATGTCATCGTGTAGAATGTTTAGTGACAATGTTTATGAAAAAGGTTTTGTTTGACAAGGATAATAACATAAAATTAAAATTTGTAATTCTCTAGGAAAAATATAGTAGTTTTTATTGGGTCAAAGAAATACTTCTCGATCAAATAATTTAATATTTATGTGCAGTTTTAACCTTGGATTAATATCTCCGTTGTTTTTATTGATTTTTACTTGAAACTTTTAAAATTCTTAACCTCTGCTTCAAGGTTAAATTCCAATTAATTGGTAATGTACTAAATACCACACGAAATTCAATTTAAAACAATCAGCATATTTCATTTTTCTGTCGTTTCAAGTTTAATAGGTCATCGAAGATGAAGATTATGCAACGTTGTGCTGTAGTTTAACCATCATAAATCATTCCGCGTCATACACAAGTTGTGTTACTTCGGATAATAATGTTTCTATTACTAACCAGCTAATTTTCTTACAAAAATTTATGATTAATATTTATTTTCCATTAAATTATATTCGTAGGTAGATACATAACATGCGAATATATCAACTTTGCAATAAAATAAGTATAAATAAGTAAATGCAAGTCTGTTTGAAGAAACTAGTATTTCTGTAATTGAATTGTAAAAATTAAATTGTAATTATATTTTTGTAATATAAAATATGCGAATTTTATATGTAGTTCTCTTAAATAAAGTTCTATTGACAACTTTTGCGGGGATGTTTTTCTAAGGGAAGATGCCTAAAGCATGTAGGTTCAAATATATTAACAGTAGTTCTGTTAGAAATCCTTTCTTAGTATCCAAACCAAACTCAACTTTAAATTGTCGCAAAAATAAACTTATATCAACCGATGGACGACACATCTGCTGCATTAGAGTTCGAAACTCATTTTAACCCTCTATTGCATACTGTTCCCGAACGGGAACATAAAATTTAAAATTTTTTTTTCTTTTCTTATGCAGTTTACATTCATGGCAATCATGTTGTAACATTTGGGAACATTATATACACTTTGTCAATTGCCAATTAGGTTATTCCTTCCAATTTGACCAACATAAAAAAAAAATTTACTGGAAAAAGGATAATTACAGAAACTGAGATATAAAATGTAAAATTTGAAGGAAGCAGTTTATTACCTGCTGATATATTACAGCCAAATACACCTTTACAAAATTTCCAAAAATTTTTTTTATTTGATGTTTTCCTAGAAGAGGTTGTTTATCAAACAATTTTGTATAAAACGCGAAGACGACCCAATAGACCAAAGTTCTATTGTAAGTTGAATTTGTTCATAATGTTCCCAATAGTGAACAAAACTGTAAAAAGAAATTTTTTTTTATTTTTGGAAAAAAATTTATGTAACACACTTATTTTAAATATAATAATATTTCTTTTGTAAAAAATAATGTTTTTGAGCCATTATTTGAAAAAAATTATAATTCATGCAATAGAGGGTTAATACAAATAATAGCGTAAATTCTAAAAGCAATCTGGTACGGTTACTAAATGACTAAATCAAACTAGCACGAAATAGATTCAGCTAGAAAATCGGATTTTATGTTAAAACTGACAGATCTATTTTTAAAAGTCTCATTTATTCAGTTGTAACTATGACAACAAAATAGAATGTAAATAAACAACGGTAGGAAAAAATTGAAAAGGTTATAAATTTAAAACGAACTGAATACTAAATAAATCATCGATTAAAAAATAATAATAGTTATTTATGTATTAAGTGAATAAAGTCATATTTTAACCAAAAGCGAGGCGTTAGCCGAGTGATCTAATTTTCGCAAGTGGTTAATTTGTCTCTTTTCACGTGATGCATATTTTTTTTCTACAATCGTTGCACAATATCGACATTGTTATTCCATTTTTGGTTAGGAAATGTTCAAAATTGTCGCTCTAGGGCGACAAAGTGACATATTGTCGCACTAGCGCGACAAAAACAAAACAAAAATAAATTAGGTAAAAGAAGTAAATGATGCATTGGATTTTTCTGGTAATAACCTTGCTATTGCAAATACAGTTGGCATATACGTACATACACTTCAACTTAATCACCATAAACGTATTCACTCTGTAGACTTTATGTCAAATGTACTCCATATGTCAAATGTACTCCATGTGTCAAATTATGATTTCTTTGAAAATTTTTATTTTGTTCATAAACGTTGTCATGATTACGGTGACATGGGTAACTACAATTTTACTGAATTGTTATATGCGTGACCAAAGATAATTTTGAAAATTAATTTTTTTCTACAGCTTGACATTGTTCAACGATTGTAGAAAAAATATTGTGTGTATCTCGTCGGATAGAGCTTGTTCGGTGCACTTGTCGAGTTGTTGATCTCGGCTTCGCCTCGATCAACAATTTCTCGCCGCCCGCAACAAACAATGCTCTATCCGCACTTGATACACAAATAACTATTCCAACAACTTCCCTTAATATGCTTTATGAATAAAATTAAAATGACATTTAACTAAAAATTTGATACATTTATGTTTCATCTTAGTTTGTTATTGTACATTCACAGTTTTACTAACAGTAGAATTTGTTAGTTTCACTTCATTATCTTAATTACAGTGGAGGGACCTAATTCCCGTAAACACAGCCCTCTGCTCCCTCTACACCGCAATCAAACTGTTTTCAATCTCGTTGTGAAGTGTCTCCATTGTGGTGTAGCCTTTATACTACTCTATAGCGCAATATAGTGTCCTGAGTTCAATTCCCGCCGCTGCTGCCACCACAGCCACACTGATGAATGATTTAGCATCACATTTGGCTGTGCCTAATGGAACTGAAGCTCCCTATAGACTAGCAACTATCAACAAATCACCGCCATTAATATTAATGAAGTTCAAACCGAGAAAAATTAATTATGGGTGACAAAATATGGCCGCCAGAGAGCTCAACGTGAAAATTTTGTGCGATAGTAATTGCAAAAATAAATGAATATATAGTTACGAGGTTTAACACCCCCTATGGAGTAACGCCACTTCTTATGAAGCTCTGTAGATCCTTTTCTGTCAGTTGCAAAGGGGATAAAATCTAAAAATATTATTTCACCTGCACTAGAAAAGTTCCTACAATTTTTCATGGTACAAATAAGTCTACCTCTCTGTTTTGCACTCATTCTATGAACTTAACATGACAGAAATACTGTAGCTTGATATTTGACAGATACAACTGAAACTGACATATTATATTATCTTTTCTATGGTTATTAAGATAACCTATCAGCGAACACTAAGCTGTCATCTTCCCGGCTGCGCACCACTGAAATATTGGGATCATGAAAATGTCGAACGTAATCATGATGTCAGATGTATTAGAAAAGCTAAAAACTAAACTGCAAACAACAATGGGTGGCGAAGAACACAGTTCTATATATGAAATAATTTCATCACCGTTTAGATTCCTTAAGTCTACCAAAAAAATTTAAATAAACTATTAGGATCCTACAAAGCTTTACTTTGTAAATTAAATACAAAAAGAATTTAAAAATGCACGTATTGCATGATATTCCAGAAAACAGATTTAGATTTATTTATTGTAGTTTAATATTTTCTTTAGAAATTTCGTAGAGGATTATAATGTATAATGGTGAATTTGAGAGTTCATTTCTTTCTGTTAAGTAAATAAATAAATATAAAACTGTTTTCTAAAATATCAATTATTTTTCGTTTAATTTTCCATGACCGTAATTTAATTTTCCTGATAAAAATGAATTTTATTTTAATTGGTCTATCGTGAAATATTAATATAACATATTTTGCTGCAAAGTAACCATATAAAAATTTACAGCAATATATAAAAATAGCACTGAAATCCCTATACGCCACATTTCAATTCTACACCATATACAGGCTGGCGAATTGATTTATGGAATATAGGAAATATAATGTAAATTTTTTCATAACGTAATTTTTGTTTAAATTTCATGGCTATCTCTACAAGTGAGTATTTTTATAAAATTTTTAACTTTTATTTTACATGATACCAAAGGTGTAAAATAAAATGTGATTAGTGACTTAGCTGCAGAATTCAATTAGCTACAAGTTTTGTTTGAAGTATTTTGCTCTAAAATCAATAGGGAATGACATATCGCTATATGAAAAAATTTACATTGTATTTCCTAGATTGCACTAATCAATTCACCAGCCTGTATATCCAAGCAATCTGATTCTCTGTTGCATTATCTTTTTCACTGTTTCCTCTTCCCAAATCTTGTTTTATTTCATAGTTCGTTTTTATTATTCATTCGTTTTCTCTTATCTTTTTGGTCCTAATTATATCTTATTATTTTTCCTTCTATTATTCTTAAATCTTCTTGATCTTTTCTTGTCATTGTCATCAGCAGTGTATTATTGGTCTTATTATCATTCGGTAAATTCTCATCTTTGTATCTTTAGTTAAAATCTTGTTTTTTAATAACATTTTATTTACCTGAAAAGTCTTATTTGTTTCCATTATTTTTTTCCTACATTTCTGGTTCTTTTACTCCTTTGCTTCTTAGCATTATATAGTTAGTAGTTCTATCAGGCGCCTAGTTGTGTGCATGCGGCAGGACATGTATGTCACAAGTAAGACGGATCATTATTCATGTGTGAATTGGATCAGATCACTTCGCGATCAGATCAGGCTAGACATTGCGGTAGTGACCCTTGTTCCTATGGTGTCAGGGTCTGGGTTCTGAGACCACACACTCTAATAAAGAAATTAACCATACGTAGTTGTTAATTCAGACATAGCCTACTTCGATCGACACGCACACTTTGACGTTCAACGCACAGGATCGCATTAAGAAAATTTGTAAGCAGTACCTTACAATTTGTTGATATATTTGTACTTTTTGCACATTTCGAGTAACTTATTGCCAATTACAGACTACAAAACTTATGCAGTTTTCTCCAGCGGAGCCTCAATCAATTTTACGTTGAAGGTTTGAACCTGTATATCAACGGTTGTGAGACAATCATCTTACCCACTAAATCAACAACTATTTGCTCTCAAATACAATGTTATTTATTTTGAAACATTTTTTTTTTAAATATTGACCCACCTCGGTATATTGAACATGATTTTGAATAAATGAATCGAACTATGAATGTGGACGAGGTTAAAGTGGTGTTCCAGGATAGGAATATTTCGAAGAAATTGATTGTTGGTTATGTTTCCGGGTTCGTGCTACCCCATTGTGTGGGCCATATTGTAATGATATAAATAAAATATATTAAATATGTCATCACGTCTATTACTCAATGTGGGTGTGCCATTCGCAAATATCGATAAATGATATATTTTTGTACATGAAGTACGGTTACCAGCAGGGTTGGAAAAAATTATGATTTATTTAAAAAAATCATAAATCAGTGATTTTTTTGAATTAATCAAGATTTTTTTGATTTTTTTTAATTTTTTGGATTTTTTAAATTTTTTTTAATTATATCACACAATGGAATAAAAGTAATTAGTATTTAACCAGTTATATGAAAAATACCTTTATAAAATAAGTAGTTTAGTTTATGATTGCACATTTCAACTCAAGTTGTAACACGAATATGAACACTTCACTATTTGTCGCTGTCAAAATTTGGAAAGAACTTGAATCAGTTTTTGATGAAGAAGACTTTACATTGCAACAAGTCAATATTTTCAAAAAAAGATACAAGCAAGCGTTAACAAATTATCATTTTATTGCATACATGCTAGATCCTACAAAAACAAAATATAAATTGACTTCAGAAGAAAAAGAACTAGCTTTAAATGAAGTGGAAAGCATGTATAATAATACTGGATTGTTGCCACAAAACTACAAGCGCAATTGGAACCATTCAAGAAAATTATGTTTGGTATTCACAAAAAGATATTTCGGAAGTAAATCAAAATATAGATATTATAAAACAGTTTTTATGTGCTATGTCTTCATCAGCGTCAGTAGAGCGTGTTTTTTCATCATTTGGTATTGTACACTCTAAATTAAGAAATAAATTAGGGGTTGAACAGGCAGGAAAATTGGTATTCTTGTTTAAATATTATAACTGTAAAACCGGGGTGGTGGGCGGGGGCGAAAATTTTGATGTCACTGAATTCCGTTTTTCACGTAGAATGCGAATCTGCAAAAAAAATTTGGGGTTCCCATTTAAGATTTCAGACTTACCCCCGCCCCACCCCACCAGGTTTGGGGCGGGGGGTTGAATTTGGTGTCATGGGATGTCCCCCTCGAAAATATTTTAGTCGTATTTTTTGGATTTTTCATCCGATGCTTCGTTTCCGAGATATTCCTGAACGCTACTTAAAATGGCCCACCCTGTATATGTGTAACATGTATTGAGTATTGTTAGTAATCATTAAGAAATAAAATAAATAAATATGTCATTACGTCATTTATCCATTATGAGTGTTGCACTCTAAATACGTAGATTTCGATAAGTGATATATTTTTGCACTTGAAGTGCGGCTACCAGCCGTCAAGTAAAAGCCTCCAAAAATGTTAGTTGTTGAGGGGGAACCACGGGGATATATTTTAAATGGCAATTATCGAATGTGCGTTACCACGTAGCTATTTACCCCATAATAAATAAATTAATTACGTTTTTAATCTTCTGTTAGTAAAATATACTGAATATCTTTGTATAGATTGCAAAAATTAATGGGGCCACAAAAAGAAATTAATAAATTTAAAAACAGATAAATATGTATAAAAATCGTGTTACCAACACCAAATTACTATGTGGCAAAATCTTGTCTGTAAAAAAATATTCATCATTAGGAAGGATCGAATTGAGGGTCTTATGATATACCGTCGAATGTGAGACAATGAGAAAATGTGATATATTTCTAAAAAAATGTTTAAACAAAATAATGTATGAGCTGGGCGTTGTTAAATTGTATTTTCGATTATTATGGCGGAATGTATAATTGTATAATGAAGTGATGTAATGGCCACATTAATTCTTCAGGGTGTTGATTTGTCGGGCTTTTGACTTTGAGCCAATCCCGTCCCTGGGGTGGTACAGTCCAGAAACAATCACGCATCAGAGGACTTAAATAACAATTTATAATCGTTTGAATGGTGGCTAGATCAATCCGCGTCCCGAATTGAGTACCAATTTACGATAGCTTTGACAAATGGCACATGTAATTTAAATTGTCATTGGGTGTGAGCCATTATAGCAATATTAATTGTCAATAAAACTCGGTTACGTCTGTAGTACACAGCGTACCGACAGACAGTCGACAGTCGCTCTCGAAGATTGCGATCGGTTTTTATTTTTTTAACGACCTAAATTTGTCAGTCACGCTTTCGTAAAAGCCAATGGGAATTTTATTCTCTTATTCATTTTCTCCCAACAACGTTATCAAGGACTTTATAATTTATTTTCACTCTTTATTTCGGCGTATTTAAATTTTATATCTGCTGTATTCACCGACAAATATACAGCATTGACGAGCTTAAGGCCGTATTCAACGATAAAATATAAGCAATGCATAATATATTTTAGAAATTTAGCGAATTACATTTCACGCGGAACCTATAGGGAATTTTCGCAAGCATCAATAAATAAAGTCAGATGACCTATGGGATTAAGTCCCAGATAGCGAGTGAACTAAATTTTACATTTCGAAAAACACTAGGTATGACAAATTAACTAACTACATTCGAGTATTCTACACGCCTTGATCAGCAACTGTTGTATTGGTAATAAAATTGTATTGAATTATACCAAAATGCAATATTTACTAATCTGTCATTAATTTATTATATGAATACAAGTAATATATCACCGTACCGTTCCAGACTAAATGCAACATAGGTTGCCAATGTTAAATGAACTTATCATCAATTTACTGATTTATAAACAACGTTAAGTATAATAAATATCATTAAAAAATCAATATTCGTAGTTAAATTGTTTCATAAATTTTCAAAAAAGGCAACAATTATAAATTAATCAACTATTTAGACGAGTATAAAAATGATTAAATTCGAATGTTATGAGTATATGTATTTATAAGCCTTTCTAATTTTAATTTTAAGTTCTTCGAAATTTGTATTCATGTAACTTGGTTGGTACAACAATACTGTATTATATAAGCATGTTATTTATTTATATTACAAATATATCAATGTATATATTTTGTATATTTTTATAATAATACTATATTATACAATGAGTTTGTAATGGTGGCATTTCCACATTAGGGTTAAATTTGCAACTCGAGCGTAAGGCAAGTATTATTATTCATTCGTAGGGCTGTTCGATATCTTGTTTTGAATATCGATGTTCGATGTATCGATAACATCGATATATTGATGTATCGATGTATCGACATATCGACATATCGACGTATCGATATATCAATATATGTGTACTATGCTTAATCTGGGTTTGGATTATACTGATACAGAGTGTTAATCAAAAAGCGGATTATAGGCATTTAACATATTAAATCAGTTTTTACCCGCTGCTGTTTAATTTTAGAGAAAATTACTTTAAATAAAAGAGAATTAAATTCTTCATATAATTTCCAATTAGGTTTGATATAATTTATGCCTAGCTCTGTCGGTGTAATTTTCAAAATAATTTTATTTTTAAGTTATATACAGTTCAGTACACAAAACAGAAGCAAATCTTGTTTTATACAGTCTGGACTATATAAATAGAAAACCATCCAAAATAGATAGATTTTATTGAGGGATTAATAATGGTTGAGGATGTCTCTGTGAAGACAAGTAACGGGTGTTCCTAAGATGAAGGCAAATAATTTAAACATCTGGGGTGTTTTTATGGCATGGCATGGTATTGATATATCGATAATCGAAACATCGATATTTTTGTGCTGAATATCGTTGTTCGATATATCGATGTGTCGATATAATATCGATATAAATGCACGGCCCTATTCATCCGAATGGGTAACAGCTATTACAAGCGAATAGAGTACTATACTTTTTCTACGTCAATTTAGCCAAAAGTTGCACATATAGATCTAGTTTAAAAATTGCAATTTAATAACCTTATACAGATTTCATAATCTTGGATATGGTGCATAAGTGATATATTTTGAACATTTCTTCCTGCAGAAGCTCTAATGTGCTATGTGCCATCAGAAGAAAAGTCATAAACGAACATCAGAAAATTGTATTTACTTCTTATTTGCATGGCATCAAATACTGTTACGTAATATAAAGGTACTTGAGAAAGTATCTCAATTCTAAATGTTGTCGTGTTTGCATTCAAAATGACAGATCAGTAGTTCAATAGTCAATAGATGAATTGGTAAAAACTTGACAATTGTTCTTTTTGGTCGATTAAGGCTTTGTACGCCATTATTTATTAAGATATGTGTGTATAAGAAATAGATGCATTATTCAATAGCCGTAGAAAAAAATGGTTTACTGTAATCTATTTTTATAGTTTAGTAAATATGCAACATAACAGTGAATATGACAATACAAGCAAAGAATAATATTCAAGTCAATTTTTGTTAGAAACTATTTTCGAAATGACATGTGTCATAAATATTTTTTTTAAATAGAAAATGTCCGATGTTTAACAAGCCAAAAGCATCAGGAATATGGCTAATGCAAGTAAAACATTTGGTCAATGAATCTGGTGGAATTCCAAAACTATGTTCTACGATACCGGAAACAAGAAATGCTAATTATTAGTTTTTTGGTTATGCGTTCAATTGAATAGCGTTTGATATCACGAGGCCAACATCTTCAGTTTAGGCGCCATTTATAATATTTTAATATTATATTTAGCGAATTTATTGTTTAATGAATAAAATATACAATTCATATACAGTTCACTGTAGTACAAAAGCGTTAAATATTTCAACTTGTCTACTTCTATAACAATAACAAAGTCGTTATTACATCGGTTAAAGTTTAAACGTAGATCGAACACCAGAACAACCGAACCCGGAACTAACGGTTGGCTCGTAAATTTTCAAAAGTCTCCAAAGAGCCGCTTCATCCACGAACCAGGAACTAAAAGTCGAGTAGTAGTAGTACAGTTCTCTGATCGTCCGATCAGGGCCGGATTTACCTCCATCGAACCCTACTTATTATTTTATCAGAAACCTGCATTGTCATTTTCAACGTTACGAGAGTGTTAACACGGTTCTATATCTATTTAGAGAAGTAACAGACATTCTTAGACATTTAGAGCTGGTTGTTTCAGTCGTGGTTAACTCCGTTGTTAAAGTAATAACGTGATTAACCTATCAAGAATCAACGTATATCGTGTTACCAAGGAAATTGATTTATAAGATGATTTTTGATAGGTTAATCACGTTGTTACATTAACAGCGAAGCTAAACACGACTGAAACAAACGGACCTTAGTAATAAAAAACTAGAAATATTATAAGCAAAAATTTGAAAAAGTTAACAGCTTTATGCACCTTCGTGTTATAATAACACAGTACAATACAATTTTGTAACTCAGCTCTCTCTACACATAGAGGTACTGGTACATTTTGCTTAAAAAAAAGGGGAAATCAAACACATAATGCCCTTGATTTGTTTTTATGGTCAGGATTTTGGATATTTACAATTTTAGGTTTTTTCCCGTTGTCCTAATTTGGTTCCAGATAAACAATAAAAGTTTTGTCCAGCTTACAGACGCCTGACAGGTATCCCTAATACTAACAAAAAATTAGTTGAAATGTAGCGGCACGAAAAATTCATTTTTATAACCCTTTTTTTTGGAAAAACAAACAAGTTCTTTTTGTAATTTTTAGAATATTTTTCGGCGAAAACAGGGTTTTACGGGAAAGGAAGAAATATGTTTTAACTGAAAACTAATGTATGTTTAACATAAATGTATCGCGTATTGAACACAAATACTTGTAGATACTAATACACTGGTAAAAAAACGCATTACTTTTATTTTATAAAATTTTATCGTATTCTAAGTAGCATAACTTTGTTAATTTTCATCGTATGAAGTTAATCTAAACCTTGCTCTTTAAAATTCATTCATCATTGTTACGCCAGGACTACCACCAAAAAGCTATGTTTCTGAATCTAATAAAGTCAAACTTGCGTTTTCCAAAAAAATAAGGATATAAAAATGAGTTTCTCGTTGCGTAACATTTCTACTGGATTTTCTTTAGCATAAGAGATACCTGTTAAACGCCTGTAAGTTGAACAAAAGTTTTATTGATCATCTGGAACAAAATTAGTATTAAAAAAGGGAAAAAATTCAAAAAATTACATAAAAACATATTTATTCCAAACAAATAGGGTTATAAAAATGAGTTTTTCGTTGCATCACAATTCTATTGAATTTTTTTTAGTATAAGAGATATCTGTCAAGCGTCTATAAGCTGGATCAAACTTTTATTGATCATCTGGAACAAAATTATGGCAAAAAATTGGATAAAAGCCTTAAAACGTAAAGAAATCTAAATCCTGGCCGTAAAATCAAATCAAGGACATTATGTCTTATTAAGTCTATATAAGCTAGAAATTCGTTTATATAATTTTATGTACTGTATTTAAGAACCAAATACACAAATTTCGTTTTAATATAAATAAAAATTGGTTGACAGTACTGTATTATGGTGCAAGTAACAATGTTATAATTGACGACGGTTACTATATTATAATCTGTATAATCATAGACCGAAATCATTATAGTAACATAAGTCTGTGGTATAATTTAGATTAGATATAACTTCACTTTCTTTTTCCGTTTTTTGGAGCTGCTTTCATAGCTACCAAATTATTGTTACAATTAGCAATTCAAATTAGCAGTTGCGTGTTTACTTGTGAGAATCAATGATAGCGTTCACATCAATAAAACTGAGGTGTTGATTGAGAAGCTTGTAAACTCCAAACTTTTCATTTTCAATTAGTGGATAGAGATAGCGTGCTCTTTCATTTTATTTTATCAGATATATAAAAAAAAACGTAACATCTAACCCTACTTTTATCAAAATAGAAAATAGCACGATGTGAAATTTGTTGCAATTAGTTGTATACATGTTTATACATCAAATACTATACTGTGTAATTAAAACATGAAACTGTTTGTAATTTCTTAAACAATACTTCAATACTTCGATAGACGTCGAGTTAAAGTATCACTAAATGATATGATAATTCTAAGTATAATTCATATTTTAAACCGTTAACTTTAAAAGATACTTCAATTAATTCCTAATTCTAAGTGGTAATAGTAACTGGTAATTCTTTAATACTACATGCTTGTGTCCAGATTACAATGGAATAATAGGCGATAAATGCAAAATTGATCAAATTTATTTATTAATTATGTATCTACCGTAAATTCACGTGTAAACTAAAATATTGACGTGATACTTCTTATGATAAAATATAGAAAACGTGAAATTTTATTTAGGTTTAGGGTAGATATTACGTAAAATTATATAAAAATTTATATTGAGAAAACAAACAGGAGAAGGATTATGAAATACGAGGAAATAAAAAGAGAACTCAATTTTTGGACAATGTGAACAAAAAAGCTAAAAACAAGCAGGGCATCACGAAATGGAAAGAGTCTAGGCGTAAGTATTACGAAAGAAATGGAAATGCTCCAGAAGAAGTGGAGAGGCTGAAACAACGAGGAATAAATATACAGCTAGATGTTTTAGAAAGAGATAGCGATGACTGGAAACAGAAACAAGAAAACGGAATACAGATATCCACATACAATAAGATCTTTAACTTTAAATAAAATAAAATCGAATCACTTAGCTCTAAAATATAAACAGAAAAATTTGAATACTAAGTTCTAATCATTATCAGTATTTAGAGCCCCGTATTTCCAAACTCAGATAAAATAGAGAATAAATTTATCAGTGAAATAAACAAAAAATATCGCAACATTAGATGACATCTAGAATAATAATCATTATTTAAGCTATTGTAACGTTCGTGGGTTTTAAAACGTTTTTATTTAAACAAAAAGAAAGATTATTAACAACAAATAATGAATAATTATTATAATTATCTTACAAAGACCTAACGTATTTAAAGACTTAGGTGTTACTTTCGACCCTGAATTGCAATTCGATATCCATATTAAAGAAGCTATTGCATCCGCTTATAAATGTCTAGGTATGATAATTAGAAATGCACAACACTTTACAGGTAATGCCATTTTAAGATTACTCTTTATTTCTCTTGTGCGTCTCAATTTGAATACTGCGCGGTTATTTGGAATCCTATTTACCTAAATCTAAATGATTCTATTGAAAGAGTACAGAGAAAATTTATGAAATTTGCGGCTAACATTTTAGAAGGGTCTTACCCACCTAGAGGTACATCACAAGAATTATTATTGGATACATTTGATTTGAATTATCTCCATCATAGACGTATAATTGATTCTGTAATTACACTTATTGATTGTCCATTTATTTTAGATAAAATCATCTTCCAAGTTCCCAGGTTAGCAGCCAGACAGAATAGCACTTTCTACTTTAAAACTGCAAGATCAAATATACTATTAAAATCTCCTTTGCATCAAATGATACATAATTATCACAAGATTGAATGTCACGCCGATATTTTTCATGACAGTGTCAGTAGCATTAAGCATACCATCTCATACCTTAATTAGAATTTTACTCTTGTTTACCTTACCCTAGAATTGGACGCAAGTCTGTTGGGTATTGAATTTAATAATAATAATAATAATAATAATTAGAAGTAAAAGTTAATTAACACTGTATTGAAAGACTAAAATAACGAATACAAAAACTTATACACTAACAATTATCACTCCTGCAAACAAACACTATTATTTATATAAACTAGCCGGGGCATATTTATTTAAGACAATATATTTAGGTATATAGTAGCTTCGGAGTCAACTGACTGACTGACTGCTCCCGGTGATTCGCTTTTATATTTCACTTTCCTTGTTTCTAGAAGTGCCTGGAATATTCTCTATTGTGGCGCTAGCGGACTGGTTCGAACAAGCCGGCATTGCGTCATTTACTCGGCACTTTACTTTACCCCATTGTAAATTATTTCAGGAATAAAGTAAGCGGCATTTTATGACCACCCTAGTAAAGTTATATCTAATATTTCTGGTAAATTTATTTGCCGCATCTCTGACAAAAATTCCATGCTAATCTTACAAATTTTCGTTTATTACTCCAGCTCATTTTCACATGAACTATAGCAGTGATGGCGTCAGACACTGACCCAAGCAAGTTTTTTAACTGACTCACGATTGCTAATTTTCGATACTCCTTGTTCATTCAAATACTCATTGCCATTTGCACCAAACACTTAAGAATTTTTAACCCCACTACAAAATTTTAAATTGTCAAACCGCGTCCATTTTTACCCGTTAAGCCAATTGAATTTTAAAGATGTTTAGTACTTAACTCTGGCCCACGGCCCACAAGGTTAGCCATCCCTGAACTATAGCATTTAAAATCATTTGAATTCGAAAATGTTAGTAATACGATTTCAATGCGAAAATGAAATAATTGCAAAGAAAATATGGAATGCCTGACAAAAATAAACAAACCTAGTGACACAATGTAGAAGTACAATCAATAATATATCTATACAAAGAATTCAGTAAATTTTCGTGAGAAAATAACTACACATTGGCAATATACTACGTATAAGAAAGTAAAACAGGTTCAGAAATGTGCACATTCGAATAAATTTGCCGAGAAACTGAACAAAAAGAAAAGCAAAAAGTATTTACGTAATTATTATATCCAGTTTAATTAGAATATTTCACAAGGCGTAAATTTTCAATTATGCCGCAACTGCGTTTTAAATCATCTGAAGATAATCTCTCAAAGGCAGAAGTGAGAAAATTGCAACTGAATGAAATTCAAGCGTAATTTTATTAGCTTTTTACAAACTTTTCCGCGGGCAAACAATACGAATAAAGTTTCACTTTAGAGCAGTTCTTCTCGACAAGAGGAATAAATAAAAATAGAATAAAGTCAGGTCGGGCTTAAGACATCCACATCACATGCTAAGTGGGAAAAGATCAATAGCAATGCAAAGGTAAACGGCCAGACTGTGATCATCGGTTCGCTGATCGTCGAATGGGAATTATTTTCCGTTTTAAAGATACGGCACTGCGGCCAGCACCAGGGCCGGCTCCATCCCTTTACGCGAGTTCAATGGGGTCATAAACCTTTTTTCGTTTTATTTATTTTTTTTTCTATAAGTTTGAGTAAAATGATAAATATAGATACTAATTTTAATATTAAAAGGCATTTAGTTACTAAGATACGATTTTTTGAAATTGGAATCCCATTTCAAATTTTTCGCTTGTGACGTCAGCACCTACATCATTTTGTAAGTTTACAAAACAGGCTCTTGCGGAGAACGAGGAACTACATCTACTGTCATGTTGACTTTCATCTGTTATTGTAATTTGCTGAGGGGTTTTTAGAAATATAGTTTATTGATATTCTCTGGGTAAAATAAAATAACAAATATAATAAACATACGTTTAACTTGAAAATCGTGTTAGGCTGCAACATATGACTTGACATGACAGGTGTGATAGTGAGACCGACACGACAAGTGACATGGTATAGTACATCAAAGCATTTTTATATTTTAACACGTCCAAAACTCTTTGTTTAAAAACGTTATAATTAACGAATACCTAATTTTGTTTATCGGAGTGTTAATTTTAATAATAATAAATAATTATTACAACCCTTAAGAGCAAATTATTATTTGTTATCGACACCGCTTTTACCTTGCCATACTGTACATTCTTTCACAAGATGACGTCACGATTTTGCAACCGCGAAACTATATAAAGGAAATTATGAATGAAAAGTTAAAAAATTATAAGAAATATTGAATAATATGTGACTGAAATGATGTAAATTTTTATAATTTGTAAAAAAACAGAACTTATTTTTAAAAGTGTATGACCCCATTTCAGAACACTCAATCTCATTCAAACTTTCCTCATGACATTGGTATACCTCTAACACCTCGTCCACATTCATATAAGCAAGTTTGTTCCTCAAGTTCGGAATTATATAAGTAACCAAAATTACACCTAATCATTTACCGAATGTTAACGAATTTGTCAAGCAATCAATATACAACTATAAAGGACTGCCGGCTTATAGTGATTTCTGTATTATTCAGATCCATCTCTGGATTGATGATCAGAGCTAAGAATTATAATTTATTTTTTATAATTCGAGATGAATCGTACGGGGCACAAACCCCCGTCCTTCAGATTACTAATTAAAAATCCACAGTCCACACTCGGAATTAGAACCTATGCGATCTTAGAAATTCGCGACGAGTTTTACAAAGGATAGTGCGATAACATGCCCTATAAAACGTGTTTTTATACAATTTTTTTATTAAGGTAATTTTATAATTCTATTAGTTTAAAAAAAATTCAATTATATATCGTGGTAATACAGTTCTGTTGGATGCCCTTAACAGATGCGAGATGTTGAATTTCTAAAGCTATACATTTCTTTTCTTTTAATACCATCTCCTGGACTCTAGAGAAAGGATAAAAATTTCAAAATAAAAACTAATATTTCAACACCAACAACTTACCATTTTGAAGTTCATACGTCAGTTTTGAAATCATTTATACCACCACTAGAAAATTAAAAGCACACAAATTGAAAAATGAAAAACCATTTCGGATCATAAATTATTGATAAAATCTAACCAGCATGTAACTTGTACAACCAAATTTAAAAAATGACATTTGGAAATAATATCATTATTTGATTTTAAGTTTGCTGAGGTTAGTTCTTCGAATAACACTTGCTTTTTTTTTTAAATGTGTGATACAGGTGAAGAATACAGAAGTTTAAAAGGTAATGAAATATTAATTAATAATAATAAAACCAAGTTTTCTACCTTTTGAAAATTCTATTTGCTGTCAATTTTTGTATGTTTTTGTCTGTTTCATACATTTCAAAAAATAACATGCGTAACTTTGTGTGCTTCAAATATAATAAATAAATCTATGTACATGTTTAAAAACTGTTAGAAATAGAGATTTTAATGCATATTTATCATCTTTTTTCGTTACCTCACTACTTTTATGTCCTAAGACAGATATGAGAACATTCCAAAAGCAGGAAAGCGTCTTTTCCAAAGAGGTGTTTCAAAATATGTATTGTTTCTTGACAAATGAAGAAATAAGCCATTCTTTTAATCGTAGAGAAAATATTTTAAAACAAGAGGAAATATATTTGCATATCCGTGGTAACGCATCGGATTGTGGATCGTAAGATCCTCAGTTCGAATCCCAAAGCCGACAGTTGCCAAATTTAAATTTACCCCTGTGGTTCCCCCTCCACTAACAACTTTGGAGGTTATGACTTGACGGCTGGTAACCGCATTTCATAAGCAAAAATATATCACCTACCGAGATCTGCGTAAGCAGAGTGCCACACTCATACTGGGTAAAAGGCGTGATGATATATTTATTTATTTTATTTATCCCTTTTTAGACTTTCTAACTGTAACATACGAGTATCTTCCTACTCAAATTGTTCCGATTTCACAATCATATTGAGATAATAAAATAAACATCTAACAGTATTCTCTGCAACAGTAGCAATGTGTTCATGTTTATTTAATCATGTTTGATGCGATCGCTGTCGCTGTTTCGTATAAAATGGGTCTTTGTATGTAAATGAAACACTTTAATTAATCTGTTTGCTTCTGTCAAATGCAAATTGAATGATTGTACTACTAATATTTTTTGCCGCATGGCTCTGCCTTTGAAGTCTAGATTATTATACTACAAGAAACACAATGCATACTTATTATTTCACAAATAGTTTCACTAGTTTTGTTTTGGCTGTCGAATCAAATAATTAATTAATGTTTTATCTTGTTTCAGGTGAACGCTAGCGTTTGATCGCAGCAAGGATTACAGACTCAAAGTGGATTACATGTAAGTGAAACACGCAAAAAATTAATTACTTGTCAATAGCTTATCTTTCATATAATAGTAGACATAGGTACAGAGCAATTATTACATTTGTATTATTTTTATATTTTTCTGTAAATATAAAAGTGCATTTGACATTTAAGAAGATAAATAAAACACCCCGTCCGCAATTTAAAATAATATAATTTTTATCTTATTTGAATTGAATACTGTTTGTTTACATTGTTTATTTTGTTTGTGACAACAAATTATATTTTTTGTATGTTTGTTACCACCAGTCAGTCTATTTGGTCTGCGTTAATTCATACATACATATACATATGGCATCTATGTAACAGAAAACTCGTACTACATACATAGGTAACAGGCATTTTGCCGCTGTAATACTTTCGTGATTGGTCAAAACCGATAAAATTGAACTAAATTATTTCTTTGTTTTATATCATAAAAATATAATATAATATACATGAGTTTACATTATGGTAATTAATTTGTTTCTACAATACTGTTTTGGAAACTGGGCATTCCACTACTAAAAATTGTTATGGAATCACTAACATTCCATACGCTGCGTATGGAATATTTTCGACGAATCAGAACCGCTTATTAGCGCGACATATGAAGTATCTTGATTCAGTTACTATGGTTACGTCTGTTTGTTTTAATTTGATTTATTTGAGTTTGACGTTTTCAACAGTTTTATATTTGTATTTTTGTATAATTTCCAAAACCTTTTTATAGAAAGTATAGTCTACAACATGTAACGGAATGGCCTATCCCACGCTCGCAAACCGTAGCCTTTGGCTCGGGCTACAAACTTTTTGCTCGCGTGGAATATGTGCCATTCCATTACTTGTTGTAGAATATACTATTACCCAACACCTCTCAGTAATTGCTCTGTAACTTATGGCTTTTTTAAACAATAAGGAAAGTAACAGAATACCCACTTGTGGGTATTATTTTGAGAAAAGTCACTAGTGAGTAATTTTATTTATAACAATAATAATAACACAGAACACCTTGGTAACCACTTCGAATGACATTTTATTTTAAGAAAATTTAAAGCATATGTTACTGTCAAATAATATTTCTTTAACAAATTTTGCATTTATTAAAATATGTTGCATAAAACGTTATACTTCACAAGTGGGCAAAGTGGAATTGCCCACTCGATAAAATTATCACGCTCAGCCTTCTGCTTCGTGTGCTAAAATTCCTCTCGTGGGTAATTCCTTAGTTTGCCAAATTGTAAAGTAAATTACTATTTATAATATGTTTCTTCAAAATCCACTACGGTCACAGAACCTATTACACGATACTATCAAAACATAGGGATTCAAAGATACTAACAACAGACGATGCGAAAAGAAGACCAAACAACAATATTTCGCTTTCAGTGTGGAAACGAAGAAAGGCCATTGCATATACGAGTAGTAGACCAAAAAAGTGAGAAACTACTAAATCTGCGAAAAGGAACAGGAGAGAGGACTAAATAGAACGGAAGCGCTATTGGAGAAGGAACCGAGATTCAAGTGTTTATAGATTAATGTAATTAATAATAAACTTTGTAAGATTCAAATCCCAAAGGAAGAATAAAATATTCTAATTCTAATTTAAATATATCACTTTCCGAGTGAAAATAGAAATAAAACAATATTAAATGAATGATATTGCCTTCCATAATAAATTGAATTACAGCTATCAAATTCGAATCGAGTTTATTTATTTTACGATGTATCAAACATTACTGTCAATAATTCGACTGTCATTTGAAGGAATAAGTTTTATTTACTTTGAAAGGAAATTTATTGGCCTTTCATGAAAACGAGCTTTACTTTGGAGAATGTTAAAGGAAAAGTAAAGATAGACAACAAGACCGCTGAAACTTTAAACATCAGCATCGGAGTAAAACAAGACGGTGCACTTTCAGTACTATTCTTTAATATTGCCCTAGATTTAGGGATTTGCAAATAAAGAATAGTGGTAATGCAGCGAACACAATGATAAAAATTTATGCATTTGTGAGCGATATAGTTTTGATTAATGGTATTAGTTAACTAATAGAAATCTTAGATACCCTAGATTAACTAACAATGATAACTTATAGTTTCAGTTTGCACAATCCAAGTTTAATTTTTAGCGGTAGCTTAGATACCAGATATTTTTCTAATCGTTTGCACAATTACCTAAACTTCGTTTAAAATAACGTTTAAGAATAATTATTTAAATCGTGAATGTTGATAGTTTAACTGTCGAACTTCATTTAGTGGTGTTCATTATCGCGAAAGAAAAAATCTGGTGTGGGCACCACACAACTTTCTTATACAATTAAAACCAGCTGAACACATATGACTTGTTACTTGCGTATGACTTTATTTTGACAATTATTTGATATATAGATGTTAAACCTGTTTAATAGAAATTAATTAATATCTAGTCTTCACTTTCACTTTTATAATATTTCAGACGACACATATTTTTGACACTTCACAAATATTTGACACGTTTGACACATAGATATTAAAAATGTTTTAGTTTTTGTTCCCATTATAACTAAGATTATAGAAATATATTCTTGAACATATAATTTAGTTTTTCTCAAAATTAAAAGCATGTACAAATAAAGTGCAAATAACATTTTATATTCCAAATATTTTTGCTAACATCCTTCATTCAAAATTTTTTCTCATAGCTTATTCTACTTTTGAAATAAGTAGAATTTATTGTTTTGTGTGTCCTCTAAACTTCCTCTTCCAGTTTTTCAGTTTCATTCAAAATCAACTCAGCTCTTCATTTTTTCATGAAACTTATAAATTCCAAGTTTCGTTTACATAACTTGTCTCGTTCATGAGATATTCCGCACACGGACATCCATCCATCCATCCATCATCACACACAGACATCATTGAGAAATTGGGCTTAACGGATTCAATGGACGTCAAAATATGTATTTCCGCAAAAATCTCGTCAACGATATTTTTCGTGATTCCAATACTTCCTTATACTTTGTATAAGAAAGTAAAAATTGTTAGTAACTTATATTTACTTATGTTTGTAGACTAGTTAGAAAAGTATATGAGAAGTCAAATTTATATGAAGGATTAGAAAACAAATAATGTTTCATGTGATTTCGTTTATCAAAGAATGTATTTCAATTTCTTGGTGTAAGAAATGAATATATGAAATGTATGATGCATAATTTAGTAATAATTCATACTATTTTTAATTACCTTACAGTTATTTGGAATAATAACGTTTCTACAATGAAACAGCTACTTGTATGCCTACGACTATTTGCTACAGGAGGGCATTTGTAATAATAATGGTATATTTTGGAGAAATGGATGTTTCTATTGTCACGAATCGTAGTACGGGTATCAGAGGCAATACTAATTCTACACAAAACTTTTATCTTCATATTACATATTCTGCAGTTTAAATATTTACAGGTTCGCAGGTCTAATTAAATCCAATTTACTTTCAATAGTACAAATCAAATATTTTTTTTTCAAGTGTATATTCATATATTGCTACTGCATATACGACATAGAATTTTATCATTTTGTTACTAATACAATTATATTTTAGTTCTTTCATATCCCACTAGTGGTAGCACCTACAAGGGCAGTTGTATTGTGTTGCAATTGGTTATGTCATATTTTATTGTTTAAAATGGCAGAAAAACGACATACTTTTATTTTATGTACCTCACATTTACATGGAAATACTTGAAGAAAAAATAGTATGCCACCCGGAGTAGAACAGTCTTTTTGTGTTTCACTCAATTTACATAGCCTCGGCTCAACACAAAAAGTACTCAACTCCTAGTGACATAATATACTATGTATATCCTTCCTGTAGTCATATAAGTTTCCGAATCATAGACAATGACTAAGAAAGAAGAAAACGTATTACTATGATTTGCAAGATTATGCGATTTAATAAATATTTAAGTAAACCTATCGAGTTTGCTGTCAAATTAATGGTCTAGAAGAGTTGTTCTGTATTATAGTATAAAAAATTACTTTTGCGTATTTCATACTTTCTTTTTAAATAACTAATCGTAGTTTCAATATTTAGGGAATTGTGTTAGTTTAAAATGAGATTGTTAATTGCAGAAAAATGAGAGTAGACGATTTATACAAAATATTCTTACAATCTTTTGTGTTTTTCTATTTAGTCTATTTGGTATTTTTTGACATTATAATAATTTCAGCAGAGTTACATCATTAAAAATATAAATTATAGTGTAATTTTACATGCCCAAAAATATATCACCTATCGAGATCTAGGTAAGCAGAGTGCCACATCCACGAATATATATTTATTTATTTATTTTATTTTACAGCACTCGAATAAGTTATAATCAAATTCTTTTGGGTGCTGTAATAGCTCTGTTATAGACGCAAAAGAGGAAAACTAAATTATATATTTGCTAACTTAATTTAATAATCATGATTATTGCTATGAAACATCCAAATAACTGAGTTATCTGTTCTGTATATTAAACACAGGGTGTAGAATTGAAATGTGGCATATAAGGGTTTCAATGAAATTACTTTACAACAAAAATGTAAATACGAATACAAAAGTTGTTCAGAATTTAAAAATGCATGTAATAAATAAATATAAACATGTTTTAAGAAATGCCATATATTTTTTTTTTGTATAATAAATATAAATTTTAATTTGATTGATATATCATGAAATACTAATATTTTGGTATCCAACTGGGTCTTCTTGCATTCATTTTTAAATTCTGAACAATTTACCTTTTTACTGTAAAATGATACAGGAATATACAAAATAGCATTGACTGTACTACCTGTATATTAAACTCTTAAACAATCAACTACAGATTGGTATGTATAAGGAAATCGTATGGTGAACACATCAGGGTTTTTTTTAGTAATAAAATCATATAGCAAGACCTTAAAATCATTTGACCATCTCAAAAACCATGTGTTCTCCAACGACGCGTATATGCATCGATTTCCTCTTCCGGGGCATAAAATTTACATACCCGGAGTCACCGGAATCCGCAGTGCACGGCCGGAACATCATGGAGCACATGGAAACCACTTGTACCGTATACAGCATATGGTTGTCCACAAATGACATTTGCGCGATCAACGACACCAGCGTCGAAGTTGCAGCTTAACCAGACGAAGTTCAAGTGCAGCATGAAGTTGCTGGGAGTCAAGGTATATTGTATTGATTATCGATATTATCCTTGGTACGCAGTATGCAAGTTTATTCATTGTATAATAAAGTTTCGCTTCTGTTTAGCTGCAATAAGACGCAAAACAGAATATTGTATTTGCATTTAATATCAAATTTTATTAAAATGTGTCAAATACAAAAGTTAGGCCCTGTTTTTCAAGAAACTGTGTTTTTGACATTTCTTGTATATGGTTAAATAGAAATAAATGTTTTTTTAATACAAAAAAAAAATGGTGCGACTTTGTAGCGCAAAACTTTGCAGAGCTATGTGGCGGCCAAATACGAAATTATCCATTTTTTAGGTACGTAATGAATACTTTAACCTAAAACTATTGACATTTGTTCAAACATTCCATTTAATGTAAAATTGTAGTGTATTTCACGTTATAATCATTAATGCGTATATTAATAGATCAGTTTGGCAAAGAGAAACAATAAACAATGCCATTATTTCTTTCCCTCATTTGAATTTTAGTTTTCCTATAAATAATGAATGCTATGACACAAACTTTTTGAACGTACTGTACGACAAGGATGTGTCGCTATCTCTCTCGGCTCGCATTTAAGCTACTAGTGTGCGTTCCAGTATTACTACATTTCAGTGGTCACACCTCAATAAGATAATATGTTATATTTCGTTATAAAATTTATCTATATTTTCAAAGAAGCGCTGCACCAATTAGAAAATATTAATATCTCTGGAATAATGGTGACAAATACCTTATTTTTAAGGTGTTTAATCTATAAATTAAATTAGCCTGTTTAAATCGGGTACACCAGTATAAATATCAAAAAAAAAAAACTCCATATATTTTAATTCCGCTATTACGTCGATCTTGTACAAAAACGTATAAATATTTCGATGTTTAGGACCTATATTGGTTTCTTCTCTATTCCTGGACTCATCTTCAATCGGAAGGTAATACTCATACATACATAACATCACGCTATGTCCCACTTAGTGGGGTAGCACGAACCCAGAAACACAGTCAACCAACAATCAAACATCCTCCAAACATTCCTATCCTGACACACCGCTTTCGTCTCGTCCACATTCATAGTGCGATTCATACATGCTCGTTTATTCTTCTCACTCGGAATCATTCGTTCAAGCAACAAACCATCAATCATACCCAACCAGTTATTCCTCGGACGCCCACGCAATCGTTCACCTTCAATCTCCCCCACATATATTAGTTTCACCAACCTTTCATTCGACATTCGCTCAACATGTCCAAACCACCTCAACTGACTCACTCCCACTTTCATAACAACATTCTTCTCAATCTCACACTCATCATAACCAATGTATTCTGTATACGATCACGTTTCCTATACCCACATACTCCTCTCAAATATCTCATTTCTACAGCAGTTATACGTCGTTCATGCTTCTTCATCCACACCCAACATTCAGAACCATACATCAATGTAGGCACTAACACACTACCCTAAAATAAACTTTGTATTTCGGTATAATGCCGTTCGGGTTCTGAAGGGTTTCACCTGAATGACGTAATTTTGGTACACTTAAATATTTGTGCCGCAGGTAGTTTGGTGGTTGTGATCCTTTCCAGGATATAGTAGAAATAACATTAAAATGGCCAATAAAATTAGACAGCGCAATCACCGTATAATAAATGAGAAGATTCTGCTTCCGCGATAAGATTTAAGAAAACAGCTTAACGAATCTCCCCACAACTTCCCGGGTACTAAGTTAGTTACCGCTCCCGTAGTTTTAAGCGCGTTCCTCAATGCAGCACGATTTACAGCGCAGCGTCCAGAGTGCACGTAACTTTTTATAAATCCTCAGTCTTGCAGTCTCGTCCTCATCTCGTGTATCTTCCTTGCACTTGCGTTCGTCTTATTGTTCGTCTCGGGGTTTTTCCTTGCAATAACACTATTTCTTTGCAATGTGGTCACTCCCATTTACACTTCATATATTTTTCTCTTAGATTTTTCAACGCCGCCTGCGTTTTTCTGCAGCTGCATACGGAAGCGCAAAAACGAAGGGTAAATAAAAGTGGCTGCTTAACGAATCAGCAGAATAATAGGGCGCCGAGCTGAATTATAATTTTTTCAAAAACGAATTTTTGTTGAGATTTAAAAAATAAATACCGTTAGATGTACCATTAAAAAATTTTATTTTAAGAAGATATAATTGCTACAAATAATTAATAAAAAGAAATTTTCTACAATCGTTGCACAATATCGACATTGTTATTCCATTTTTGGTTAGGAAATGTTCAAAATTGTCGCTCTAGGGCGACAAAGTGACATATTGTCGCACTAGCGCGACAAAAACAAAACAAAAATAAATTAGGTAAAAGAAGTAAATGATGCATTGGATTTTTCTGGTAATAACCTTGCTATTGCAAATACAGTTGGCACATACGTACATACACTTCAACTTAATCACCATAAACGTATTCACTCTGTAGACTTTATGTCAAATGTACTCCATATGTCAAATGTACTCCATGTGTCAAATTATGATTTCTTTGAAAATGTTTATTTTGTTCATAAACGTTGTCATGATTACGGTGACATGGGTATCTACAATTTTACTGAATTGTTATAGGCGTGATCAAAGATAATTTTGAAAATTAATTTTTTTCTACAGCTTGACATTGTTCAACGATTGTAGAAAAAATATTGTGTGTATCTCGACGGATAGAGCTTGTTCGGTGCACTTGTCGAGTTGTTGATCTCGGCTTCGCCTCGATCAACAAATTCTCGCCGCGTGCAACAAACAATGCTCTATCCGCACTTGATACACAATAGTTATTTCAAATAGTTTCAAAGAAATCACAATTTGACACATGGAGTACATTTGACATATGGAGTACATTTGACATAAAGTCTACAGAGTGAATACGTTTATGGTGATTAAGTTGAAGTGTATGTACGTATATGCCAACTGTATTTGCAATAGCAAGGTTATTACCAGAAAAATCCAATGCATCATTTACTTCTTTTACAGAATTTATTTTTGTTTTGTTTGTTGCGCTAGTGCGACAATATGTTACTTTGTCGCCCTAGAGCGACAATTTTGAACATTTCCTAACCAAAAATGGAATAACAATGTCGATATTGTGCAACGATTGTAGAAAAATAACTATTGTACAAGGCATGCTTTATTAAATTTAAAATCGACCATAAATTCTATAATAATCTGAATTACGCCACCTTAGGATGTTAGGGGGGAGTAGGAATAAAGTTGAATGGCAACAGTTGATTGTGGGATTCGAACTTAGAATCTCATGATTCACAATCTGATGCATTAGCATATCAAGACATGTATCTCATAATTCTGAAATAAATATGTATAACATTGCTCCATTTACTAATTTCGGGTATGGTTCTATGCTCAGAGCAAATCTCTCGGTATAGAGGATTTATTTCCGCGTATGAAATGTGGGTAGCGTTTTTTAATCATGATCCGCAAAGAAGTTTCTGGTGGAGGAGCCACAGTTTTAATTTTTCCAACTAAAATCCGCAAAGATTTTGGTAGGGGGGAGTCTATCGGCTGTATAATTCTAATTGAGGATTTCATGATCAATTACCATGGACCTTTATACCTTATTTAATTTCTTATACGCAATGTATCAAAATACAGGATTTATGAAAATTATCGATGACGAAATTTTTGTGAAAATACGTATTTTAAAGTTTTCCGAATCAGTTTTGATCTTTTCTCAATGACTTTTGTGTGTTTGTGCGAATGTGTGTGTGTATTTCGTGTGCGTGTATGACGATTTTTTCGTTCACGATAACACTAAATCTATTAACTATATCATTTTCAAATTTATAATTTGTATGTTTAAGTTACTAACTGAGAAGATTTTCGATAGCAATCCATCAACCTGAGTAGAAATTTACTTAAAAGCCAATGAAGTTTTTCAAACGTGTTGTACGTTTTACTCGTTACTCGGGTTCAGTGAAGTTGAAAGAATTCACAAAATTTAATACAACTAATAATTATTATTTATTTACTCCTGTGGTTCCCTCTCCACTAACATCCTTGGGGGCTATGATTTGATTGGTAACCGCATTTCATACGAAAAAATATATCACATACCGAGATCTGCGTAAGCAGAATGCCACACCCAAAATGAGTAAAAGGCGTGATGATATATTTATTTTATTTATTTATTTGTTACACACGAAAACACTAATAATTACATTTATTTACAAAACATCTATTTATTCCAACCGATTTATTTTCACACGTTGTATATTTATCTGCTTTCACTGACGTTTTATAATAGACTGTCTAGACATAACTGCCTGCCGTTAGCCCGGCAGCCCCTTATATACTCCTGTGTGGCGGCCTCTCGAAAATTCCAGCCGCCTTCACGAAGATTCGAGAAACATTCCCACATACTGATCGAGCGTGAAGTCACTTCTTCTGGTTTCAACAGATCTATAATTATTATAGTATATACTAAATGACATTAAAATTGCTGTCACGGTATTCTCAGTTCAAAATTATAAAGTGAGTAAATAATAATCGAGGATACAGTCAACTGTCTTTATTTTCTACAAGGCCGATGTTCGTCTTTCGGTATGTGAAGCATTTCTAAGATAAACCTTTTATTAAACTGTTTTTCCGGTCAACTATGCTTATATTTTCAAAGTCAAACATGTGGTTCTGTTCTTTGCAGTATTTTGTTAGCGCACAGATGGTGGTAGTGTTTGACACAGATTTTGTCGCGTGTCGGTGGTGTTCTTTTATTCGTGTTTTAACATGACGTTTTGTCTGTCCACTATTAATTAAAACGCGAATAAAAGAAAACCTCCGAAACGCGACAAAATTTACATCGAACACTACCAACAACTGTATGCTAACACAACACTGTGAAGAAAAATGCCATACATGTTTAAGCATAGTTGACCGGGAATTTTTTTTTTTTAAATCTGGTGTGGGCACTACACTACTTTCTTATACATATAAAACCAACTGATCACGTATGATTTGTTCCTTGAGAATAACTTTATTCTGACAATTATTTGACATAGTTAAACCTGTTTAATTTTTTGTACTCATTGTAACTATGGTTTTATTTTTAAAAATCTGATATGGCCAGCACATAACCTTCCACCCAATACTACTCTTAAACGGTGCAAAATAGTATTAGATGATACAGAAACATAACTTCTTATTTGTTTATTTTCTATTTATATTTGATAATTTTAATTTTCTTTCGTATTTTTATTTAATTTTTTGACATATTTTACTAAGAAAACAGCTTCACAATCACAATGACATGTCGCATTTCATAAAATATTGAACATTTTTAGATGTTTCCATGGTGTTCTAGAAATGCAAGATTTGTGAAATCTAATTTCTTTATATTTTACTATCTCTAAATCTAATGAAGATTATTAAAATTAGTGTAATCAAAACACATGTAAAATTAAATATTCTTCAATTTTCAAAATAACATAAATAGTTGAAAAAGGAAATTTAACAGTGTTTTTCACGAAAAACTGTTAAGGGCTTCAAGTAAACTACTTCCGGTTGACCAATTTTATCCAAAATCAAATCAGCACTTCATTTAAATATAAAAAGCAATAATTCACCATACCATAATTATTTTTAAATCTGTAGCACCTATGTTGACATTTAAGTAAACACCTTTTCTTTATCTAGCTAAAAGGTAATATTTTAGATAGACTATTTTAGGCTGCTATTTCGCATTAAATTTGTTAATAAATGTCATTTCAAATTGTACCCTATATTATTTCCTTCCTTTGGTCAGAGATTTGTTATAAAATTGAACAGATATGAAACTGTAAATAAGTTGGTACTTGATGCACTTTTAAACCAAGATAAGTTTTAACGTTTTTAATTTATATTATTAAAAAGATAAGTTCTAGTTTAAACAATTGTTCTATTTTTTAATTTTGTTTCATATTTCAAAAGGATGTGGTCAATTATCTAAAGAGAAATTTGTTCAAATATTGAACAGTAAATATAATCGTGATAGCATCCTTTAATAAATATAAAATATCGGATATACGCGGCTAATCGTCGAATTATATATACCTACAGATATCATCAAATTATGAAGTCGACAAATTATCTACATAGATGTTGGATTATAATATGATCGTCAGTGGCCTTGTTTTGCTTTCTTTCAAATTTGTTAAAAAATAGCTACACGTTCAGTATGAATTAATTCGTATAAAAAGGAACTAGTAGACGAATTCGGCTAAAGAAGTAACTTGAGAAAGCGATCGTGTAGAAATTTCCGGTAGATCTCCCGGATCTCCTTGTAGGTAAAGGGTAGTTTCTTACGTGAAAATAAACACTGATCCTCGATAATATTTGCTCACCCACTCTCAGGGTGAAAACGTATTAACCTCAAATATTTACCGACGTTGGATATAACTTGTACTTTGTACCGGTACCACACCTACCATCAAACTTCCTCTTCAACTTGTCTACGTTGCTTAGTTACATGAGAATGTTTTTAATTTTTATTTTCTACCTTAGTCGATTGTTTAGCAAATAAAAGAGTTTGAGTTAAACAATGTAACTTGATATTAAACCAACGGACCGGAAACCTGTTCCATTACATCTATCAAATAGATAAATCTTGTTTTTGTTGATGTCTCTGTTGAAGTTTTTGACCTCATAGGTGATGTAATAGTTTATTATGAACTTACTGGATTTTCAAGACCAATTCATATCTTGTTTTTTTTTTTAATTAAAACACGGTGATAACGTGAACCACAATTTGAATTTAAGGTATTGTATGGTTTGTTTTGATCGGAAGATATGCATTAGAAGGGATTTGCGGGGACGGAAGTCTTGCTGTATAGCGGGGCTGCAATATTTGAAACATTATTTACTACTCGTATCTTTTATGTAACAACTAATGTAAATAATATTAAAATTAACGTTTATTTGCAAAGTTTATTTTAAAAGAAAGACTTCTAGTAATTGTTCAAGTGGTTTTATTGTTTTATACCATTTTAAAGAGATATATAGAAAATAACATGAAATACAAAATGACACGCTCGAAAAATGTAATAAATTGTAGGTATAACCAGTACTAATAGTAATAATACAAAGATATAAAAGTATTGTAAATCAAATTATGGCGAAACAAAACAGCATTATCTAAATACACAAAATTATATTATAAGTAATATTTCAACATTTACTTATATTTTTACTTGTAATTTGACACAACACAATAAAGTATAATTTTCTTTTGAATTTAACCCTCTCTTGCATGAATTATTATTATTTTTTTTTTAATAAGGGCTCAAAAAATTATTTTTTAGAAAAGAAATATTCATATATTTAAAATAAGTGTTACATAAATTTTTTTCTTAAAATAAAAAAAAAATAAATTGTTTTTTAAGTTTTGTTCACTATTGGGAACATTATGAACAAATTCAACTTATAATAGAACTTTGGTTTATTGGGTCGTGTTTGGTACTATACAAAATTGTTTGATAAACAACCTCTTTTAGGAAAACATCATATAAAAATTTTTTTGTAAATTTCATAAAGGTGTATTTAGCTGTAATATATCAACAGGTAATAAGCTGCTTCCTTTTACAAATTTTACATTTTCTATCTGAGTTTCTGTAATTATCCTTTTTCCACTTCAACTTTTTTTCATGTTGGTCAAATTAGGAGGAATGACCTAATTGTTAATTGACAAAGTTTATATAATGTTCCCAAATGGTTACAACATGATTGCCACGAATGTAAGCTGCATAAAAAATGAAAAGAAGAATTTAAAATTTTATGTTCCCGAATGGGAACAGTAAGCAATAGAACGTTAAAAACTTATCAAGTAAATTTCAAACACAAGACAAGTCACAACCTCAAATCAAGTAGTGACAGATATAACAACACAACAAACGTTACCAGCAATAAACCACGACTTCCAGCCCCGCAAGTCCTCCCTACCGCATATGTTCCGATCAAAACAAGCAATACTGCGGTATAGGGAGCTACTTCTCTAGTCAGTGTATGCTCATTGCTCGAAGATCAAGAGTTAAAGTAAAGTTTTGATACCAACATTCATCTAGTATAAAAAGTCCCTTTACATTAACTAATTGGACAGCTTTAAATGACGTCATCAATAGCTATTTGTATTTTTAAAGCGCAAAATATTTATGTTGGTATTATAGGAGACGAACGAAAAAATAAAATTCCTCAGAAAACAACAACTTTACGTTGACAAATTCAAGCGTCAAAAGCAACTTTCTAAAGTAGTCGTCGGATTGTTTCGAATTACAATATGTCTCCAGATACCCAATTGCAAATTTATTTCTAAAATACAAATTATTTATCATTCAAGTTGTTATATTGGGGTCTGTGACCTAATTTTGTTTTTTTTTTTCTTTTTTAAAGGAGAAGGATACGTGACGTAATTATAGTACGAGGAAAATTGACATACTTGGAGAGCATGAGATAGATACAAATTTCATCTTTGTTATTGTATATTTACAGGTAAGTAAGTTCCTATGCTTTTTTTATAATGATATAATAGTTACATACGTTATAAGTCTAGTAAATGAGCTATTACGATACGAGAAAGATGTTTCCGGGCGGAGCAACGAAGGAATCGAGTTATGAATTTTGAAATGAGTACCGTGCTTTCTTTCTTAAAAACAATCTGGTGGTCAATAAGGAAAATGATATTGGAGATCAAATCCTATTAAAATATTGCTTAGCAACGATACAGTAACGTAAAAATAACAATATTGTAAAATTACATTTACCGGACTACATACGAATGTGAAACAATGTGAAATAATAATATATTACTGTATGAGGGATTATGACAGCCATTATTCACGAAGATGATTATCTGAGTGTATAATGACCATAATCCCGAATAAAATACTATTGGGCTTCCAAAATTAAAATACGCTAACTAGTGGTAGAAAGCTAAACTAACCATAAGGTACAGAAATTTCATTGTATTTTGAAATTAATTGTTATTTTTCAAAAATTAATAACAATAGTAGTTATTTTAAGAGTATTCCAATGTAAATATAACATTTGTTTAAGCCGTATTATTTAAATAAGATTTAAAAATGAAAGGTTCATCGTATTTGTAGATTATAGGTTAAGATTGAATTTTCTCCAAAAAACCTATAAAAACAGGAAAATTTGTAGTGTGTATGGCAACAGTTCTGCTGCCAATAAAAGCAAACTACCAATACTAATGCAAGCATTCGCCATGATAAGATATCATACCAAATGAATTTGACATGAACCTTTTGGGAATTTTGATCAACGCCATCTCTTGATAATTTGGAAGCCCAATAGTTTTTCGCTCCTGTAAATATGTTTTGAAAATGATCGAAATTGGTTGAAAACACACATTGAAAAACTTCAACATAAAAATACACAATGACAACTGACTACATGTCAACTGTCAGACGGCCGCAGCTTACTGATCCACATCAAGTCTTTAAAATAAACGTGAATTATGAATTTCTGGTTCTGCGATTGGTCGAGTGGAGTGAATTATGAATCATACATAATTCTCTATCGTGAGTTATAGGTACTATAATTCACCGAAAAAATTTAAATAATGGGGATATATTTATACAGGAGTAGAAAAAACAATACAATATTTTCACGGGTAAAATGAGGTTACTAGCAGTTTAGTCACGATCCCCAAATTTGCTAGTAGAGAGGGAACCACTGGGATCAAGTTAAAATGTAACTACCAGTTGTGGGATTCGAACAAATAATCTCACAATCCTTAATCCGATGTGTTACCACAGAGCTATTTATTCACAATTTTATTATTCAACGCCTCTAAACAAAAAATTCAGAACATTCCGAGTTTACAGTCGCACTGAAAATTTGAGAAACACTTCAGCAATATTTATAAAATAATGCTAAATTGTTTTCATACCTCTCTACAAATTAATTTCAAAGGAATGCGTGGTTTAGATTTAATGATTAATTTCAAAATGCAACTAATTAATCCCGTATGGAAATGCGTTAAACATAAATTTAATAATGTGGATAGAAACCAAATACCAATATTTGATATAATTATAGTGAAGGTAAACATTATTTTAGTGATATTTGCATTTAACCATTGCAACAGAAGTGTTAGATATACATTCACCAAAACATACAATTTGCAATTAAATGACGCATTCTCATTATTATCATTAACAACACAGATTAAATTTCAGATAATCACCATTTACATATTTCATTATAATTATCGGAAAACACACTGAACATAAATTAACCGCAGTTTAATGAAAAAAATACAGCGAATTCGATTTTGTATTTACTTGATTTACTACTCATAATTTGTCAATGTGATTCGTGATAAGCGATTTATTTTAGTTTTGCTGCAGTGCATCAAATTTATCAGTAAAAATGATAAATAGAATGTATTTCATTAAATTTTGCCAAGCCGAAAAGACGCAGAGTTCACGGGTCAAATGCAATAAAATATTGTTTTTACACTTCTAAGATAAATACATTTATTTTGATATTTGTCAACCGCATAATATTTCATCACGCTATTCAAATAAGCTTTGCAAAATAATTAAGTAGCGTGTAATTAATTTTGAAACTCAGTTTCTCTTACACATATAATTAATTTTACTTTTAAAAACTAGAGAGAAAATTTATAAAATGATATTTTAAATTGCTGTAAAATTAATTTTTTATATATAATTAGATAATGAGAATTTACTAGACGTGCTCCATTATTTTAACTACAAACTATATGTGGGTTGAATCTATGTTTAAATCTCTGAACAGTAGGTCTCATTATAAAGATAATGTTATTTTGTTTAAATTACATCGAAGTTGTAGGGGTAACTTTTGCTACATTCATAGCATGTAATTCACCTTTAAACTTAAAAACAAGTGACAATCAAGTTTCTTCTGTGTGGGTTCGTAAATTATTTTCTGTACATTACAAAACAACAACGAAAAAGAAACTGAAAAGCAAATAAAATAAATCTTTTTATTCGTAATAACTAAGCTCCTTAAGAAATGTAAGTAACGAATTTTGAGTCGGCGTTCGTTGATTGTTTTGTTTAGTGCTAACTCAAAATTAGTTACATTGGTTTAAAAGAGCTTAATTTTTAAGCCTAAAAAGGTTTATTTTATTTTTCGCTTTGCAGTTTCTTTTTTCGTCGGTTTAATTGTTTGTTAAAAGTACTCTGCCTATTTGTCTACCTTTAGGAGTGTTTTTTTTATAAATTCAAATGGAACCAACTTCGAGGTATACCCTATTCAAAAAAAAATGATATAGGATAACCCAGTACAAAGTAATGAGTGGTACAATTGGTAAACAGGTGAAACATTACAATCACATTATTTTTATCTCTGATGATTCGTGGTCTCAAGTATATAACAATTTCTTCGTCACTGGCTGATTAACTCATCAGATGAGAAATTTTATTCATTACTGCTCAATAAATTTGAGTTAGATGACATTTTCGTAAAATAGGAGAGCATGTTTGTAACTCTCAAATATTTCATATTTATAATCTATAATATCTAAGCTTCTTGGCTTCTTGTCAATGTCAAAATGTTTTTATTGACAAATTTTATTTTTAATGTTTGACCTTCGCCTCCTGAAGAAGATCCAGGTGGTGTAGAAACCGGTAGAGGTCGAAATAAAGATTTTATATTTGTGACTGCAATCCAGAAATTGTTATTATTTATAATCTATGTTTGCAACTTTTGTATTTATAACCTGTACACTTGAATTTATGTCAACATAATGCTATTTAAATTAATATAAATTCAATATTCTATAAAAGTGTAAGAATTACTTACCAAACAAAGTAATTTTACAAAATAATGTAATAAATTTTGATATACAAGCGCGACATAACAGTAGAATAAATAATTATCCCATCAAAATAAGCTAGGTTATTTTAACTGTCGATTTAAACGTCGGTTAGCGCTAACCGAGGTTGGTAAAATGGAAATGTCGAATATATCCTCCGGTTAAATTAAACCTACAGAATACTTAACCGTGGTTGGTGAAAACGGCCCTAAATCATTTAAACTTATTATTAAATACCGTTGTTATAATGTACTCAATACAAGAAAAAGTAAAAATCAATAGCTGATTACAACAATGTAATTTGGCAAATGAGGTAATAGAGCAAATATTAGCGCGCTTGTTTTTTATTTAATGTTTTAATTGTTTTATGGCATCATTGATTTTTGTAAAAATGTTAAATTTAATTTCTTTGATTTCTCCTCTTCCAAACAATGGGAGTTTATGAACAATGGTATCAATAGATGCAGAATTATTTTCTCTACATAAAATCTAAATGAAATTTTGCTCTAAAATAATTAGAGGAGCAAGTATTTGCATACTAAGAATTGACATTGACCATTGACCGTGGCACCATCCTGTATACGCGTTAACTTGGAAATGTCCTCCTTTTTTTGGTGGTTAAAAATATGTGCTTTCGCGTTACCTATAATTAACGGGTAAAATGTCTTTTGCCCAAGTCTCTACTAGATATGCGTTCGGAAAATTTCTGAAAAATATTCCTATTTCTGAAGCACTTATTCAACAACTTTCACATATCCTTTTACATAATAATAATAATAGAAAATTATGGCATATTAATAAAAAAATTATTTTTAAGTAATTAGTGTATTTGAGTATTAATGTTGGCAATAATTTCTACCAATTATAACAGCTTTCGATAGCAATGAAACACATACCACCTAACAAATATAATGCATGTTATAATAATGTAAATAAGAAATTAAACATGTTTATTAATTTTATAATTTAATTTGGTAAATAATAAGACAAATGAATTGCTCTTTCATTTTATATGTGATAGATTTATTGCGGGAATATAAGATGCATTTTCTAAAAATTTTATAACATTTAAGAAACTAAACTAGATTATTTAGTGAACAATTAGAAGTATTTACCAAAAATTTTGGTAAATTTTCAGAAAATGCATCATCTGTTATCTTCAGTTTACCGAATAGTTTGATAAATTCTACTGTATTTTCTCCCAATTCGTGTCATATAGGTATCAAAAAACAATTAATTTATTCTTATTATTTACTTAATTCACTTGATAGTAATTTATTTTTCCCTTTTGACTTAAAAATTTGACCATCTAATTCGTCACGATCACATCTCCTATACGCATACATTCCTCTCAAATACCTCATTTCCAGAGCAATTACACATCGTTCATGGTTCGTCATCCACATCCAACATGCAGAACCATACATCAATGTAGGAAGTAATACACTATTACTACACTCAATCTAGAATATCTAGATAAATTCACGTTTCGAGAAAATGTACCCAGAACGCGAGAGCACCCAAAATTTATCCATTCTGTAGATACTTATAACATAATATTTAGTAGGAGCTACTAAATATTTTCATATATAATACCACACTTGTGTTCAGGTATTATCGAATGTATTGTGTTGTTACCACGAAACGTATTATTTTGGAATACCACGACTACGCAGGAGTGCTATTCTAAAATAATATGTTGAGTGTATCAACACAATATATTCTGATAATACTGAACACACGAATGGTATTCGTTATGATTATACAATGAATAAAATTGATGGCAAAAGATATAAAAATGTAACATTTGTGATAAATAAAACTACGTGTTCCTGGTGGTTACTACGACGATGAGACCCAGCGAAATACCATAGTGAATATACCACGTGATCAAAGGTATATTCGATTATCAAAACATGGTAACCAAGTAAAATTCTCAAATGCAATTGACTGAACTAGTTATGAATTGTATAGTCAATAGTTATACAATAAGAAAAATAAATAAATAAAATAGTTATTTACGTAATCAGTTATGAAAAGAGCGATATTTAGTTTAATGAGCTGTAAGTTTGCCAAAATTACGCGAGTTAAACAATATCGCTTTTCATAACGAATTACGTACAATATTTTATCTAATTCCGTAATTTCATTCCTCTACCTTCCAAATTAGTCATTGTTAATATTTGAGAAGCAATAAATTGTTTTATTTATTATTAAAGTAGGCATCTACACGGCATTTGATTTAATTGAATATCGGTGGTGTAATAGTTATTTACATTATACGTGCGGTAAGTTTAGTTTTACAGCGCGAAGTTTTGTATTGAAGCACGACGCGCAGCGGAGTGCTTTAATAAAACTGAGCGATGTATAATAAACTTAACGCACACATAATGTATTACATTTTCTGGCCGATATACCTACTCCATGAAAAGAAAAATTTCCATTTGTAACCTAAAAATATGACTATTTAATAATTCCCGCATAGACTACATGAGCGATTCAAATGTTACCTACCTTTCTCGATATTCTGTATTACAATCCATTTAATATAATTAAAATAAAATAAATCACCAATTTTCATCAATCCAATCAATCAGTTTTATCTTTTGACATTTTATTAGTTATGTCATATTTACCAACTGTGAAATATCTGTACTTAGTTAGGATAAGTGTTAAGAGATGGCGCTGCTGGCAAATGTCATTTTTATATAAAATTTTTAGTTTTATTTATTTCTATGTTACTTTATTTAACGATTTTTGCGGTAACTAGAGTTTTTTAAAACATTCTTTATTATTACAAAGTTACTTTTTATTTTAATGGCCTCAAAAAGCTAAAAAATATCGGTGCGCGTTCCCGCACCGCGGTGTTTCAAAAATCATGAACACTGTAAAATCGTAGTTACCGCAAACCTAAATGATGGTTGTTTATTATGTTTACAGTTCAGGAGGCCAGAAAATTCTTTACGTAACTCAGTTACGTAAAGATTTTTACAAAACTCATTTCATAGCAATTATGTAAAAAGTGACGTTTCATAACGTCATAAGGTTAGGTAAAATTCAACTTTTCAAAACGGAATTAGATAAATAAATATATCATCACGTCTTTTACCCATTATGGGTGTGGCACTCTGCTTACGCAGATCTCGATAAGTGATATATTTTTTTGTATGAAGTGCGGGTACCAGCCGTCAAATTATAGCCCCCCAAGATGTTAGTGGAGGGGGAACCACAGGGGTAAATTTAAATTTGTAACTGTCGGCAGTGGGATTCGAACTAAGGATATCACGATCTACAGTCCGATGCGTTAAGAGGTTCGAAAATAATCGAATATACAGTTGAGAGGACGAGATGTGTTTCCTAGGAAACAAAACGATACCGTAGGTGGAGTTGTGTTTTGTAGGAAACACATGAATTCTGCAACTGTATATTCAAATGATTTTCGAAGCAGGAGTTGTATATGTAAAGACTATACAAGAAATCAACCAATTATATTAAACAAATTATTTATTTATGTCAAAAATATTAATTGTTTATTTATATTAATGGATTATATGATTACATATGATTCATTTGTTTCGAGAAACACAACTTAGCAACACAAATTTCCGATATTGTACAGCGTAACTAAGAAAAATTGAGCTATCTGATTGGACTATTTTCCTATGATTTGCATAGTTAGTAGCATTTTATAATTATTGCAGTTATCAAAGGAATTATAATTAGATTGGATGACCTCAAAATTTCATTGCTAATAGAGGCCCAAAGAAATAAATCTGGAACTGGGTAGTGCTGGAAACATTACGTTTGTCTTGTACAAAAACATGAAAATATATTGAAGAGTAAATGTAATCATGAATGGCATCCTTAAACTTTCAGTCACGGCTTCAATTACAATTAAATAAATGAGAATGTAAAAAAAGCGTTGGAATAATATGTTTGGTATTTGCATGTTAAATATAATATCATAAGCATCATAAACTCTAGTTTAAAATCATCGTAAAAATAGAAATTACCTCAGCTACAATCTACAGCGGAGCACATAAAAAATTGTTACCAGATACTTGCAGTAACAAAACAAACATTTCGTACTACATGAAAACACGTTTTATATGTGTAAAGTGACTCATTTCCCTCCTCCATTCAAAGGAAATTTGTTTGCGATGTGAATAAAAGCCAAACGCAGCGGTGATTTGCTTCAATGTTGAGTGTTCTGTTACTATGAAGTGTGATTTCGTCCAGAGAGGGTTTCAACCTTGACCTTACAAATTTTACGGTCCGTCGGATCGAAACAGACGGTCACACTTTAGCGATCAAAAGCCACTGTACTCCTCGATTCTCGCTACGTTTAAATTAACTACAATGTAAATGAATTGAAGTGAATTGTTTCCAGCCGGTTGCGTGTAAACATTCCCTACTTGGATGTAGACCGGAAAGTTTGTAATGTGATCATACGCTCGCTTGATGCAGCCAACCCGTACTCCACAGGAAAATAATCAAAAAATCTGGTGTGGGCACTACAAGACTTTCTTATACACATAAACATAATAAATATAGAATAAATGTTTGAATTATGATTATTTTCAAAGTAGCCATGAAAACATGCCTCAAAAAACATATACCGTGAAATTCAAAATTGGTAAATGGCCCGATAATATTAATTTCCCCTTCAGAATCTTAAATTTGATATTATACTCGAAAGATTATTATAACTATTATAAAAACAACAGATGATCGCTCAAAAGCAATTTTCAATATTTGTGTGCATCTCTCGTCTATGAGATCTTTAGTTTGACACTAAACTCGAAAAGATTCAGTTACCTATTGTAATAAAATGACGATTATACAAAATAAATTTTCCGACGACTGCTATACCTAGGGGGTATTCTGTAACTTACAAGTTAATTTTTAACGACCCGTTAAAAATTGTAACCAATAAGTTATTTATAATATACGTAAGTGTTAAAAGTGACATTTTGTAAGTAAGTGGGGAAGTTTAACCCCAAGAACGAAGAAATCACTTTTAACACGTATATCATACAAATTATTTCTGCGATCTTCTTATTGTATTTCCGGAGCGCGATCTGAAGCTCTGTCTTCGCTCTCTTTGCACCGCGCTCGCCACCACCCCTCTTCAGGTTATACTTATACTAGTGCTAGCCAAAACCTGTATCTTACATTTTTAAATATTTCTCTCTGAAGAGAGTGTGGCGCCTCTCTTGGCGATTGTAGCGACGCGTAGTGGATTAGTTTGTCAAGCCCAATTCGACGACGCCCTTGTAAATACTAAAAAATGTTAAATGATATTTTGACAGGTTGATTTATTGATACAAATCGTTAGCAATGTGTTAAAAGTAACAATAATATTACTTTTAACACGTTGTTATGTTACTTTTACACTAGTGTCACAAAGTGAAACTTTTAACTTGCTAGGCAACCGTTAAAAGGGTCACTTTTAACAACGGTCGTAGAAAAAAATTTATGTGTCAAATAAAGTTTTCAATATTTAGTCAGTGTTGTCTACTATTATTGGTTTAAAATTTTAACCGTTAAAAATTAGCAGTTAATTTACAGAATATGCACCATAGACAGCTGACTTTTGCTCTTACATCTGTCAAAGCAAAGTTGATGATGAGGAATTGTACTTTGTCGCTCGTCTCCAAAAACAACAAACGGCAAAATTTAGTTGCTCGTCTTTAACAACAACGTGCGATAATAGTATTATATTTCTTTGAGTTTTGTATCAAATTAAAGGTTTTTGAAGAGAGAATAAATATGTAATGTAATCATTAGCTTATTTATTCTTCAGTTCACAGCAAACAGTTTTTGAGAGATATAAATAAATATTGTGACCTCCCTGAGTTTTCTCCATATCTTTTGTTATCTTCAGCATTTATAGATGCTATGAAAGTAAATATACGAGTATTACTGAAACATCTATTCTGTATTTATCATATTTATATGTATATGAAAGCCATGTGTTGCTTTTAAAGTTCGGTTCTAAAAATACAATTACTACATATTAATTAAATAAATAAAAATAGGACGTTAAGTTTCTTATTCAATAAATAGGTAACATCTCATGCAATTTTCGATGTCATAATAAGTCAATGTTTGACAGCAAAACAGATTTCAGATTAATATTTTTATAATCCGTTAATTTGAAATCATTTTCAAGTTTTATTTACGTGTTACCGCAATTATTTTGTATTCTTTACTATACAATATTTCCTCACATCTCTGTCTAAATAATTTAACGTTGGATAATCGGATTTTCCAGACGATATAATATTACGAACTTATAAATTCCGCAAATGTTTTAGATCGGATTGTATTCATTTCATTTTCAGTCCATGCCCATACACCTACTATAATTATTTGTTAGTCTACAACTCTAAATATATCGTTTAAATAAGAATTGATGCGCGAGTTGTCATCTAGTAAAAACGCGACCTCTGACATTAAATTATATAGTTTTGCAGACAGATATTACGTCAAGTTTGCCGTCAAGTTTTAGGCATACATGACTTAATTTAATGATCTCAGATCTGTGTAGAGATTTGAACAACTGTTGAATTGCGATATTTCATATTTTTTTTAAAATAATATGCTTTAGGGGCATTCAAGAAATACGTACATCAAAAATAGCATTTTTAGACCTCCACTCCTACCCCCGTACACCATCTTACAAAAATGATCTACCCCCTACGTGTACATATACATCATACACACCCGCCCCCAGTGCTGAAATAATTAAATTTCGTATAAATTATAAAAGCACATGTAACACGGTGAATAAAACCAGACACACATCGAAATATTTAAAAATTATTAACAAAATTAAATTATACAAAAAAATAATGATATACGTACACTTTTCTCGCATTTCAATATGGCTCGTCGACAGTAATGTACCAGTCTACCCCAAAACAAATCTTGTAATATCAGCTTACCAGCTACTAATCTGTAATCGTTCAAAATACAAGGTCATGGTTGCTGATGCTCTGTAGTAGTTAGTTTATTTATTCATGCCTTTCGGCCTAGAATGGAAATAGATAAATTAAGAATAGAGACAGTAAAGAGAGCCGTAAAGTATGAAGAAAGAGTGCGAGTTTCGGATAACACATTACTACAGGAATGCTGGAAATCAATAAAACGTTCAAATGAAGAAAAATCTAAACTCACGAAATGGAGAATAACTAGAAAAGCATATTATGAAAGAAATGGATTATCAGTTAGAAATAGAGAGAAAGAGACAAAATGAAGAAACTGTAATAGAAACATTAAAAACAGAGACGGAGACATACAAAAACAAGAACAGTTCAACACGCTAATATATAAGTTATATATACTTGGTTAAGTTATGTACTCGGTTCGTCGCTTCGCTCCTCACCTCGCTAAGAATTTACAGACACTACATATTCCAAGATATTTATCAAAAGTTATAAATGTCACTACAATAGCTCGATTTAGATGCGGCAATGAGGAAAGAAGTAACATGTACTGGTTGTCAGCAGAAGAAAAGAGATGTAGAATATGTGGCAGAGAAGAGGAAACTTTAGAACATTTAAGACTTTCTTACATAGAGACGGAAAGAGAAAGAAGAGATGAAATTTACTTACTAAATGACCTAGGAACAGGAAAAGACTGGATGGAAAAAAATTTAGAAAGAAGAACACGTATAATATAGTTTTTCTACAATCGTTGCACAATATCGACATTGTTATTCCATTTTTGGTTAGGAAATGTTCAAAATTGTCGCTCTAGGGCGACAAAGTGACATATTGTCGCACTAGCGCGACAAAAACAAAACAAAAATAAATTAGGTAAAAGAAGTAAATGATGCATTGGATTTTTTTGGTAATAACCTTGCTATTGCAAATACAGTTGGCATATACGTAAATACACTTCAACTTAATCACCATAAACGTATTCACTCTGTAGACTTTATGTCAAATGTACTCCATGTGTCAAATGTACTCCATGTGTCAAATTATGATTTCTTTGAAAATGTTTATTTTGTTCATAAACGTTGTCATGATTACGGTGCCATGGGTAACTACAATTTTACTGAATTGTTATAGGCGTGACCAAAGATAATTTTGAAAATTAATTTTTTTCTACAGCTTGACATTGTTCAACGATTGTAGAAAAAATATTGTGTGTATCTCGTCGGATAGAGCTTGTTCGGTGCACTTGTCGAGTTGTTGAATTTATCGCCGCGTGCAACAAACAATGCTCTATCCGCACTTGATACACAAATAACTATTGTTCTTTTTACTTAACTTGTATACTGCTGATGCACTGTAGTGGAGTAGGGTTTGGTTGCTTGCCTCCTGGCTTGCACAGTGATGGAACATCGGAACAGAGCAACGCGACGTGTTAAAGACGCGACTAAATCCAACCGAACGGTTCGCAATTATTATCTCGATCCATTCTAGAATACGTCCACACTTTCTCAGTTCCCTGCTTCTCCCTCTTTCTCTTTCGTTGCACCGAACAATTCACTCTCGCGAGAAAGAATCCTTCGATTGTCGATTATTTTAATTCAATCAACAGCGTCAATTGTTCACTGCTTCGGTTTCCGTCACTGCTTTGTTTCTTCTTTTTTGCGAGCGGAAAAAGTTGGGAGTCGTTTTGCTGTTTAAAATCAAGCATTGCAGAGATAATAGGAATTAATTAAGAGGCGAATTGCTGTGCGCTTGGAGGCATTTTATAATTATGGGCTAGTTTTTGCTTTTAACATTTGTCTTAATAAATTCTACCTAACTATATGTTCAACCAGTCAAACTGAATAACAGATCTGTGAACGCCACACAAACTTATTTTCACACGCTTCAAAACAGAAGTTGTTCTGCTTTATTCATTTAGAGGAACGAAAAACTATTTTTAATTTGTTTTGTTGTTCTAGTTTTGTACTTTGCTCGCAGGACCGTATTCAAAATTTATTGACCTTATTTTCAATACGCAATACATTTTTCTGCATTATCGTAAATACATCATTTTTATTTATAATTTTAGCAAGAAGTAAAATTACCAGTCGCAAAATTTTGGTACAAATAAATGCAAGATCAAACCAAGTTCGTTAGAAAAAAAATATTCTACGGCCATTATGAAATATTGTGTTTTCCACCTGCTATACAAAGTTATAAAGTTGCTAATTTCGTACAAACGATGAGAAAAAAACATATGATTTAATTTCGCTTGTTCTAACCAATAATGTTTATACTTATATTAAGTGTATTTATTTTTAAATGTTAATAAATACTTGATAATTATTTCAGGGTTTAAAGAAATTTACCTTTATTATTAGGAGATTATAAATAAACTATATCATTATCGTAATAATAATTTCTTTTTTCACTACTAGCCTAGTAACATATGTTATAATTGAGTTCGTTTTGAATCGGAAAATGGCTTTTCTCTATTGCTGCTTTAGGAATGGTTAATAATGATTATTATTATAGATCTAGGATCTAGGATAATTATTAAAACTGTCATTTTTCAAAGAAATAGCTACTGAATTTATTTAATTAATTAAATGCAATTCCAGTATTAATTATGAATTAAAATTTCCAAGCAAAATGTTAGTTACGAATTTAATATTGCCGCCTAATTTAAAGTTCGTAATTCAAATTAAAGAATAATTATCTTTTTTCCTGTCAAATTTTACATCATTATGCTTTACTTTTACATTGCAAAATATGTATTAACACTTTTATTTATTGTAATATTATTAAATTATCTTACATTTTACAGTTTCTTTTAAAGTAATAATTTTATTTTTATAAATAAAAGAACGCAAAACGAATAGTATTTATTTACTCACGAGCCGCATATAGTCGAATATAATACTATACTTTTCCTACTCCTGTATTCGGAAATCACTTTCGAAAATGATTGAAATTCGTTGACAACAAACGTTGAAAACTTCAACATAACAATACACAATGACAACTGACTACATATGAATTGTCAGACGGCCGTTGCTAGGTGATCCACATCACGTCTTTAAAATAACAGTGAATTATGGATTTCTGACTTTGTGATTGGTCGAGAAGAGTGAATTATGAATCATAATTGGGTCCTATAATTCATCGAAAAAATTGATTAATAATGGGTTTATATTTATACAGGAGTAGAGAAACAAATTATTATTATTATTATCTGAGTGGATGGATGAAAGGATGGAATTGTGTCAAAACTAACTTCATAACAATGCGCAAACTAAGTTGATTTTGGGTACTAAATAAATTTTGAAACGCTGCTGTAACATTTTAGAGAGACCAACCAAGATCCTTATTTCACTTGCTATTCCCATCTCACAAAAATTTACGAAGATTGATGTTTGTGATAAGTTTTTTTCTTTTAAATTGCTTGTATTCTATTATCATTAAGTCTTAGAAAAAGTCTTACATGGAATGTTCGTTTCTAGGCTGTTGTACAATATGCTATTTTATTTTTATTGCAATCCTAAAAGAATCAGTTCTTTTGTCAGTGACAGCGAAAAGTTTAACAGATAAAAAGTAAAAGTATCGAAGCAAGCTATGGAGCGTGTTCCGATGAAAGTGATTGAGCTTCGCGAAATTAAAACATGGCCGACTATGACTTGAATACATTCTTTTGTTTCGCAACGATAAGAAGATAATATCGCATCGACAACTCCTGCTGTGTCATCTTCATTATTGTTTTATTTAAAGCTAATCTCCAGACGAACAAGACATTATTACTAAGGGAAAAAAACTTATACGGACAGCACATAATCTCCACTTTTCAAATTGTTTAATCATTACGACAGGTTATCAAAATCTTCTTGTATTTTAATTTGAATTATTTTTAATTTGAGTAATATTAGCAGTCTTCTAAAAACTAGAGACTTGGGTTGCCGACGGTTATATTAATGAGATGATATAAAATATTATGAAACAAAGTAATCCTCGGTTCGAATCCCATAACCGACAGTAGCCATTTATAATTCCATCTCTGTGGTTCTCCAGCCACTTACATCTTTAGGGTCCGGGATTGATCGAGATCCGTAAAACAATGTACCACATTAAATGGGCAAACGATGTGATGATATATATTTTTATCTCCCGCTTACCTCTGAGTAAGGGAGGTATTTTTTTTTATTGGGTAAAAAAATTTGGTAGTGGTTTTCAATGAATAAGCGCATTTTGATGTCTGATGTGTATGTGTGTGTGTGTGTATGTGGTCTGTGCAGATCTTTTTGCCTCGCATAACTCAAATACTTTAATACCAAAAAATACAATTTTGTGTATTTTTGCTTCTTATATTTGAATAAAGAGCTGATTAGATTTTGGATAACATTGGTCAACCAGAAGTAGCAGTTTACTAGAAGCCTTTAAAAGTTTTCTGTGAAAAAAAAGGTAAATTTAATTTTTCAACAATTTATCTTATTTGGAAATTGTAGAATATTTAATTTTACATTTGTTTTGAATACACTAATTTGATTAATTTTCATGAAATATAGAGATAATAAATATAAAGGAATTAAATTTCATAAATCTTGCATTCCTGTTCGCCATGGAAACACTTAAAAATTTCCGTGATTTAATGACGTTACGTATTAGCGCGAATTCAAAATACAATAAAATCATAAGATTAGATTTTATTATTATTATTATAAGAACACGTATTTTTTATTTTATGAAGATGGTAAGCGGATCGAATGCTACTGTCATATTATATATTTTTGAGTAAGAAAAATTTTCCTCTTTTTTGTATAAAGACTAACTACTTTTTGTCATATGCCGCTAAATGAGTGGATGATTGTGATTTATGTGAACAACACAAACGACCATGCTCTTCAGTGGGATTCGAACCAACGACCTCAGGCGTGCTAGGTTAGTGACATAGTCAGTAGGCTACCGATATCGGCAATCTTATCTATATCTCACTAATTGCATAAAAAAGTTAATAACTATTATCGTTGATGATTTTTTTTTCAATAATAAAACTTATAACACACTATAATTTGAAGGGGTACTCGAAGAATAATTATCACGGTAGGGGGCGCACTAAGAAAATTGGTAGAGAACTACTGGTGTAAATAACTGGGCATGGGATACTCGATAATAATTAGTTATTTTTTCTTATTTCCTAGTGTTATTTCAAAATAAAAAATTATTTAATCTGTACTCAATCTCATTGATTAGGTTGGTTTTTTGTAGATGGAAATTAGTTACAAACCCTTGCAAAACACTTTAAACAATGGAAATGGTTAAAAATATTGATGAAAGTCGTCCTTCACCGGCCAATTTCATGGTCTTTAGTGTAGTTATAGTGAATGATTTATAATTTTGAACCTTTGCCAATTACTTGATTAATATATCATGTTTAAATGATTGTAAAAATATTTTCGTGAAAATTCGACGGTTTTGCGTGTTCCCACAGCCGTAAAAATATCAAACGGTTCGATAGACGCCTACAGGAATCTATTTTATCGATCTTTCACGAGCCGACAAGTGTAAATGTTTGAAGTGAACAGTATTTTGAAATAAAATATGCTGAAAACGTGGAAATATTTGTACTGTAGGATGTTATTTCAATAAAAGCAAAATGTACGTAGGCATTCCACATTCGCATTTCGGCGTTTCGGGTGGCAACACTGCCGTGCTACGTGCGTCGTGCGGTCGCTGTTGATGGAATCAATTTCCGTCAGTGCCGCCACTTCCGGGCCTAAATCAAAATATCAAAAATTCCCCGCTACACCAAACAGCGCTAACGTCATAGCGGTATCGACGTGTATAAATCATACATTCCTACTTCACTCCAACACTACTGTTCTCACTTCCAAAAATAAATAAATAATATTTCACCACGCAATTTCTCCCGCGTGCTCAATTGATTTACTACGTTCTTGTTATTTCCAGATACACTCATATTTGGAAAACAGTTCAGAAATTGTTCAAAATATACGCGAATTAAAAGAAGCATATCATGGCTTCGAACACTGTAATCAAATTATATTATACAGTATGAATCATAACATTTTTAATATAAATGTTTCGTAGACTATTTTCGATTTTTGAAAACATTTATTTATGTTTAAGTTTAAGAACGGTAGATGTCTCTGGGAGTATTTATTTACTTCTCAGATCCATTTACCAATCTGCTGGGATTTTAGATCTCGCTGAACCAGTCAATCGGTGCAGCAGTTAACGGGTTACAGTACATTGATGAGTTCCAATAAGAGTGAAACGCGTCTGTAGTTACCGATTGATTGGCTTGGCCGGCCTCTGTGAATTAATAACTTTGTTATTACTTATTCTGAGACTTTATTTTATGAAACAGTTTACAATTTATATTGTCTTTATATTTTTAACACGAATGATATTGAACTTTTAGTTTGGGGGGGTGGGGGACAAAATCAATTAAAAACATCGTTGTAAAGTGTAGTAGTAAATTATGTTTTAAATTGAAATTAAAGATATTAGAGTTAGTTGAACAATGTTACATAAATAATCTGATGTGCCCAGCACAAAATCTCCAGTTTAAACAATTGTTAAACAGTGCAAAATAGAAAAATGTTCCAAATAAAAATTGTAGCCAATACTATTATACATCTTTTTTATTATGACAAGAATTACTGTAACTCCATTGTTTACTGAGATATACCCAAAAAACCTGACAAGTCTTCAAATAAACTCTCATTTCCGGTTTATAGATTGCTATCATAATCTGATCAGCTCGTAACCTCAACATTAAAATTTTAAATATGAAAATGATAATATTTATTAGATTTTGAGTTATCGTAGACGAAAACACACACACACACAAACGCGCGCGCGCGCGCGCGCACATACATATATACAGACATCATGGCAAAAATAGTAAAATCTTATAGGTAGGCGGGAGGTATAAACTAACTAATAATACTATGAAAAATAATATAAACTATCAACCGCTAAATCAAATTAGTGAAACCAGCAACAAAGTTGCGTATGATTCTGTTCGGCGTTCCTATTTTCATCGCACATCAAACAGAATCATTTTGCTATGACATAAGCTTTACTAGACTCATTTTACCAATATTTCGATGTACTTGTGTCTTATAATTTTTCTTATTTAATGTTCGAAAATACTGTTCACATTGTTGAGACCCATTAAATAACAAACCACAACTAGAAAACAAATTGCCATTGAAATTATTTCAAAGTTAATTCATTAAACGTCAAAATTAATTGTTGCCTAAGTGCTTTTCGCTTTTGTTGTCGTACATTCAAAGTTTATTTAATGATACAATTATATTTAATAAAACAACTTAAATTAATTAAAAAGATTTCTACTTACTGGCTTTACCAATATTTTTGTTGGGTGCATAATTTAAAAATTTAAGTAATAGCAAAGTGTCAAATTCTGAAAGAATATATTTCTCTGGAAATGATCAAATAAGTAAATATATTATCACGCTTTTGACTCATTTGCGCAAAAAGTGCGGGGACCAGTCGTCAAGTCATGACTTTCGAAGATGTTAGTGAAGGAAATTTTACATGACTACTGTCTTCTATGGGATTTAAAATGAAGATCTCGTAATTCACAGTATGATGCTTTATCACGAAGCTATTTCTTTAACGAATATAAGTTGTAATTAATTATGGGGGGGGGGGATAAAATGATATAAGTAATTCTTCCCTATTAATTTCTGCGATACTCAATTAATGTGCATTAATTTAAAAAAACTTAAATTTTTGTCACTTTTTAGTTATTTCTTCTAAAAGTTTATTAAGGAAAATACTTTATTTTGCATCTATCCCCCAGCTAACCTTTTAATTCCATACCGTACGTTATGATTTATCACATACATACGCTATATCCCACTCAGTGGGATAGCACGAACACAGAAACACAGTCAACCGAAAATCAATTTCCTCCAAACATTCCGATAATGGCACATCACTTTCGCATCGTCCACATTCATAGTGTGATTCATATATGCTCGTCTATTCTTCACACTCGGAATCACTCAATCACGGAACGAACCATCAATCATACTCAACCACTTATTCCTCGGTCGCCCACGCAAACGTTCACCTTCAATCTCACCCGCATATACGACTATTAGTTTCACCAACCTTTCCTTCGACATTTGCTTAAGATGGCCACACCACCTCAACTTCTTAACAACATTCTTTTCAATCTCACACTAACCATACACCAATGAATCCTGGACACAATCACGTCTTTTATAAACTCCTCTGAAATATCATTTCCACAGCAGTTATACGTCGTTCAAGCTTCTTCATTCACACCCAACATTCAGAACCATACATCAATGTAAGCACTAACACCTTATTTTAAACACTCAATCGAGCATCTCTAGATACATTCACGTTTCAAACAAATCCTGTAGACACCCGCCTTTCAATCTCCCGGTCAATACATCCATTCCTCGAAAACATACTACACAAATATACAAATTCATTCACTTGTTCCAATTTCACACCATTCACTAGAACATTACAATTAGTCACTAAATCATTCTTCTCAAACACCAGCACTTTACATTTATTGGCATTCAAAAACATATTTAATCCTTTGTCGACTTCATTTATGCTCACAATTATTCTTCTATTACATCAAAATTTATTGTATCTACAGGGCATAACACAATTTGTTGCAAACACACAAAACCCAAAAAATTCCAAAATAACTGATTGTTTTTGTTAAACCTCTCACTAATCCAGTTGCACATTAAAGCTGCATAGGGCCCTAACCAAATTTGAATGGGGGAATACATATACCGTATGTCTGTCTTAAAGGTGTACATAGGAGATTAACATGGGAAATCAGTTTGTTGCGTGCTGTTGCTCGGTGTTCTTCCGAACAATGATTGTAGTATCAATCGAAGATATCATTTTTCTGAATCAAACGATGTAGTATACATTATAATTTAGTAGTAATTTGGCTCAGTAAATTACTTTTAAAGTTTTGAAAATTCTCCGATTTATTCAATTTTTATCAAAAATAAATATAGTCACCTATGACTGTTATGTTTTGATTTCTTTCAAGCTATTTATTTGCCGCTCAAAAATTAATTTGATGATCCAAATTACAACTAAATTGTAAAGTATTTTACATCGTTTCATTCGGAAAAATTATATCTTTCGATTTATACCACAATCATATTGTCCGGTAGAACACCGAGCAACAGCATACAAAAAACTGATTGCCCATGTTAATCTCCTATGTATGTACACCTTTAAGACAGACACACGGTATAGGGTTAAACTCAGACATTTTTCTTCAGTAATAATATAACAAGAGAGTGAGATTAAATTGAAAATAATTTCACAGATCTTTCGAAAACTTGTTGCAGGCAATAGCCACGAAAGCCCGTAGGAGAATTATTTTCTTATTTATCGCACTCTCGAGTTATATTTAATTAGATTATTATTTGACTTCATCATCAGGCACGCCACTAAATCTATCTTTTTTGCTCATTTTTACTTGTGTTGATGATAACTATATGGCATCTGACATCTATCAACTAAAACAAAAAAGCTACAGAGAATATTTCTGGTAATAATCACAAGACACAAAAAAAAAATAATCAGTATAATATTGACATGATTGGATAAAACACAGACACGTGATATACAATGAAGCATTTCATTGGTTTTAAGAAACGTCAAACAATAATCAGTAGTATCTTTTCCTCCTTTAGTCAATCCTTCCCAGTACAAAGAAAATCATAGAACAATTTTATATATAATTTAATTAAAAACGTGACATTTTATGTTACTCGTATATTAATGAATAATTAATTCATAAATTATATTCTTAACTGATAAATGATATGAAATGTACATTGCACACGAGTACACAGCTTTCTATAATAAAATATTTACAAATATTTTCTTTCTACATTTGTTTAGTATATCATTGTATTTCGTTTGTTCAAGTTACTCTTTGCTTTGATGGCGTAGACGCCGTGCTGTTGGAAATACAGTTTTAATACATTTTTGTTTGTTGCTAATTTAAAAGTAATAAATAAAATGTTTTCACAATTCAACTGACAGTTCACAAAACAATACCTTGTTGTTAACCGTGTTGGAAAGTTACTAATTAAGACTGAACAATTTGACATATTTTGTAAAGACTTGACGAAGTTATAATTTAGTACTCATTACTTCCGGGTTGTGTTCGTATTCAGCCTGGGAAAATTTCATTGTTGCCGAGTAGCTTTTCAAAACAAGCCACCGACACAAATAGACATTTCAGTAAACATATTACGCGATATAGAGCAGAGAACTACCACTTTGAGTGCTGCAGTCGGAAATAAGTTTATGAAGAAAGGGCAATGTATGACATAATGTTATCGAGTAAATAGAATTTAATTAGAGGCATAATTTTGGCAAGGGAAAATTGACGTATTTGGGAGGGGAAGAGATAAGTACAAATAGCATTTGTTGTTATTTTACATTTTGTATATTTAGATGTAAGTATAAGTTTCTATGTTTTTCCATTACTATAATATTCAATTTTTAATAAATGAAAAGATTTTTATATTTAAGTTCTGTAAAATTTTATTAAAATTCAATGTTTAGAATTACTACACGTAATTCTTCGTCAGAAAAAACAAGTAAATGATATAAACAAATAAATAGAAATAGTGACTAAATAACAACAAGAACTTAAATAAAAAAAAATCATTTATTACTGAATTTTGAAATATTTTTTAACTTATTGATAAAATTTTTGCTTTCTAATACATACGAGTAGTACGAGGAAGTATAGGAATCATAAAAAAAATATGTATATACCGTGTGTCCCACGTAAAGGTTGGCATAGGCAAATAACATGTAAAATCAGTTTTTTGTAAATAAAAAGTGTCCGGCAAAAAATTATGCATCCAAATTTTATATCACAATACTGCCAATATCCTTACATCTTATTTAATACAGATTACTTTATTTTGATACCGCAATTTAATGAAATTAATAATAATAATTCCTAATTTTCGCCTACTCTTTTTATTGCTACTGACGTATAGTGCCTGCAATTTGTTTTAAATATTTTAATCTGTCACTGTCAATTTCTGGCGATGGAAATTATTCAGCGTTCATTCCTGTGGTGTATTCAGATATTTGTCCTGCACTGTGCCCCCATAATACATTCTAATAATATTTACATGGTTCTCGACATTTAATGTATTCTTGATGACAGTGACAGATTAAAAAATTTAAAACAAATTGCAAACACTATACGTCAGTAGCAATAAAAAGAGTAGGCGAAAATTAGAAATTATTATAATTAATTTCATTAAATTGCGGTATCAAAATAAAGTAATCTGTATTAAATAAGATGTAGGGATATTGGCAGTATTGTGATATAAAATTTGGATGCATAATTTTTTGCCGGACACTTTTTATTTACAAAAAACTGATTTTACATGTTATTTGCCTATGCCAACCTTTACGTGGGACACACGGTATATATATTAGGGTGAATCGAAAAAAATAGATTTCGTTCTCTAGGGTCTAAAATGAAAGAGTTCCATCCAAAAAGTTGTGGAGTTGTGTTGAAACATTTTTTTGATGAATACCCAGGCAGCACCGAGCACCTCAAAACGCCGTTTTTGCACTTTTTTTAGATTCTGGCCAATAAATTTTTTCAATTTGCTTTAAATTGGCTGAATTTTTTTTCTGGTATTCCCAGATCAATACCGAATAAGTCAATATAACAGACATTGGGGTTTACCCTTTCCTAAAGGCGAAGAAAAAATCCTCAAAGTACCCAAAAATCGGGTTTGCTGCTATTGGTGTCGAACAAATGAAATATAATAGAAAGAAAATTCGACTTTCTTAAATTTTAAATTCAACATATCGAAAATAAAACAATTCCCTTTTAGAAAAATAATATTGTAGATTGGAAATTCCTAATTTTATTTCATTTGAACTATTTTAAATCAAATATACGAACCACATTTAGAAATATTTATATCAACATTAAATAGGCTATAAATATTGGATTTAACTAGATGCTACCATCTATCTTCACATTTATATGATCTGAAACCATTCTTTAGATCATACAATGAATGAATCTGATGTTTTGGATGTACACAGAAACAAAAGTACGGACGGAATAACAAAATACCTGAAAAACCCGATTTTTGGATACTTTGATGATTTTTTCTTCGCCTTTAGGAAAGGGTAAACCCCAATGTCTGTTATATTGACTTATTCGGTATTGATCTGGGAATACCAGAAAAAAAATTCAGCCAATTTGAAGCAAACTGAAAAAAGTTATTGGCCAGAATCTAAAAAAAGTGCAAAAAACGGCGTTTTGAGGTGCTCGGTGCTGCCTGGGTATTCATCAGAAAAATGTTTCAACACAACTCCACAACTTTTTGGATGGAACTCTTTCATTTTAGACCCTAGAGAACGAAATCTATTTTTTTCGACCCACCCTAATATATATATATATATATATATATATATATATATATATATATATATATATATATATATATATATATATATATATATATATATATATATAAAGGACCGAGTTGATAGTTTCCGGGTTTCCCAATGACATCTGTGTCGATCATATATTTAAACTATTTTCTTGTAAAAACCTACTTCTATAAGATAAAACGTCGTACATTATACTTGAGTGAAATGTCATTATACATTAATGAGAATTACTAAACTCACAATTTCGCGTTCGTGCGATAAACATCTCACTTACGTGTAATGACTTATTTCACTCAATTGTAGTATAATCTACTATTAAACGAAAATGGAATAAGTAGACAAAAAAAATTTCAAACAAAAGTTGTTAGTAGATATTGATATTTAGTTTAAGTACTATTATTTGCTAATTTACAAGGGTGGGAACTATGGGTGTTTAACAAAACTAACTAAAAAAAGTTAGAAATTTTTAGAAAGATAATATTAAAAAAGATTGAGGTGGAAAAAAGAAGATATTTGGTTAAGAAGGCCAAACACTAAAATTATCACATTTACAATCTGTTTCACGGTTCTAAACCCCCCAGAAAGATGGTGAAAAAGAAAGGTTTTTTACGATCACAGCGTCATCTGCCCATAGTAGAAAAAAATGTTCCAAATAAATTCTTCAGATTTTGATAAGTAGAATCTAATTCTACAATAAAAAATATGGGTTTCGATTTGAAATCTCAAAATTGCTCCCCCTGCTTAGATATAGTACTCATTTTTAATGGATCTTATCTGAACATAAGCTCGCTTCCACGTTCCATACCAGATTTTTATAATTGCCAAAAAAGTAGCTCCGCTTTGAAATCTCAAATATCCTCCATTTGTCCAGCACTGTAACCAACACACATTGTTATTGAACCTTGCAACAGTATTGAATCTCCCATTGTGCAAATCCTTTATGAATTTGCATTACGTCTTCCACCAGTAAAACTTTACAACCTAATAATAAAGTTGGGTTTACGACAACTTTATGTATCTTTCAATTAAAACCATGTATTAATAGTTCATAACAAAGCTCTTGCACACATGCGTCCGTGCTTATGTTCGTGTGCCTTGCACCGGTTCTGTGCTCGCCGCCGCCGAGATATGTTTACCACAATTCCGGTTATAATTCATTACCGACTTCCTCCACAATTAAGTCATGATGAACTTTGAAAACTTGGACTTCGAGCATAATGGGAGTAACGCTGGATGCACTTGTGAAACGGGTTTGATTTAAGAGGCAGCCATTTAACGAGATTTGCGCATTCAATCGAATACACTAGTTAAATGAAATCAGCATGTATTGATACGATATTTTGCTAAATAATTAAAATTATTGCATTGACCTAAACGAATAGTCAGTAATGTACATAGTATAACATTTTACTTTGTTACACGGGTTCGGTGAAGTTGAAAGTTTAATTATAACTCACAATAAGGTCTATTCTGTAACTTACCTGTTAGTTTTCAACAATCTGTTAATTTATCCAATAAAAATATACATATACTCGTACAGAAAGCGTATGTCAGTGTTCTTCGAGAGACTATGTGGGATGTACTTGTAGAGTACGGTGTGGATGGTAATTTGTTGGGAGCGATTTGAGCGTTGAATGAAGGAAGTGAGGCTGCGGTGAGAGTTGATGGTAGATTGAGTGATTGGTTTCGTATAGATGTTGGTGTGAAACAGGGTTGTGGAATGTCTCCTTGGTTGTTTAATTTGTATATGGATGTGTTGTTACGAAAGGCATTGATTGGAACGGATGGTGTACGTATTGGTGGACGTATAGTGCCTGCGTTAACTTATGCGGATGATGTTGTTGTGTTGGGTGAGGAGCAATTGAATGATTGTGAGCATAAATGAGGTAGGGAAAGGTTTAAATCTGCTATTGAATGTCGATAAATGTAAAGTGTCGGTGTTTGAGAAGAATGATTTGGTGACTGATTGTAGTGTTTCAGTGAATGGTGTGAGACTGGAACAAGTGAATGAATTTGTATATTTGGGTAGTATGTTCTCGAGGGATGGACGTATTGACCGGGAGATTCAAAGGTGAGTGTCTGCAGGGTGCAAGGTATTGGATGCTCTGGGTACATTTGCTCGAAACGTGAATGTATCTAGAGAAGCTCGATTGAGTGTTTATAAAAGTGTGTTAGTACCTACATTGATATATGGTTCTGAATGTTGGGTGTAGATGAAGAAGCATGAACGACGTATAACTGCTGTAGAAATGGGATATTTGAGAAGAGTGTGTGGGTATACGAGACGTGATCGTATACGGAATACATTGGTGTATGGTGAGTGTGAGATTAAGAAGAATGTTGTTAAGAAAATGGGATGGGGAGTCAGTTGAGGTAGTTTGGACATGTTGAGCGAATGTCGAATAAAAGGTTGGTGAAATTATTATATGTGGGTGAGATTGAAGGTGAACGATTGCGTGGGCTTCCGAGGAATAACTGGTTGGGTATGATTGATGGTTTGTTACGTAAACGAATGATTATTAATATTTCCACTTTATTTATTTGCACTCCCTGATGGTGTATAATAGACTTATAGATTTATCACAGACACATGGTTTATCACAGACTCACTGTTTATTACAACATCATGGTCTAAGAAAGAATGACTCGCCGTTGGCCCGGCAGCCACTTATATACTCCCGTGTGACGGGTTCTGGAATGTTCTACGCTTCTTTTGAAATTACTAGAAACGGTCCCGCGTGCTTATCGGGCGTGACGTCACTCCGAATGGTTTCGACAAGGGTTGAATTAGTATATTTTGCACCTAGGACCAATCACCGACATCACACATGAGTATGTGAAAATTTGCTCGGTCCGTGGTGCACACGATATTTTTTGCAACACTTGCGCTGAAAATTACTGACGTGCTGATTTTTGTAGGTATTCATTTTGTCACTTTTTCACGAAACTCCACATGTGATATATTCCGCCAAAGAAAACAAAAACATCTGCTGTGATCTGTCGTCCGACAAGTGTGAATATAGCTGCATAGTGTCAAGTGATTGCGTGAGCAAGTTAGGCAACTATTAACTATTAAAAATAATGGTTTCCATTGAGATTTGAAAATATTCCCGTCATTGGCCTGAAATAAGTCTCTTTCGCTTAACAAAATATGAACAGGACGGTGTCTTTTGCGAGCACGCGCTCACATCCATTCATACAAATAGACGTCAAAACAGATTCAGTGGACTTCGAAACATTTATTTAAATATCTTAAACTGATGTTTTAGTATTCCTTATACAATGTATAAGAAAGTAAAGAGTACACATTAAATAATAGTTATTTACGCGTTTTGTGTAATATAGACAATATTATCGCACGTTTGGAAAAACGAGGCTGTAGGCTGAGTTTATCAATAACATAAGTGCGATAATCAAGTAGTATTCCACGTATTGCGTGCAAAATTTTATGTGTCATCATTTGATTTTATAAAGTAGTTAAATTATGTTTTTATTGAAATTCAACTATTTTCAAATGAAGGTAGTTACAGGACGGGACAGTGTAATAATAATAATAATAAAAAAAAACGCTGCTGTAGTCCAGTAATGTAAGTCATTACCTGTATGAAATGAGTAAGACATGTAAAATATATATATCAACAGCGTAAATAAAAAAATAGATATGTCACACCAGAGAATGAGTATTTTCAACTATGGCTTGAATACCAATACCACTGATGGCATACCTTAAGTCTGTAGTCATTGAACACTGCTAATATTACTTGTAAAATTTTAATTTAAAATATGCTTATAAGAATTCCAAATAATTTAAATCAAAACCCAAGAATATTTTTGATAACCTATCATAATGATTAAGCAATTTGAAAAGTGGAGGTTTTGTGCTACACACAAAAAAAACTAGTGCGGTAATGTAACTCATTACCTGTCTGAAATCACTGGATCGTAGATTAAATTAATTATTAATATTAATTATTATTATTATTATTCTCGCTCAGCAAACTTAAGCCGTTGTCTTGAAGATGAAATAAGACCAAAATGCCATAAAAATTAACTAGCCGTGAAACGTGTGCAATTAATAGTATATTACCTAATAAGGCAGGAAAGTGATACTTTACTAGACGAAGCGTCTATTTGATATATGAGGCCGTCAGGCCGAGTATTTTAATACGCTGAGTCAAGTAAAGACACTTTCCTGACGTACTATTTTTTCTGAAACCGTTTTAATTTAATAAATAATAATAAATAATTATGAATAATTCAAAATATTAAAATTTTTTGGTGAGAATCATATTGGCGATAAACTACGTATCCAAGGTGACAAAAGCTGTTGAAAACAACGACTAATAAGAAAAATATTTTTGTGTCAAAAGTAATTGATTTTAGTGTGTAAAATGTTGGAAAATAGCGAAGAAAATGAGAGTGAGGAGTATTTAAGTACTCCTCCTGAAATCCTAAATGAGACAGCTGCAGCTGTAGAAAATTTACTACCGAGGAAATCAAAAGACCGATATGAAAAAGAGTATGAAATTTTGTTGTTATTTATTTGAGTCAGGTAATGATCTATTTTCCTGACTCAAATGCGTCAGGAAAGTGGGTACTTTCTTGACGGTTTCAGAAAAACGTATAAAACGTCACAACCGTATAGATTTACAAGACCTATATAAAGAGTACATGCTTTATTTTTAATTATAGTATAATTATATTACTTATTGAGTAAATAAATGTACTGCCATTTAATCTGCTATCACTTAAATTTACTGTATATCCTTGTACAGATAGATTATTTAATATAAATGGGACCACAAAAAAAAATTTAGGAGAAATTTATTATTAGTTGACTCGTTTTGTTTAAAGTAATCCTTAGTCTACCTAGCTCTCATAAATCAAACTTTAGTCGTTATTATTCATTTGTAGCCGAATTAATTCAATTTGTATTTATTTTTAAATTATGCATTTTCCAATAAAATTACGAATAGAATATTGCTACAAATAATATACGATTTTAAATAAACTATATAATCTTACTATTTTTATCTGCACATTAAAATAACGCATCAGTGAGATACAAGCAGTGAGTGCGAGAATAATAACGTTATCCGGTGTTCAAATAAAAATTACCTTTCGTGATTTTCGCGGTATAAACAGAAACACCACCTGTTAGAATGAAACATGCTCGCATCAGAGTGGGCCGCGGCGGTGAGGACAAGTGTGCATCGTTTCAAAACAAATGAAGGCGACCAGCAATTAGAATGATAATTACCCAGCGGATGAGTGAAATGAAGCAATGATCATTTAGATAGTAATTAATGGCTCGATTTATAAAGAGCCGCTCTCCAAATGCATCGCATAACACTCAGGACCGGGTTCAAATTAAATTGATAAGAAAAGAATCTCGATCAAATATTTCATTTATTTTTAACCGTGACGAAATGAGATCAACATCATCCAATTCAAATAAAAAGAGAAGTGCGTAATTTCACTAACAAAAGATGAAAGCTATTTAAAAGAAGCTCGATTTTCTTATACAGGCTGTGTCAAAATAAGGAGAGTGTAAATTTAAATTAACGATTATTTGAGTATTTATTTCGTTACAAATCTCTTAGATTCTCACAATCAATAAATTAATAATAATTATTTTTACTTTTCTCGCTCTATTTTCCTATTTGAAGATCGTGATTTTACGGCTGGTAAATAAATAATTTATTTTTATGAAATAAAATATTTGCCAGCAAATTAGTGGATCCAAAACTGGATAATTGGAGTAAGGTTATATTAGGTCAACCTTACGATGGACTCTTCACCTCTAAAATGGATGTTTCCTTTTGATTTCTTCTGTTTTACATCAAATTAAAGGAAAAAATAGTATTAAGTGGCGTCGGACACAGATGACCTTAAAAACACATTTTAATAGGTCACTTTATTCGTTCAGTGTAAAACATGGAAACGAATTTATTTCGAAATAAGTTCTATTAAAAATGAGTAGATTGAGAACGAAGCACGCATTATTTTGTGCAGAGTAGTGCTTTTTTTATGGTTCTTTTTTATTGGATAGGATATACCTCGAAGTTGGTCCCATTTAAATATGAAAAAAATTTCACCCCTAAGGGGAGGAAAATAGGGAATGATTAATTATTAACCCACTGAATTTTTACCTGTTAACCGATTCTATCACACATAACCTTGTAGTGGGTTTGTATGATTCTTTTTTCCACCCTTAAGGGTAGAGAATGGATAACCACATTTTTTTTTAATTAATAAAAAATAAAACCGACGGAAAAGCTAAAAATAAAATAAATAACTTAAAATTAGATATATTAATTTTAGAGCATAGTTATTAAGACTAAAAGGGTTTATTTTATTTTTTGCTTTAAAATTTTTTTGTCAGTTTTATATTTGTTACAAAGTTATTCTTTGCATTTCTTATGTCAAACTATCCTTGTAGGTACCTGTTCTGACTATTGGGATCTGACATGGGGGCGTGGCCTATCCAAGATGGCGTCAATTAGGGTGAATATTCGACATTAGTACTGTTCGCTTATAAAATATAAAAAATGAGTCTCTGGATTAATAATATTTGCGAATATGCTACAAAAAGAAGCTGAACGTATTTTATATACTTGACAATTGATTAAATGTGGGAAAATATTAAATGAAAGTGATAGTGGCTGTGCGTGTGGCTTTCTGTATGTCAACGTCGAATTGCTTCGTTTATAACTATTATTGGTTTCTTGATCTAAATTAACTAACTAAACATATAACTAAAAATGAACAAATATAAGGAACACTAACTTTGAATACAGATTTAATTTAATTTATGAACTTAGTTAAATACAAAGTGAAAATATTTCGGAGCAAATTCGTATTATAACCTAAAATTTTACTACTTAGATGTACATAACCGTCAGTTACAAAATATACAGAGCATATTATTTATTGTAAACTCATTCATGTTGTTTACTTTTGTTGGTTCTTTCCAAGGTTTTTTCACACTCCAAGTTAATTTACTTTATAAATAAAACGATTATTCAGCTTCGGAAAATAATGGAATTTAACGTCCAGATTTTTACGGGACTTATTACTACACTCTTTTACTGTACAATACACTTTATTTTTAGATTTTTCGTGGAGTTTAACTACAATTTCGGTCATTTTTTATCTCAAAAATTGTTATTTCCATTTGACGTAATGTATTTCTAACGGATTCTTCACCCTACTTCGTGGTCGAAAATAATCCGCTAGATGGCATATCGCTACATGTCAGATTCCAATACATATATTTGACTCTTATTTTATAACTCCCTACTCTTTGAAAAATAATTTAACGATATTTATGCACTAACATAATTGTTACATCAGGTGCAGAACAATATTAACATTTTGTTTACTAAAAATCTAATCTCCATATGCTATCATTAAGGATTAAGAACACAACAATGTTTTCCCTATTGCTTGTAATTAAATTTTAACTACCGGACTTTGTTAGCCCATTCCAATTGTAGGACCAGCGCACCGGAGTTATAAAGCATATCATCGGAAGAAGGATAATTATTTTGAGATCATGTAATTTATGAGTGACTTATTCTACCATGTAACCTTGACATGTAAACTTGTTGTTGAAGATCAGAGGAACACTCCCGAAACATCCAATAAAACAAATGAAGTAATTTCTTCACCTTTTGGGATTCCTTAAGCCTATTAGAAAATTCTTAAATCAACTAAATGAACTTGGCGTAAACTTTAACCGTACTTACTGTAAAAGCAAAATGCCATATACAAAACAGGTAAAGGCTTGATGATATATTCATTTCATTCATTATTGAATATTTTAAAAATAAAAATTACAGCATAATTTGAAAAATTTCTGTAATAAATAAAGTGATTAGTGAAGCGTTTATCAGGACATGACGCATAACTAACGTATTCTGTTAGTAAACTATTGCTAATAATTTCGCAACGTTACGCTACTGAAACCAACTTCGGTGTTACAAAAATAGAAGAAGTAATAAATAAAAAACAATAATAATAAATAAATATATGAGAGACATCTTGCGGTGGCTGCCCTCATAAATAACCCCGCCCGCCCCAAAAGTACCTACCTAAAAAATGAAGCCCTCAACATTCCAGGAGATATTAACTCGCATTTAATTCGATTGCATCGTAGTTCATTGAGAGATTCGCGACGCACTAATGCGCCAAAGCTAAAAATACCCGAGCGACCTTTGGCACACCGCTTCTTAGCCGCCGCCGCCGCCGCCTAATCTACCTAATGCATAGGCAACCGGCGATCCCGCGGCGGCGGCCGCGACTGGTGATTACAGTACGCGGACCGCCAAGACCCGACAGTCATACGTGTGCTGCGAACGAGGCGATAGTGTTTTGTTGCCGGCTCCACGACCGCACGATCAGCTGTTTCACTGTTGGTGTTCGCACTGCGCGCATCAAGACGTGATGATCATATTTTGACGATTTGTTCAACATTGTGTTTTGTTACTTTCAGTGAATTTGTGTTTTGTGATTTTGTTACGGTTTTGTTTTTGCCATGGCGAAGATTTTGGCTGTGGTTGGAGGCTGTTTATTAGCATGTAAGTGTTTCGCTGTTTTTCGTTTCGATTGTTTTGGCGCGTAGCGCACGTGTCAACTATGCTCTTGTAACTTTATTTAATTTGTGTCCAACAAATTTGATGTAATTTTCAACTGTCAAAAATTAGCTCGCTGGTTTTTTAATCTAAATATTAATTGCCTTTCGAAACTTTATTTATTATGTGTCGAACTTTATCGTACAATCTTCTTTCTAGTTGAACTAGATTAATTTTAAAACGGCGCACAATTAGTAATTACACCCTAAAACACCAAATATACATACAGGATGTAGGATTTAAATATGACATATGCTATGTTTCTTATATTGCTTTACCTATTTACTTTACTATAAACCGGTGAATTCAAAAGTGGATCAGAATTTTAAAATAAATACAAATGTTAGTATTTCACGATATATACAGGGTGTTCATTTTAAGTGGTACACTATTGCTATTTCGAGAACTGTAAGAGCTACGAGGTCGGTTAAATTAGCAAACAATTTCTATATTATAAGACAATTAAAATGAGCGAAACAAGAATTTGTTTAGACCAGTGGTTCTCAAAATGCGGGGTGCAACTTTCTTATTTTAAATGGCAACCTACTTTTTTTATTTGCTTATTCGATTCAGTATTTTTTTCTGAATTCAATGATATTTACATGTAATGACCAAATATTACAAAATATTTGAGAAAAATGCAAAATTAAAAATGTATTATTTTTATTTAAATATGCATATACAAAGTTTGCTATGGAAGAAAACAAATAAACCAAATGCAGAAATAGTTGAAAAAACTGTAATTATGAGAATAATTATTAATTTAGTTGTTACAATACAGAAATACATAGGTACACTCAAAAAAACTAATATTAAAAATTGTTTGATTTATTTGTTTTCTTCCATGGCAAACTTTGTATATGCATATTTAAATAAAAATGATACATTTTTAATTATGCATTTTTCTCAAATATTTTGTAATATTTGGTCATTACATGTGAATATCATTGAATTCAGAAAAAAATACTCAATCGAATAAGCAAATAAAAAAAGTAGGTTGCCATTTAAAATAAGAAAGTTGCACCCCGCATTTTGAGAACCACTGGTCTAAAAAAATTCTTGTTTCGCTCATTTCAATTGTCTTATAATATAGAAATTGTTTGCTAATTTAACCGACGTCGTAGCTCTTATAGTTCTCGAAATAGCAATAGTGTACCACTTAAAATGAACACCCTGTATATATATATATCAAATTAATATTAATTAGAAAAATTGCAACACCTCTTTAGAAAATTAAACCAAAACGAAATTTGACATTTACAAAAACAGATTTAGATTTATTTGGTACAGTTTGTATTATTTTCTTTAGAATAGGCCTTATTGAGTGCATTTTTAAATTCTGAATAAATTTATGCATTTGTAATTTTGCTTTAAAGTGAATAGGTAAAAGGATACAAGCAATATAAAAAATTGCATTGAAATTCCTATACACCAAATTTCAATTATACACCCGGTATACCGTATACAGAGCACAGTTTCAAGTAACGCTATTTCACCAAATAAAATTTATAACGAAATAGTGATACTTCAAAATTATACTCGCTGTACTGAGGTGTCTTACCTTACAATAAATTGTAACAATTTTTATGCAATTTAATATAGATACAAGTTATTATAATAAGACAAAAAACAATAATAGTAACTTTACAATGGTGTAGATACCTGAAATAATTTAACATGGTAAACAAAAAATGAGAAACAAGAGAAACAATTCGTATTTTCATAGAGTTTTAGCAATTAATAATGATATTTCTTTATTATTGACACAAATTATTAATTCTCTGTGGTAACTTTATTAAATTGTAAAACAATTGTTATTTACATTTAAGGGTACAGCGATGTGACAACCGGTAAATATATGTATATATTGCACACAGATACGAGGTAAAATATATAATCTATCTAGATCTGCAATTCTAGAACTGCAAGACAAATGTCTAATTTCATCTTATCTTATCTATGCTTTGTGAACATTTCTTGTTTATATTTGGGGGTGTAGCAATATGACGGCTGTTAAATATCTTTCATAGTACATATACAAACATTAAAAAATATATAATCTACCTATATCTGAAATTGCAGATCTGTAAGAAAACTGTCTGCGAATCATTTTCATTTATATTTGTGGGTGAAGTAATATAAGGACTAATATAAGACTGCCTAGATTTGCAATTGCAGAGCTGTACAAGAAACGTCAAATTTCATGAAACTTATATATGATTTATAAACGTTCCTTAGTTACTTTTTTGGGTACAGCGACATGACGGCTGGTACATATATTTCATAGTACATATACAATAAATGAAAAATATGTAATCTACTTACATCTGAAATTGCAGACTTGTAAGAAAACAATAATTACCTAAATGTACAAAAAACGTCTAATTACATATCTATGATTTATAAACGTTACTTATTTATATTAGTGGGTGCAGCATTATGACGACTGGTAAATATGTTGCATGTGCATATAACAGGTATAATCGCTGCAAAATATATATTCTGCCAAGATTTGCAATTGCAGAGCTAAATGAAAAATAATTGCCTTTCGAAATTTAATTATTTTAAAGATTTATAGCATTCTTTAAATTTACTCTGTATACAGAGCTGTATTTTATCTTGGCCGAAAATAATTATCTGTCAGTGTATAAATTAAATTACACATTTATTTTATTTATTCAAGCCATTTCGGGCCGCCAAGACAATTTGCGTTAACCAAACAGACCCTAAATTAACACCCAACTGTGCCGAAAAAACCCAACTGGCTCAAATAAATTACTACATTTCTAATGAGAAATATAAATTAGAACAATTATAAATTTGGCAATAGGACATTAATTATCATACTGAGAAATATATCTAAATATGACAAGCACCTTATTAAAAACACAAGTCTACGACCAAGTGGAAAAGTTGTTTTAGAAAAAGAAGGAAGTCATTGCAAAAACAAAACAATATCCGGCCAGGTAATTACGCTCACTTGAATCATAGTTCAACGCTAACAAAACACTGACGATTAAAACTGATGTAACAATTTGCGAAGATCGCCGATAGTGTTTTGTCTGTAATTAGGCGCTGTAACGAGTTAATTACATTAGGGAGAGGATTCTCCACATGCGATTTATGAACGCACGCACGCACCGAGATCGGGATCGAATCCCGACGCGCAGCGAGTTCGAACGTTCGTTGCCCCGGCGAAGTGCGCACCGCGCAGCGCTGCAGTTTCCGTTTTAATTATTTTAATTAACGGCCGCGAATAGAGCGCGTAATTAAAAGTTAAAGCTACAGGTACATGCGCTAAACTTTATTTATTATGTGTCGAATTGTATCGTAAAAACTTATACACTTTCACGCTGTGTTAGGTAACTTTTAAAATAGAATACAATTTGTAATTTTACACAAAATGTTCTATTTGTTGCTCACCATAATAAATATAACAAATATACCTAAATGAAAAGATTTCTGTATTTATTACTATAAGTTCTGAAAGCTTTTCAATTTATAAAAACACTTATAACTTAGTTAATAATTAATGCATCTACCGAAATCTGCACTTGCAGAGCTATAATAAATAAATGGCGAAAGATAAGCAATGAAACATTTTCAGATAATACTTCAGGGTACTGCAGTATGACTAGTAAACATATTTTATCTACGATCATGTGATGAGTTCTACATGTAATGACTTACATTACCACACTAGTGCTTTTTTAAATATTGCTACCCTGTTTATTTAAAAACTGTTCCGGCCTGTTGCTTCTTTGATTGGAAATAAATAAAATATACGTATCAATAAAAACATACCAAATGATTTACAACTATTTTACAAAATTTTTAACGATCATAGATAAAAATTTATTCACAATCAAACTTATGGTCTGTTGATTATTATAGGGGTTTCAATGCTATATTTTTTTATATTATTGTATCTTTTTTACTTTTCAACAAAAGTATATGCAATAATACCCATTTATAAATAAATTTATAAAATTGCAAATATTTTTCGTGTTTATTTCATTTTTCATGGCCGTTGTTAAATTTTTCTAATTTATTTTAATTCAGAGTGGATCAAATGCAGGGTTGGCAAATATCATGATATTTATATAAATATCAAAATATCATAATATCCGATATATATCCGATATATATCAGGAATTTCGTTCTTAGGCTATATGCAAAAAAAAAAAACATGAAACGTAAAATACCTTTATTTTGGTAAACAACAAAAATGAAACTTTAGTTTAAAATAACAAAAAACAAGACAAAAATTATTATTATTTAAGTAACAAGAAATAACATTTTCCCTAAATATATTATATAAATAGTAAATACCTAAATGAGTAAATACTATTGTAGTTTGATATATGATATAAAATATTCATATTTTTATTTAAGTAACAAAAAATAACATTTTCCTAAATATTTATATTACATAAATATCAAAATAACTTGTCGTTTGACATGTTTTTAAGTTTCGCACAACCGGGCCAAAGGAATATCATCATCATCATCATTATCTTCACGTAACACGACTTCATCACTTTTTGAGAAGACCCAGTCCAAGCTTTTGGCTTTTTTATCGGTATTTTCATTTAAAATATCAAGAATTTTTCACTCTGGGTATTTATTTTGTAAAAAATTAATAAGTGATATATATCATGATATATATCAATATCAATCTATAAATATCGGATATATATCAAGATATATATCATGATATATATCACTTGATATATGTCTGCCAACCCTGATCAAATGTGTATGTTTTTAGTGCGTAAAAAGGGGTATTTGGCGGCAATTGTAAAACAATTTATTAACACTTGTGAACAAGACAATATTATTTAAACATTTTATTAATAGTACCAGTAAATGAATTTACTTGTTACTCACTTGTAAACACCATTTACCCAAGCCCTCCATTACCTTTGAAAATGAATCTTTACAAGGCACTAATGGACAGCTGCATTGTAAAAATTTTACAAGTTACAGTAATGCTTACAAGGCTTATGCGAAATTATTTGAAATAATTTTTGACAGAACAGTTATGTGTAACTGACAGGGCTTGGTTATAATTTTAATTGTAACTGTTTTCCTGCTTCAAGGAGGTGACAGGCTCGCCGGTCATTTCCACCATTCAGCAGTAACAACTGTTTTACCCGGTTTTACCTTGCTTGTAATGTAAATAAATATATCGTTTGTTCTTTACTTTTGTTATTTGAATTATATTTTAATTTTATATTAAATATTTATGATTTATTAAAATATTATTTAAATTTTTTATTATGATTTGTTTGTACATTTGCTTTAATTTAATAAATACATATACGATAATAAAAATTATTCATTTTTGATTAAATTATTTTATTTTATTTATCTTGATTTAAATCAAAGCTTTTTTAAAAATTACTTGATTTAAATAAAATTGATTTAAATGTCTCAACCCTGTTTTAATTTAACGAACATATCGCAAAATAATATCATTTAGGTACCTAACCAAATGAGCCTTATTGCATGATTTTTTTATTCAGATTAAATATTTGTACCTACACTTTTTTGTAAAGTGAACAGGTTAAAAGATACAGCAATACTTACAAAAATAGCATTGAAATCCATATATGTCACATTTCAATTCTACACCCGGTATATATAGGTGCTGCAATATTTTCATTCTAAAATTAGTGGTATGGAGAGATGCACTTGCAGATCTGTATCACGCAGCTATCAAGATGAAGTAAAACCACTTACAAGGTACAGTTACTTTCAAAGAAAGGTTATTTATCCACGTTTTGCGACACACAAGATAAAAAATGTTAATTTCGCATAAATAAAATGCAAGTCGACTCCTATGAGTTAATTGACTTTTAATTAATATTCTTCTGCATGATAAATTAGAAACAGCGTTTAATAATTTTAATGAGACATCCTTCTTTTTGCACGATGAGTTCATGGAGATAAAATTCAATTATTTTTTATTTTATGTATGTAAATATGAAATGCATGAATCTGAGAATGTACTTTTTAATTGCACTTATAAAGTTCTTGACATTTTATACATGAGATAAACATTCTAGAGAAAATGTGTTAATAACTCGTGAGGTATTACTTTAAAGTAGTGGAATTTAAAAAATAAAATTACTAATGAAGAAGATTTAATATGTTTGTGGGAGGAGATTTATTCTAATTAAACATGCAACAAGTTGATATGTGTAATGTTTATCTTGATATCCACCTAGCGGATTATTTTAAAAGTTGCTCATGGGGACAGTAAGATAAGCTTGTTGTGTATGTGTCAAGGCCGACCAAGGTTTGTCACGATCATGACACAGTGATATGACAGAATAATAGTTCGGCTCCAACCCTTCGAACGAAAAAAAAAACCAACTATTATGAAGTGATTTTTTAAATTAATTTATTTCTGTTTAGCGCGTTTCATGCTCTTTTTTTAATATAGAATCGTACTTTAAAAATTAGTTGGTGATACAGATGTGACGTTTGAAATTAGAATTGTTCGAATTTTAAATTGTAACTTATTTAAAGTAAGTATGAGTGTAAACTATTTGATTAAAAATAAAATTCTTACCATCGTTTGTATTTGTTTATTTTGTAAAGTTTGACATTTGATTTTTTAAAATATATTTCAGCAGAGTCACCAACCTGAAAAATATAAATTATAATGCATTATTACAATATTTGAATGGAGCTATTAACGGACTCTTTTGGTTGCTGTAATGGGGTCTCTCACCATTTTTTTTTAAATTTTTTTTTATGAAACTATTTAAATTGAAGACTATCTACACTTTTAAAAATTCTTAATTGTTATTCATTAAGCCACAATGATTTTTTAAAATGTTGTGATGTCATTGTAGAGGTGTTGCTGGATCTAAAACAGTACAGATTGTAAATAATTGTAGTCATATATTTTTTTTACTTATTTTATTATTATTATTGTAATAAAATAGAACACTGAAGTGACAAAAATTATTTAAATCTCTACTGTTTGAGATCCAGCAACACATCTATAATGACGTCACAACATTTAAAAAAAATCATTGTGTCTTAATGAATAATAATTAAGACTTTTTAAAAGTGTAGATAGTCTTTAATTTAGATAAAGTTTCATAAAAAATAATAATAAAAAAATGGTGAACGACCCCATTGCTTTGTTATAAAAGCAAAATAGAAAAACATTGTGGTGAATTTTCTGTTAGATTATATTTATATAAGCAACAAAATAATAGCTTAACCCCGTTAACAATCGTTTAGTACCAAAATACGTCATAATTTTTGTACATATGAATCATAATTATTTAGCAAAATATTTTTTTTAATAATTATTGTTACGTTAGTAAACAATAATACATATTATGTAACAAGTACATAATTTAGGGTTTTATGGACGAGACAATTTAGGGGTCGAACAAGCGCAGCGAAGCGTGGCACATAAATGCGAGTCAGTTAAACCCCATTATGTATGTACGTCTTGCAATATTTTATTTAACTGCATTATAGAATATTTTTCTTTAGTTTAGGCAGACATTTATATTTTATACATGACGTTGACATAAAAAAGAATTATAGTTTCTAAATGTAATTTTATTTAAATATTTGGTTACGAAGTTGTTAATTTTTATTTGCTTTAATTATAGAAGAAATCATTCAAATAGCATTAAAATTTAAGTAATTACTTTTACCAATAAAGTATAAAGAAGAAGAAAATAAAAACTACATTGACGTTCTGTAATATTTATATAAAATATCTAGCTTATGGAATAAATATTTCATGCACATGCTATGTGTACCAATTCATACCTATTTAATTGATTTTGATAATAGACCTTTTAACTTTATCATTATAGACTAGTCCATAAACAGCGTTTTTATGACCACTAAACAATATCATAAATAAGTGATTATAATACAGTCGAATATAAAGTACATAGTATATGAACTTCGGATTATGGCATTTATAGCAATTTTATAAAGTAGAAACGAATTTGCTTATTTCAAATATGTGTTTTAATTTGCATAAAGTGGAATTTATGTAAGCATACCTTGAACTCAGAATAGATAGGCAACACTAGTGGCCTTCGAGACCACACCTCCCAGGGACTCATCTCAGTTTGTCGACCTATATCAGATTATTTCTTTTGCAATAGATAACATGTAAAATAATTTGGTTTTCTATTGCATTAATGTCGTTTTATTGTTAGACGTTACAGACTTCTCTGCTGAACTGTACTATAGATTAAACTTGGCATAAATTTCACTACTGATAATAAATCATCTATGAGCAAATATTAGCGATGTTTCTCTCAAAATGCTAACCGCCGTGCAAATGCTAACTCCTCACAAAAAAAGTCTTCTGTACTTACGTAACTCATTGAAAGTAATTTAGCATAATTGACAGTGTGCAACACTAAACATTAAACGCTATGCATTTCGCGATAGTTACAAGAGTAAAGTGTAAAATTTCGTACAGAAATCGCGTGCCTAGACATCATAAATTATCGGTTTTTAACAAGTAACAGGTCCCGCTGCCATATGGCAGCCTGGTCACTGCGAAATATGTTAATGTACTTAAATGGGCAGCGTAGCTCCGAGCACATTCGCGAGAAATATTCATATATAGAGTTTGATTCTTTATAAAAACTTATAGCAGTAATACTTGGAATTTTAGCGCGATTGAGTAACTGTTGAAATACAGATGAGGATTAATCCCTGTAAGATGTCATCGAAAATCGTTTGTGATTTGTGCACACATGTGGAAGATAATACATTAATAATCCAGGTACTGCAATGAGACATCTATTTCAAGCAAGACATGTTGAAGTTTTTCTGGTATTTTTAAATCCTGTATACCTGGAATAAAACCCTGTGAAATCCTATGAAATATACCTCGACTATAATAGGTATTTATTCAATTTTGACGTTTCCAACTGACTTTATTGTGTCCATATCAACACTAATATACTGGGTGTACAAAAGTTCCGGGACGGTGAAATATCTCGAGAAATACACATCGAATCAAAAAACAAAAAAACACGTGTTTAATATTTTTCAAAAACCTATCTTATGTAACAAGCACGACCCCCCACCCAAAATCTTAAATGGAAACATCGCTGCGAAAAGTGTATGAATAGGGGAGTACTTTCAAGGGGACAACCAATAATCTGCAAAATTTATTATAGAAATTAAATAATAAAGTTCGATAATTTTTCTGAACAGAACTCGTATATAATATTCAGGTGATATCTGTTTAACACATTATAATAAACTGACTACGTTTACATGTACAGCAAAAAATATCTTTGGCTTGACTTTGAAACGGCAAGTCGCCTTAAAAAGTAAAATTATTTGTACTTTTCCACATTAAGAACAAATCTACTTTGTTTCAGATTATAGACTTGTCCTTCCCTTATCTGCTTGTTGACATTCAGTAATTTATGTGGTTATGTTAAAAAATATTTATTTAAGTATTATTATTTAGTTAGTATTTATGTTATTTATAGAAAAATATGGACAGTAATTTGAAATTAAACATGAAATACTAGCGAGATTTTTTTTAAATATGATGACAGTGCAAATACATTCATTGATTTGGATGCAATGTAAATTTAGAAAACAACGGCTGACATAGGTATTTCAAATTACGAAGGAATTTAATGTCATTGACAACAAAGTAACGTCAATATGCGTTTACACAAATCTTTCAGTCACTTATTTTAGTAAGTCTGATTTATTTCATACTTGACTTTAAGAAGAAAAGTAGTTAGTTGGTAGTGCTTACACAGTGGCAAAAATCGACTTTCCAGTCAAAGTCAAAATCAAATCAAAGTACATTTTTGCCTTATATGTAAACGTAGTCATTATTGCATTATATAGTATATACAATGTGTTCAAAAAGTTCCGGAACGGTGAAATATATTTCGAAAAATACACATCAAATAAAAAAACAAAAAAATATGTCTTTAATATTTTTCAAAAACCTATTTTGTTACCAAGCACGATCTCCCTCCGCCACCCCTTGGGGGTGGGGTGAGGGGTTTACTTTGAAATATTAAATGGAAACCATGACAATAATTATTTTTCTGATTATAACGCCATTTATTGCGAATCGGAAAAAAGTTAATTTTGCCGAACTATCTGAATGTACAATGAAAAATAGGTGTTCCCATTTAAGATTTCAAATTGTCCATCGCCCCACCCCCAGGGGGTGGCAGTGGGGAAAGGTGCTTGGTGACATAAAATAGGTTTTTGAAAAATATTAAACACGTATTTTTTTGTTTTTTGATTCGATGAGTATTTCTCGAAATATTTCTCCGTCCCAGTACTTTTTGAACACCCAGTATATTATAAAATGCTATGCTATAAAACTATTAAAACACACGCGACTACATGGTAAATATCATTAATTATTGTTAGTAAATGAAATATTAATTCTAGAATAAGAAGTTTTGCATAGTTGTAAACGTACAACAGCGTTTGAGTTGAGTTTCACTATACCAGTGATGGCCAACCTACGGCTCGCGGGCCGCATTCGGCCCGTCAGCAAATATTAATTAACCGCCGCTAAGCTTAACCAACCAATCAAAACTGAATCCTGAGCACTATCCTGGTTTACAAATTGTGTAATCTTGATTTTATCCCTTTTTATTTTTATTTCTCCTGATGATAACTTAGTTATATATTATAATAGGTTTGTTCCAATTGGTAATTTCTGACAAGTTTGTGACATGTTTGTGACAAATTTCAGTGCGCCTTCGAAAAATATAAACAAGTTAAGTTTGAAACATAGACTGGAACGACGAATGGAATGAAGCGCATGTGCGTGCTCATATTTTGTTTTGACAGCTAACCTTAAATATAAATATAAATAAAGAAATTCATACATTTTTCGCCACAAAAAAGAAATGTTTCAAGGTTAACTTGTTTACATTTTTCGCAGGCGCACTGAAATTTGTCACAAACATGTCACAAACTTGTCAGAAATGACCACTTGGAACAAACCTCTTAAAATTATATAGGTATGTTGTCATTGCCTTGTTCGTAATTCACTTCTTTATTTATCCGGCCCACTAATAATAATCAGTAGTAATTTTGGTCCAAGAATATAAAAACGTTGGGCATCACTGCATTATACTATAAGCCTAGTATAATTGGGTATTGCTTCCTGTTGACTATCAAATAATTTATCAAGAATATTCAGTGTTTAATAAACAATTTCAATTGTATGCTTACTCACCGGTAACTGCAGCCATGGGAAACTTCCAACACATGTGCTGTAGTAAAAGTGGTCTTCTAAGAATCGAGAAAAAGTGTGATGATAATAAAATCCAGTCTGTGACCGGATTTGTGCATTCATTCATGTAACTCGTGCATTATATTACACTGACATCATATGTAAAAATAATCCACCAAAAACGAATTATTATTTTAACTATGTTTACATAATTAAGATAAAATAAAAATTATCGCAATTCATAATGGCTGTTATAAATAAATATGACACTATGAATGTAAACATTGAAAAAAATTGATATTTCACGGCTGGTGACCGTTAACAACATCGCATCAGAAGCTGAGATGCTAAATTACCATGAAATTGATAATTAATAAAACACACTTATTACCTTAATAAGTGGGCAAGGTCACATTGCTGAGTCTGCTTAACTCATTAAAATTACTCTTAACGTTTTACACTCTCTAGGTGACATACATGACAAATGCCACTTGTTGAGACAAGATTTTAACGATTGATAAATCATTTGTTTATTATTCTTCAAGTATTTTTTTTGCGAAACATTTTATTTTTTTTTTTGTAAAAACTCTTTCATTTCTCTTAAGCGCAGTGTAAGAAAATGTGGTAATCATGAAAAATCGCCTTTAGCACTATAGCACTTTCTTATACATATATATTTTAATTTGGCTGTATAATAATTATAATTGATATGTTTTACATAGTAGATGTTTAGGTTATTTGTTCATTCTCTTAGCAACTATAGATATTGAATTATATTATACAACTGATAATTAATTTTTTTTTTAGATTGGAAGCAGATATAAAAAAATATATATTTATTCCAAATCTTTTTTTATTACAAATAAATTAATTTATCGTTTCATAGCTCCTGTAAATTTAGCAAATATACTCAAAATCAACTCATATGTATGAAGTTTCTTATTTCAGTTTTCTGAGTTATAAAACATGTTGATATACATCCATCCAGACCGACGAAATTAAGATAATAGTCAAATCCCACTCACAGTATTTTCTTTACAATACTTCCGTATAATGCATATAACAAAATAATAATCGGTGATACGATTTTCGTGAAAATATATTGAAACCTTAAAATAGTTTTGTGTGTGGAGATGAATGGATATCTGACCGCATGTGCAATAACTTATGAACAAGAAAGTATTTTTAACAAAAATTGATTAATATAGTTTTTTTTATGAACGCGTGCAAAATGTAGAACTGATTTATTTTAAATTTACAATCAGTTGCAAAAAGTTTCAAATAAAAATTTTTCATAATATTTTATCAAAAAATATTAGAAAGTAAATCAGTGGTATCAGATGCAATATCTGATACCAGTTTTCAGAAATACTACATTTTAAATTTAATAATATATTTTTTCTTCAAGCGTAGTATTATAATATTCATGTTTTGCTATTATAGATACGATTTAGAAATTTATCATTTTGTTACTAATATAATCATATAAATATAATTGTATACAGTACAATAATATAAATATTATTGTACGGCGTACACTAATATGTTAGTTGTTTCATATACCACTGGTGGGAGCACTTACCTACAAGGGCAGCTCTGACGAGTGACAGTTGTATTGCATGGTTCTGTCATATTTTATTGTTTGCTTGCAGAAAAAAATAGTATATGTCACTCGAAGTTGAACATTCTTTTTTAAAACCTGTTTCAACTCCTAGTAACATAATATAATATAAATAACCCTTGTTGGTATGTAAACAAACAAACAAATATTTGTTATTATATATCAAATATTATATATCAAATATAATAGGGTAAATAGTTCCGTTGTAACGTATCGGACTGTGGATCGTGAGATCCTCAGTTCGAATTCCACTGGAGGCAGTTACCAATTTAAATTTACCCCTGTGGTTCTCCCTCCACTAACAACTTTGGGGGTTGTGATTTGACGGCTGGCAGCCACACTTCATACGTAAAAAATATATCACTTACCGAGGTCTGCGTAAACAGAGTGCTACACCCATAATGGGTAAAAGGCGTGATGATTTATTTATTTTATTTTATATATATATCAAATATGTGCCAGATGTAATTCTTAAGTAATCAAATGCACATATACTTACATGCTATACATAAGAAAGTTTTTATTATCACCATATCAAAGTTTTTTTTTTTTTTTCGTTGTAATCTTTTGACTTAACAGAGAAATTGGAATATGCTAATGCTTTTAATTAAAGAAAAACCAATAAACAAGAGAAATTATAAAAATAAGTTCTTTTAAATATGGAGTTGGTAAATATAATATTTAAAAACTCATTTGCAAATAATAATAATAATACGAAGTTACGATGCTCCAATGAGATACATATCAAACATTTGGACAACAATCTAACCATCCACACAGAAGTTATTAAGAAAATTGTGGAAACAGAGGGACGTCAAAACATGTGTTTCCTCAGAAATTCTATTTTGGGATTATATCACGATTCTTATACGTCCGGAAACTATGTATAAGAAAGTAATAAGAAAGCATTAGTGAGTATATCATGGCACCCAACCTTTTTATATATTATTCTGGTTGTATTCTAAAATATTTCGTGTTGTTGCTATCTTATCATCAAGCAGGGGATTACTTCAGGATTTACTGGCAAAATATTTGCTAGTTTTATATATTTGATAACAATTTTCCATCTTAGAATTGCGTCTACAGTAAATATTTCGTCTCATATTTCGTGGAATTAATTATGTGTGCAAATATTGTTTTGAACCAAAATATTATTAGGTCAAAAACTTTTAAATGTAATCTAATGTAAATAAGTATGTAATAATACTTGTTACTAAATATGGAATTCTGTATGTAAATGAAGTAAATGAGTCGATGTGTGTAATATATTTTTTGTAGGCTTTTAATTTCAAACTCCAGTGATTTCCAAGCCTCCTTTAATCCATCCATAATAACCTAAATTAGATTTTTTCAACAGCAGATACAATTATGACCTAAAGCACCTGTTCCATATAAAAAAGACAGATAATAGATCAAATTTCGTGGTTCCTATTCACATCCTAGGTCGTCGATCCCAATTAGACAAAGGTCAAAGAAGCCGAATCTCTCTTCTGTTCAATGCTTAACAAAGATCTTATATAAAAATGACCAAATATTTTTTTTATGTTACAGAAAAATTTGAACAAACAAAAATGAAAAATGTAGGTACTTTCTACCTAACATATATCTTTCTCTGTCATTCTCGCTTTACATATGCATGCAACGTAGTCAATTTACATGTGAAACTATGCCGATGCGTATTTGTTTAGCCACTTCCGCTGTCTTGATACGTTCATTCAAAACAAAACAATGTCGCAAGCAATGAGATTAAATAATCTAGCATGCCTTCATAATTACCGCTGCAGTCATCAAGAAATTATAAACAGTGGCACCGCGCCAAGATACAGACTTCCTCATCACTGTTGGGGACCTCTGGTTGTACGTTGAAGAGCCTGGTAAGGAGACGAAATGCGTAAACAAGGACAAATCTAACGATCCTGAAAAATCAGTCGCGACGATATCTATATATAGATTGTAATCTATATCGTAAACATGAATAAAAATACTTTTGCATAGTACACGCATCTTTACGGTACTCGCAACCTTAGAACAGTTAGTAATTAAAATTACTTAAAGTAATCACCAGTACTTGTATTATATATTAGGTGCACAGAATATAGATCATTGCTGTCTGAAATGCATTCGATATTTAGTTGATCATTAAAGATTAGCTAAATATAGTGTTTTAAGTTCTGATCGTGACCTAATTAATATATAGGATGGTGACCATAGATCTCGGGCACGAATTCTAACTTATAATTATACTTTCATAGTTTCCTGAATTAGTTTAGGTAAAACACTTTAAATATAACTTTTACGGAATAATATACTAAATTATAATCAGTAAATTAATAGATATTTACGATATGAGTGGGATAAGAGCATTATTAAGATATCACATAAGTATATTAATAATGCATTATCACACGTATATTGTACAATATTTCATTTTCGCCCGCTCAAAATTAAATAAATACGAGTATAATAATTTGACTTTATTTTTTTGACAAGTAGAAAATTAACCCAACTAGTTGCTGTAAAAATGTTTTTAATCCATGACAACTACAATTATGTAGTTGTTTTTCATTAATTTTTAAGCATTTCGTTAAAATGAGTGGTTTAGAAAGTATTTCGTCAGATATAGAAAAACAAGCTTTAACAATTATTAATTAATTAAATATTAATTAATTTAAAGTATTGTAAAGATTGTATTATCAACATTTATAATAAATAATATGTTAATGAAAACTAGTGCGGTAATGAAGCTCTTAACTCACGCAAAATGAGTGGGATGAGTTTCGACAAAATTAAATGTTTTTAAAATTTTTCTCAATTTAATTTAGATCAAATTTAACTTAAAGTTGTCATAAGGTGTGGCAGTTGTTGAATCAACGATGGATTATAGTTATTTACTTTATAAGTGGGCAAAGTAAAGAATTACACACGAGAGAAATTTTAGCACACGAAGCCAAAGGCTGAGTGTGATAATTTTATCGAGTGGGTAATTTCAATTTGCCCACGTGTGAAGTATAACGTTTTATCCAACATCTCTTAAAACATGAAAAATTTATTAAAGAAATATTATTTGACAGTGACATATGCTTTAAATTTTTAAATTAAAATGTCAATCTAATTAATTACCAAGGTGTTGTGTGTTATTATTATTGTTATACATAAAAAAAAATACTCACTAGTGACTTTCCTCAAAATTATACTCACTAGTGGGTAATCTGTTACTTTCCTTGTTTAAAATCGCCATAGTTATAGAGCATTTATTGAGAAGTGTTGGACAAAATAATAAATGTATTTCTTCAAAAAACAAATGAATTATTAAAACTTCTCTATCTTGACTACAATATAAAATATTTTAAAATAAATTCTGAACTGGTTAGCTTTGTGATATTGGATATATTTAAGAATTTATTTTATCCAACACCTCTCAATAAATGCTATATTACTATGGCGATTTTAAACAAGCAAAGTAACAGATTATCCACTAGTGGGTATAATTTTGAGGAAAGCCACTAGTGAGTATTTTTTTATTTATAACAATAGTAATAACACACAACACCTTGGTAACTACTTCGATTGACATTTTAATTTAAAAATTTAAAGCATATGTCACTGTCAAATAATATTTCTTTAATAAATTTTGCATTTATTAAGAGGTGTTGAATAAAACGTTATACTTTACACGTGGGCAAATTTGAATTACCCACTCGATAAAATTATCTCACTCAGCCTTCGGCTTCGTGAGCTAAGATTTCTCTCGTGGGTAATTCCTTACTTTACCCACTTGTAAAGTAAATAACTATTAATTTGCACGAATATTGTACGTACAAATAAAAAAAAACTTTCTCTAAATAATAGTTCATACTAACATCTTCAAAGCATTTTAAGCGAGAACCACTAGCTTTTGTCACATGAAATAAGCATGTTACGCATATTATGAATTCCTTACCACAGTTTGAAACTCCAAAAACAGTAACGGTAATAAAATTTGAAATTTGCGATAAGAAAACATAAATAATAAATAATACTTGTAACCTTGAATTGTATGATAAAACATTCTTAACTTTTACTCTTTAATAATAAAAAAACAACCGTTTCTAAGGTAACTAAAACAGCAACTTCACAAAATATAAAATGAAAATCATCAAATTTACATGAACCAAAAATAAACCTATAGTCAGCATTGTTGCAAAACAAGAGTGGCTATTTTGAGATATTCGCACAGAGTAAAGATTTTTATTTGTAGCTTGGCAGAGTTTTCAAAGGTTTTTTACCTGCAGATGTTTAGCTAATCGCAACATTTTACTCGCTATACGTTTGCATTTTTCACATTCTTGCGCATTACCTCATCGGTAATTCTTTGAATGTTTTGGAAACAATTTTGTTTGATTTGCAATGTTGATGTATCGAGCAGCGTGTTCTACTCGTGTTCATGTCACTTCCAACGAACATTCTAAGCCGCTACTGGAATTATATTTATTATCGTCTCTATTTAAATTTATTTTCTACTGCTGCAGTTTTCAAATTATTGCAAAATGACACCATAAATTTGTTCGACATAAATTATTTGCTAGGACAGAACATATTTTGTTATTGCTACTACGAAAATTGTTTTCTTCCTTTTATCTGCCGCCACATATACAGGGAGTTCTGCACTTCAGAAAAATTAAATGGCAAATATTATTTGATATTCTGATCACGTAGTAAAATTAATTTAATGGGGTCTTTTACCATTTTTTTTATGAAACTTGATTTAAATTGAAGACTATCTATAATTTTAAAAAGTCTTAATTGTTATTCATTAAGCCACAATGATTTTTTAAAATGTTGCGGCGTCATTGTAGAGGTGTTGCTGGATCTCAAACAGTACAGATTGTAAATAATTGTAGTCATATATTTTTTTATTTATTTTATTATTATTATTACAATAAAATAGAATATTTATGTGACAAAAATTATTTAAATCTTTATTGTTTGAGATTCACCAACACCTCTATAATGACGTCACAACATTTTAAAAAAATCATTGTGGCTTAATGAATAACAATTAAGACTTTTTAAAAGTGTAGATAGTCTTCAATTCAGATAAAGTTTCATAAAATTTTTTTTTAATGGTGAACGACCTCTTTGCACTTACAAGAATTACATTTTTACTTTCTTATACAAAGTAAAAGGAAGTATTGGAATCATAAAAAAAATCGTTGACGAGATTTTTGCGGAAATATATATTTTACGTCCACTGAATCCGCTAAGACCAATTTCTCAATGATGTCTGTGTGTGAGGATGGATGGATGGATGGATGTCCGTGTGCGTAATATCTCATGAATGAGACAAGATATGTAAAGGAAACTTGGAATTTATAAATATGAAATATGAAAAGCTGAGTTGTTTTTGAATGAAATTGAAAAACCAGAAGAGGAAGTTTACTGAACACAAAACAATAAATTCCATTTAAAAAAAAAAAAAAAATATCTGGGAAAAAAGTTTCAAATTTTATTTGCACTTTTCTTGTATATGCTTCTAACTTTAAGAAAAACTAAATTATGTATTTAATAATATATTTCAGTAATCTTAGTTATACTGGGAACAAAAACTAAAATATTTTTAACAAGTATGTCTCAAACGTGTCAAATAATTGTGAAGTGTCAAAAATAAGTGTTGTTTTAAATATTATATAAGCAATATTTGCATTATTGGTTAGAAAGTTTTAATTAATTAATATTTTTAATTAAAATCATAGCTGAGAACACAAAATTAAATAGGTATAACATATATATGTTACATAATTGTCAAAATAGTTATACGCAAGAAACAAGTCATACAACCAGATTTTTTTGATACTACTGTTGAACGAATTCTACTTTATATGACCCAAAATTAAG